>CM061348.1:6010000-6320879 GCA_030867105.1 Liasis olivaceus | reverse complement strand
TTCCAATTTTCTATGTCTGGGGAAAAGAAAAAAAATTTACAGCAAGGATTACAATTTTGAATAAACCCCAGGAGAGAAATATTACCTGAATCCTTGAGCTTGCTGCTCAGTTGGGTGCCTGTTGATTTGCAGTGATAACACTTGGATTCCAGGCCTATTTTCATTGAAAAATTGAAATTGCCTTCCCTGTTACAAAAGGGGGATTGGATGGCCTCTAAGGTCCCTTGCAGCACTGATCCCCCCCCCCCCCATTCTGTCCCTGCAGGACATCAAAGGAAGAAAAGAGAGAACAGCTAAGGAGGATCTGAAATCTTGGCCCGTTTGGGGGTCCTTTACACCTAGCGAAATAACACTCTCATCAATCAACCTGTTCATCAAGCTGCCCAACAAAACCACAATATCAGACCTGAGCAGAATGACATTATTTGCTGTTCTGTTGACATAGCTGGAATACGCAGAAGACAATCCCTTGATCTGTTGGTTGTGGTCACGTTTTGCGAATGTTTCTTATATATTGGGAGTCTGTTGGGAATTGATGACGAGCTGAGCCTCCCATCTGGCTTGGTTTGCCTTCTTTCATGGTCTCTGTGTTCTTGCTAAAGTCATACGGTTGCATTAAAGTATTGTTTGTTGTTAAAATATTGGGTATAAGCTGTTTTTCATGTGTTCATTCAGAGAAGGCTTATATTAAGGACAAACCATTGTTCAGGAATGCTTTGTAAACTGTTTTTTGGGGCAGAGGGAGAAGGCGGCTTCCAGTGAAGGCTGTGTAGTGGCCCTTTCTTTCAGACCCAGATAAAGACCCAACCACAGAGAATTGCTGCAGCTTTTTTTATAGCTCCTCTATTTATATGGTTTGATCCTCCCATCTTAATTATATCACATGACCCACAAGCTGGATCACATCGATGTTTGGAACAGATGTAGTTTGCTCAGCTTATTTTCTCAAAAGCCATCTAAGGTCAGTTTTGGGTACGCCTGAGGTTAACTGTTGAAGGATCACATATGCATATACGCAGATCACCTCTAACCTACTTAGGCTCTGTTAACAGTTCCAGTTGTGGTTTGTTTTGGTGATCTTTCTTATGGGAATAAGCATTCTGCCCAACAGGTGCACTGTTTCCTGTAAATGCAGTCTAGTTCCTCATGTTTATGGGAAACAAGGACATTGCTTAGGGCAGGTGCTTCTCTAATAGCATATCCGGTTTTCTCTGTAGTTTCCTATAGCCAAAGGCATTACGTTAGCAGAAACAGCAGAGTTAAATATAGCATAAAGCTCCCTCAAAACATCTCTGCAGTTGTCTTGGATTACTTTTGGTCAGCTGAAGCAGTTTTGATAGAACGTGCAACTCAGTTTAACTTCCTCCCAAGGCCTTCCTGGAAACTCAGGCATTTGCTAGCTAGAGATTTCTGTTCTGAATTTATTGCTGCCTCCAATATTCCATATTTATTAATGGAGTGGGAATTATGGGGGGTTCCTAAGATATTAATATCCTTTTCTGGCCTGTGGAAATCACAGACACGCAGGTAAGTCTTATATCTTTACTAAAAAGGTTTTCAAACAGAACTCTAATGGCAAAAAGGTTTGAACAATCAATCGTAGTCCCTCACACCCAAAATACCCAGTGTACAAAAAACTCAACCAGCTTAAATTACAGGCAAGAGAGAATTCAAATGATAAACAAGGTACTAGAGGGTCAAACAAACATGGTAAGAGGTTTCAGGGTCATTACTTGAGAAGGCAGGCTAAAGAGTGAAGGAACACAACAGTGAGGCCAAGACAAAGTTGTTGTCCACAGGCCTGTGAGGCTCGCGGCTCTCCTTATATAGGGTGGCGTGACCCGGAATTGTTCCTTTGGTGGGGCAGGGTTCTTTCTGGCCAATAGTCTTGCTGAGCGCCTTTGTTCAGCCCTCCTCTCTTTGTGGCGGGTCCTTGCATTGGAGGGAGGTGTTAGCTCCGCCTCTTCATCTTCTGAGGCCAGTGATGGTTGCCTCTCCTGGTTGCTAGGCAACACTGACTTCCAGCTGAATCCCCTCAGACTGATGACCCTCCTGTGATTCCTCTTCATCTGAGCTGGCCGTGACAATTAATTTATTTGGATCAGAAGCTGAAATAAGTAATTTGGATGTGTAAAACCAGTCAATTAAAACATCTTTTGATTTCACAATTCGATCCAGAGGTGTTAGCAGCACCTAAAATGCCTGAATTATTATTAGCATTGAAACGTGCTTGGGTTGATTCCAAATCCATGCTATCTTCTTTGGAGACAACTAAAGGATGAGGCGAAGTAGTTATTGGGGTTTGTGTTTTGTTCTTATTTAGAAGAATATCAGAACAAAGGGTTGGAATATCCTATTTTTAACAAAGCAATGGTTAAGACTTCAAAAGAATATTAAGATCCTTCTATGACCTTACCATGAGACTATTTCAGCATATAGTAGACACCTCAGAGAAAGGCCACCTTTTAACTGATTAACTATCCTAATTTTCTAACACCACGTCTTTGAGCCATACAGCCTGGGGATTTGTCCTCAGTTGTAGAATAAGCCAGTTAGGGAACGGATGTTTGTGGAGTCCAGTTTGCCCCAGAGAAGAAACTCAACTGGGAGCTTGGCTTGTAGGTCTCCAGCAGAATAGATGGTGGTAGCTGGACCATCAGGTTAAGCTGGTTATGATGTGACTGAAGCCTCACTTCTTCATACACGGACATCAACACAAATACAAAACTAGCAGCTCTTTGCTTGCGCCGTTGCAACCACCCTACTGACTTCTTTTTTACTCCCCGTCACTCCATACCCCCGAACATCAACGCTGAAACAAAAGCCTGATGACAAAGTTGAAAATCTGGTGTTTTAAATCCACCATTATCACAAGACTACCTCATTTTGGCCAAAGAAGGGTCGTAAACATTTTCTTGTCATAAATATTTTCTCAACAATGTTTCTAATGCACTTTTGCTGACATGAAAATTCCCTCTTGTTTTGAGTAAATGGAATTACATCAGAACTACTCAATGTATTGGTCAAGAGGTTAGATTCGTTTTCTTTTTTTTATATATAATATTTTATTAAAGTTTTAAAATTACAAAGTTAAAAGTTAGAAATGAAAAAGAAAGTGAAAAGTACAAATTATAAGGAAAAGGAAAAGAAAACGTGAGATAAAGTAAAGAAAAGGAAGAAAGACATAGAAAATAGATAGCTTCCAATCTATCTCTGGTCTTAAGAATAATAAGAATGTCATAGGTGCTAGTTTTTAATGTATTTAGTAAGAATAATTCTTTGTCAAAACATATCCTATTACATTTATAATCTAATCTTCAAATCCCCATGTAAGCTTCGCCCCGCCTGCATTTTGTAGAGGTTAGATTCGTTTTCATTACAATAACTGCATTAAATTCAACATACTGAGATATATCTCAAGAGAAATATAGCCCACATATTTTATACTGTCCAGGAAAAAAAAATCAAGTTCCTTACAGTAATTAATGGATACTTCTGATCCTAAGGGAAGCAAATTTAGATTTTTTCCAATTAATGGCATGCCTAGAATAAAAACCATATGGTTGCACAGTTTTGGTGTTAAATAAGTTAGCCAAAATATTATTGCCATTTAAGAAAATCTTGGGTGTCCACTGTTGTAGCCCCTGTAATATCTTGTGATTGTCTAATAAAAAGGACTAGAAAGTTCATGAATCAAGTTACAAATTAAAGAGGACAGTGAGCATCCCTTTCATAAGTCATCACTTCTTAAACACAGCAACGTTTGTATGAATGAATACATTTTGTGTAAATGAAATGTTTTGATCCTTTTTCATGTTTTCATAGCTTAAATATAACAGCATGCATCACTGGAATGCCCTGGGTAACTTTCACTACTTGTGCTTCTGTCCCCAAAGGCGTGCTGGAAAAGCCCCATTTTTAAAGGCTTTGAGGTAGGAGGGGAGCAGCTCTTCCGTGGGCTGGAAGCGCAGGGGGGACCCCCACCAAGGTCTCCCTGCAGAGACCCTGGGGTCCCCAGATCCCCTTTGGAGGAAGTCTTCTTGAAGAGAAGCGCAAAGAAGGTAACAATTACTCAACATCAGTAACTGTTAATTAAAAAGAAAATGCTGTAGCAAGAATAAAATAGACAACTAGATCATCATACAATCACTTGAGGCACAAATAATCCTATTTCGGATATATTATGTAAAGACCTAGCTCTGCATCTGTAATGCTGGGGAAAGGGGAAGGAAAAAAAAGAGGGCAGCCAGCAGCAAAGTGGATGGACTCAGTTACAGTGGTGATTGGGGCAACGTTGGAAGACCTGAAAGACCAGCTTACAGATAGATTGTCATGGAGAAAATCTATGTGGTCACTAAGAATTGACAAGGACTTGATGGCACATAATCAAAATAGCAAGAATAAACATGTTTCTCAGGAAATTGATATAAAAACTATGGTCTATTCCAGCACGTCCATTTCTTGTAGCACCTTTGCCCCGTAATCCAAAAGCCATTCACCCCACTTATTGTTTTCCCCGTAGGACTATCTGCCAAATCCTTCTTTCACGGCCCAAAACACTATGGGGGAAAAGAGAAAATGAAAGATATTTTCATCCTGGGCTCAGCCACAGAGTAAGATTCTGGGCAAGGTCCTCCTCTCCCAGTCTTGCTTTGAAGTGGCTTCTTCTGAGCACTTGGATTGGACATCCTTGAGGTGGGTGCTATTTTGTCTGTTCTAACAAGCCCCAAACTTCAGTGCCATGTAGGAGCACAGGAGTATCCTTGGCATTGTATTCTTTGATAATTGGGGCTAAGGAGCCTGGATAGCTATGATTTATTAATTTGAGCAGTAAGTTCATACGTGCCCTTGCTCTAAGTGAGGTTCTTTGATAATGAGAAAGCCAAGATCCGGTCTCAGAGAAGACTGCCCCTAGATAAGGGAAGGTATTAACTTGCTCTATTGTCTCACCATCTAATAGCCATCTATGGTTATGATGTTGTTTTCCAAAGACCATAATTTTTGACTTTCATTTATTAATGATTAGAGAATTATTATGACACTAGGAGCCAAGTCTTCTTAACAACCTACGCAATCCAACTTGTGAATATGATAGTAAAATCACATTGTTACGTACAGTAACAGCAAGGTGTTACAATACGTGTTTAACACCTTGGGCATATGTACTTCAGGATCCCAGATGAGGAGACCAAGAAGCCTACAAAGGAAACTGAAAAGAAGCAAAGAAGGATAAAAGTCTCTTTCTGCAATTGTTGAGGAACCAGCTGCAGAAGCCTTATCTGATGGGGAAGTAAGTGTTAGTAACCTCTGCTCTCCTCAGACTGCAGCCCACTTATATCCTTCACCCTAGAGCCAGCCGTCGTCCTGCAGCTTCTGTTACAACAACCCTGCAAGGACAGCCCATTTTTGTTGATTGACTTTTTGTATTTTAATTAACTGTTATAATGGAGGCCCAAAAACGTATAAAGGAAACCTGTTACATCAGGAAATGTTTGATGCCTGCAGAATGGATAATAGTTGTGTTATTGTTTATTGATACTTGTCTTAATTTGTATCATGTTTTATATCTTGCTGTTTTACCACCAGGAAAGGCTGAAACTGCCTTATGATGTTCCTTTTCATGATATTTTGTATTATCCTTCTGTTGTATTTTGTCTTTTTAATGATTTGTAAATGTTTACTACCAGCCAAGGTGGCAACAAATGTTCCCATAATGATGCAAATAGCCAGCAGTTTATGATCCCATAGAGTATCTATGCCCAGTGTTCTGACCTCCCTCGATGACAGTTTCCAATTCTTTGGATTTAACCGGTTCATCCTGGACTTCCTTCTATAACTCCTGATTTTTTATGTTCCTATACCTGATGTGGTCTCCAGGTTATCTTATGTGCCCTTCTGGACGACTTTTCCCGGCGTTCTCAGCCACATGAGGTCGATGCAATCTATGCTTCCATGAGGAGATTGCCTGCCATTGTAGAACCCACTGAGGACCCTCCTGAAGATGACCCGCTTTATCCTTTCCCAAATTAATTGCTGTTTGAGAGTCCCCAATGCCATATTAACAATTGCAGCACATGCTATAACTACTTAAGTAGTTTTTTCCCCTTTTGATCTTATATCACAGGTGTTAGGTTTTAGATACGTAGAATCCTTTCCCAGTCTTAAACTGGAGTGTCGCTACATAGCATTGCATAGATTGATTTAGTATTGTGTTGTCCATAGGACAAGAAGTGGGGATTGCGAGAGGAAAATTATTAGTACCCATGAATATGTTTTAATGTTAATGTTGATTACATTCAATAAAAGCCAAGCTAGCTTTGATATGGCCTTTAGGGCAATAACAGGAAATAAGTAAACTTGCAAGACTAAGCAAACTGCTGATGGGAAAAGATGTGACAAGGGTGAATGGAACAGGGAAGTACGGTAAAGTATAGTAAAATTAGCACCAAGGAAGTTATAATTCAGTTGCAAATCCTGGGAGTCATGTCTGTGGTTTGTGGTTTTTGAGGATAAAAGGGATTGCAACTAAGGGGACAGTACCACTTGGTCAAGCTGTCTTACCTGACAGCTCAGTCAAGTTGGTCCGCATTGCAATGTGAATCTAAGTGAGTATCTTGTATGCTATTGGTTGCACTTTTTGCTTATTGAACTAACATTTAATAAAGCTTTTAGAACTTTGAAGTGACTTATGTTCTGGTGTGTCTGTCTCCCGTGTTTAACGTGGTTTTTCCCTGACATCATCTTCCATGCCATAAATCGGGGGAGAAGGAGCCTGTTGCAGTATTTTCGGTGCGTGCAGGTCCTGCTAGGATTGAAACACGTACCAGGAAGAAGCAGACATCACGCATTCTGGTGAGCCCTAGAAGATTTCCATATAAGGCAAGTAACCTGAGGACCCTGCGGGGTCTCACCTAATTGGCCCAAAGCCAATCTTACCATGTGATGCTATTGTTTTGCATTGGTGCTTACTTCTCGTATGGGATGACCTGTAAAACTCAATAAAAGAAAGTTCCCGGCTCCGGCTGGGGGCTGCTCACCCGAGGAAGAACCTGCGTGGAGTCTCCTTTGTTATTTCGGCCTTTTCATGAGCGGCCCTCCATGTGCGGAGCAAAACCGCATATGGTGACCCCGACGTGATTCGCAAAAAGGAAGACGAATACGTTTTGGACCGCTCATCTCATCGGCCGGACGAGCCAGTTGCAACCCAGGGGACGTCGCGGATCAGCGCCTACCCTCCCCCCCAGGATCCTTCATTTTGAGGACCCTCCCTTCAGGTGAGTATGGGCGGAAAGTTCTCCAAAGCACAGGTAGCACACCTGGAAGAATTAGGGGAACTAACCAAGAGCTCTATTGTGATTTTGAAAAATCAGGGAAAAATTATCCCATTGCCCTCAAAAAAGGAATTGATCATTTTGCTAAATTATATTTATACCCAATGTCCGGCTTACCCGGAAAGAGGCTCGATTAAGGTTTCTACATGGATGCGATTGGGCACCTATTTCCATGAACAGCCTAGAGCCCCTGCCAAAGTATTGGCCATATGGCGTATTGTCACAGAATGTTTAAAAATTCATGAAAGTGCCTTTAAGGACGCTAGCCAAGTGGACTTGCCACCGCAGTATCAGCCCAAAGAACCTCAGTCCAAAGAACCTGTAGGGGAGCCACCACCAAATACGGTTTTTTCCCTCTCAGCTAGCTCACCGACACCGAGCGCACCCCCTGCGGAACAAACAACCCCTCACCGATGGGGGCAGTTGCGCAAGCCATATCACAAGGTCATCGTGAAGGTATTCTGGATTCAGAGGAGCTTGAACATTTGTCTCTCTGTCCTGTGGAATATGTCTCTGACGGTGCCGGTAATACGGTTCCCCGATTAGAGGCACTTCCGTTAAAAATAATCAGAGACACAAAGCAAGCAACTTCAATGTATGGCATACAAGCTCCGTACGTTAAGGGTCTGTTACAGTCCATCGCAAGATCTTTTTTCATGTTATCCCAGGATTGGAAAGATCTTCTTAGGATGATATTGACAGGGCCCCAATTTGTGGTTTGGGAATCAGATTTCCGTAGAGAGGCGGAGGCAACTGCCCGCCGCCTGGGGGGGAATGTCACTCCCGATCACATTTTTGGCGCGGGCCCCTTTTCTGACATGACAGTTCAAGCTCTTTTGCCCCGACCACTTTTTGCGCATATCAGCCTAGCAGCCTTAAAGGCACTAGAGAAGGTTGATGACACCATGGGGACCCCTACTGGCTCTTTCTCAAAAATACATCAGGGTCCCAATCAGCCTTTTGCGGACTTCGTTGAGGAACTTCAGAAGGCGGTTACTCGGCAAATCTCCAATGCAGAAGCCCGCAATGAGCTGATACTTAGGTTGGCCTATGAAAATGCAAATGAAGACTGCAAACGCATCCTCCAGCCCCTGCTCAGTAAATTAGATGTTTCATTGGCCGATTATTTGAAAGCCTGCCGTATTGTAGGTACTAACTCCTATAACATGGAGACCTTGGCCATGGCGCTGCAAACTGTCGTGCCAAAAAAGCCTCAAGGCAATTGCTTTAACTGCGGCAAGCCTGGTCATTTTAAAGCACAATGCCGCCTGAAAGGGGGAGGGCAACGACCCCCTGGAGAGAACAGACCAAAAACGGTCTGCCCTCGTTGTAAAAAAGGATTCCACTGGGCTAACCAGTGTAAATCCAACCTTTCACAGGCCCAGGGAAACTAGAGGCGGGGCGTACAGCCAGCCCCACCCCAAAGGCTGTTAATGAATCACACGTCCGCCTATTTACCTCTGAGGCTGTAGAGCTTTCCATTCCTCGGACTGTTTACTTTTTGCCGACACGCCTCGTCACAGCCGCGCCCCTGCCTCCACACACTCCATTTCTAGTCTTTCCGATACGTGACCTCATGGCTCGCGGTGTCATGGCCTCCCCCTTTTTACGGGATTCAGAGGATCTCTCATCGATAGCCATGGTGGCCATCGGCAATACGCCAACTCGGTTTGAGGCAGGGGAGTTGGTCGCTACTGCCATTCCGCTTCCCACTCCACACTCTTATACCCCTGATGCCCTAGTGGTAGAACAGCCAGTGGCACAAAATCGCCCGCTTCTCACTTTCCACATCAACAAGACCACCTTTCTGGGTCTTTTGGATACAGGGGCGGACGTGAGTGTCATCCGAGCCGCTGAGTGGCCGGACGAGTGGCCGACTGAGAGCGCACCTGCGGTCCGAGGAGTGGGGGGCATTCAGAACGCAGTCCGCAGTAAGCACTGGCTGACAGTTACCTCCCCGGACGTGACTGGCACAGCCTATTTCCAACCGCTCATCCTTCCCCTTCACACTAATCTGTGGGGAAGAGATTTGATGTCACAATTTCACACCAAGCTCACCTTGCAATAACTCATGGCAGCAAACATCAAACCCCTTCGCCTCCGCTTAAAAACTGAAACTCCGGTTTGGATAGATCAATGGCCTCTCACCCAAGAAAAACATTTAGCCCTATCACTTCTGGTTCAGGAACAATTAGCAAAGGGACATATCGAGCCCTCATTGAGTCCCTATAATACCCCTGTTTTTGTAATTAAGAAAAAATCAGGAAAGTGGCGCTTATTACATGACTTGAGGGCCGTCAACGCCATCTTGTGGCCCATGGGAACATTACAATGTGGGCTGCCAAACCCTAACATCATCCCACGAACCTTTGATCTTATGATCATCGATTTACAAGACTGTTTTTTTTCTATTCCCCTCCACGAACAAGATTGTGCTCTTTTTGCCTTTACTTTGCCTGCATTTAACAATGCTAGACCGGCAGAACGATATCAATGGAAGGTTTTGCCACAGGGGATGCTTAATAGCCCCACAATGTGCCAATATTATGTGCACAACATTCTACAGCCATATCGAGAATTTTATTCAAAGTTTTTAGTTTATCATTACATGGATGATATTTTGGTGGCAGCACCCGGACCACCGGGAACTGTTTTTGCCACCTTTCCTCATTTGCAGACCCTCTTATCCAGAGGAGGCCTTTATATAGCCCCGGAAAAGGTGCAATTGCTTTCCCCCTTTTCCTACCTGGGTCACAAAATGTTGTTGTCTACAGCCTCTCCTTCCTTGCCATCTTTATGCTTGCCTCCTCAGCCCACTTTAGTGCAACTTCAACAATATCTGGGCACCATTAATTGGGCCCGACCATACTTATCTCTGACTACCGCCACCCTTTCGCCGCTTTTTCATGCTCTTACTTTGGGAGCAAGCCCCGGTGACAAGGTCACGCTACAGGAACCCCAGTTAAAAGCTATTAGAGAGATAGAACATGCCATGTCAAAGGTTTGGGTAGATAGAATGCAAGAAAACATTCCACTCTCAGCAGTGATCCTAAACACCCCAAAACTTTTCACAGCAGCCCTCTTTCAAAAGGCTCAGAAGGTATATGTTCTGGAGTGGATTCATCTGCCTCACACTCCACGATGCTCCATTACCTCCAAACCGTCCCAAATTGCCCAACTAATTGTCAAACTTCGACAGAGATCGAAAGCTTTACTCGGAATGGAAATTATAACTCTTTATATTCCATTCTCACTCCAAATCTGGGAGTCCTTATTCCAAGTCTCTCAGGACTTACAATTTTCTTTAGCAGATTGGCCCGGAGAGGTTTCTTGTCACCCTCCGGCCGACACCCGATTTCAATTAGTCCGAACCATCCCTCTCTCCTTTTGTTCCCCTTTGTCTTTGGGCCCCATTCCTTCAGCTATTACTGTTTTTGCTGACGGCAGTAAGAGCCGTGGAGCTTGTGCTTGGCAGGAGAACGGCCAGTGGCATTCACAGACCACCCCACCTCAAAAGTCAGCACAGCGCGCTGAACTGGCTGCTGCCATATTGGCCCTCCAGCTTTTTTCTGATGTGCCTTTTAATCTTATTTTAGACAGCTTATATGTCACTCACATTGTTTCCACCGTTTTTAATTCTTATCTGTCTCCAGCCATAGAGTCAGAACTTTTCTGTTTGTTTTCCTGCATTCAAAAACACATAGCCGCCAGACATCAGCCATTCTTTGTTGCACACATCCGAAGCCATCAACCCTTCCCTGGTTTTCTCCAAGAGGGAAATTCGGTTGCCGATCAGGCGGCCGCGGGGACGCCAAATGTGTGCTCCGTTGATGCCTGGGAGAGTCATTCTTATTTTCACCAAAACTCTAAGGCTCTCATAAAACAGTTTGGCCTCACTGCTGCAGAGGCGGCGGCCATCAGGCAACAATGTCCCACTTGCAGCTTGCAAGCGGCGGCCATTCCCCTGGGCGTCAACCCCCGAGGCCTCCAAGCCTGTCAAATTTGGCAAATGGATGTCACGCAATATCCTCCCTTTGCCCCTTGGAAATATTTACATGTTACGGTTGACACCTTCTCGGGGTTTATTATGGCTACCCCACAGAGAGGCGAAACTGTCAAACATGTCATCAATCATTGCATTCGGACCTTTGCTTCGGTGGGACGCCCAGTTGAGTTAAAAACGGACAATGGGCCTGCCTATACTAGCACCGCCATGGCTGCATTCTGTAAGCGGTGGAGTATTGTCCACAAATTTGGCATCCCCTACAACTGTCAAGGGCAGGCCCTTGTTGAGCGTGCTAATCAGACCTTAAAACATGCTCTTGACCGACATACAAAGCAGGGGAAACGCCCCCCCGGTCTCCCACCGATCCAAAACATTTTAAACCTCTGCCTATTTACTCTGAATTTTCTCAACCTTTCTGGACAACCCCTCATGACTGCCGCAGAGCGACATTTTTCTCCATCTCAGCCTACAGATAGTCCAAAGCCGAAGGTTTATTATCGGTGTTTGCCAGATCCTGTCTGGAAAGGCCCTGCAGACCTAATCACCTGGGGCCGGGGATACGCCGCAATACAACTACCTGATAAGGTACTGTGGGTCCCTGGACGCTGTGTTCGCCCCTTTCACCCGAAGCCATGATGATCTCCCGCCTTGTCAGCTCTGTCCAGGTCCTTTTCCTCCTGGTTTCTGCATTAACTTTGGCTCATCCACCCTTATTTCTCAATCAACATGTGACGACCGCCGCGGCCAAATCCTTTTGGATCTCTCTCAATCAATATCGTCAGATGGGTGACGATGTTTCCATTTTATGTGGGGATGACTCTCAAAACTATTGTCCCTTTGTTTGGACAAAACAAGGTGTTCCACTCCGCTCAGACCGCACATATGACATACAATACCATCACTTTCCTTGCTTAATCGTTATCAGCTTTAAGTTGACAAATCAAACAACGGGCCAATATGTATGTCAAGGTTTCAGTAACAATTCATTTGTGTGGCGTGCTTCAATTGTTTATTCTAGGACCAGTTGGCAAAAAAACCCCGTTCCTGCGTGGCCGCTAGCCTATGACCGCCCACAACAACGCCGCTTTCGTCTCAGGAGAGCGAACCAGGACAGATCATCGCCTACATGCCAAGGATGCCTGCAAACGACCAGAACAGGATACAAAAAATCTCAAACTCTTGTTTATTATAGCCTTAAACCTGATTGTTTTAACCATTCTCTCCCCCTATGCGTATATAACAATACCCTATATCGTCAATGCCATACTAACCAAGGGATTCAATGTTATTTGCCTCAAGCATTGGGGCCCATAACCGCTTCCATTTACGTTTATGGATACAAAGGAGGGGATGGTGCTGTTGCGTTCCAGACTAGCCAAAATAGGGGTGGGTACCTCGCCCACAATTCAACCAGGGGGGGTGGTTCCGTCTCAGTTTGTTTTGATGCTTGTAAGGCTATAGCCTCCGGCCAGGGGCACAATGGGCGCGCATGGACCACATGTGGCTCTCAGCATTGGGAGAGAGAATACATGCAGAACCAAAAGTATCTTTTTCAGAGGCGAAAAATTCAGAGCACCGGACAAGTTTCCTTCCAAGATGCCTATGACTATTGGTATTCTGGGACATTGGGCCAGACTTCTAGTTGGCCAGGACCCGAGGGCATTAATATCACCCTTGCGTCCACGACTACTGATTGTGTCACTGGACATTGTAACCCTATTTGTCTATCAGCCCATCCTGCCTCTAGCCCCACTGTCAAATATTATCTGATTGGATTGGGGATAGACGGGCGTGGGAACGACCCCTATGGATATCTCATTATTCAGGTAAAAACAGAATCCGTTCAAAGAAATGCCATATCAGTCTATACTTCATTTTTTGAGGAAATGGAAAAAATCAATCAATTTCCCATCCCCCCAAAAGCTCACAATATGTTCATTGAATTAACAGGCACCATTGCCCAAGAATTTAATTTGACCAATTGCTTTGTGTGTGGGGGTACCAACATGGGAGATCAATGGCCATGGTTAGCACAGGAAGCAAATTATACCGAAGTTGCCCAACACCAAGCCAACTTTACCTACAAACATCCAGGAAAAGAGGTCTGGACCCTATCCAATATCATTATTGGAAATGAGTGCTTCCAACGCAACCAGACCCACAATCGAACTCATGTTGGCACCCTTACTTGTCTGGGTATCTGGAACAATAACTCTTGGTATGGTTCATTTAACCATACAGGGCAATCAGCCTTGGCCACCATTTCCGCTATGTCTTTTCTGTTAAAACCAGAAGAAGACAACGAGTGGACTACACCTGATGGACTCTATTGGATTTGTGGGAACACTGCCTACAACAAACTACCTGGGTCATGGTACGGTGCTTGTTTGCTGGGTACCATACGCCCGGGATTTTTCCTCCTCCCTCTTCGCGCAAAACAACAGTTAGGGGTCCCAGTATATGATGACCTTGTGCCTGCTCGTAAAAGGTGATCTAATATTCAGATCGGCCAGTGGAAAGATAATGAGTGGCCCCCCGAACGAATTATTCACTATTACGACCCTGCCTCATGGGCCCAAGATGGATCCTGGGGCTACAGGACCCCAATCTATATGCTGAACCGCTTGATTCGACTACAGGCCGTCGTAGAAATCATCACCAATGAGACAGCCCAGGCATTACAACAATTGGCTAAAGAAAGCATTAAGTCCCGTACGTATATCATGCAGAATCGCCTGGCACTTGACTATCTTTTGGCCCAAGAGGGAGGAGTGTGTGGAAAATTTAACCTTACCAACTGTTGTATTGAGATTGACGATAGTGGAAAAGTTGTAAAAGAAATAACTGACAAAATGGTCAGGATTGCCCACGTCCCAGTCCAAACCTGGGACGGGTTTAGTTTTAAAGAAATGTTTGGTTCTTGGTTTCCAAAACTACCCGGTTTACAAGCCATTGTTGCCCTAATTGGCATGATTGCACTGGGATGTCTTATATTGCCATGTGTGTTACCCATTTTTGTTCGCACCATTTCCAACAGCTTGGCTTTGCTTGCAGAGAAAAGGGCGGTGGCACAGGTCAATGCCTTGTGGGAAAAGGAAATCTCATATAAGCTCATTCCTCAGGAAGTAGGCTTCATGAAGCCCGACTTCTGCATGAGCAGTGACGACGAAAAATAGCCCTCCAATAAAAAACAAAAGGAGGAGATGTTGCAGTATTTTCGGTGCGTGCAGGTCCTGCTAGGATTGAAACACGTACCAGGAAGAAGCAGACATCACGCATTCTGGTGAGCCCTAGAAGATTTCCATATAAGGCAAGTAACCTGAGGACCCTGCGGGGTCTCACCTAATTGGCCCAAAGCCAATCTTACCATGTGATGCTATTGTTTTGCATTGGTGCTTACTTCTCGTATGGGATGACCTGTAAAACTCAATAAAAGAAAGTTCCCGGCTCCGGCTGGGGGCTGCTCACCCGAGGAAGAACCTGCGTGGAGTCTCCTTTGTTATTTCGGCCTTTTCATGAGCGGCCCTCCATGTGCGGAGCAAAACCGCATATGGTGACCCCGACGTGATTCGCAAAAAGGAAGACGAATACGTTTTGGACCGCTCATCTCATCGGCCGGACGAGCCAGTTGCAACCCAGGGGACGTCGCGGATCAGCGCCTACCCTCCCCCCCAGGATCCTTCATTTTGAGGACCCTCCCTTCAGGTGAGTATGGGCGGAAAGTTCTCCAAAGCACAGGTAGCACACCTGGAAGAATTAGGGGAACTAACCAAGAGCTCTATTGTGATTTTGAAAAATCAGGGAAAAATTATCCCATTGCCCTCAAAAAAGGAATTGATCATTTTGCTAAATTATATTTATACCCAATGTCCGGCTTACCCGGAAAGAGGCTCGATTAAGGTTTCTACATGGATGCGATTGGGCACCTATTTCCATGAACAGCCTAGAGCCCCTGCCAAAGTATTGGCCATATGGCGTATTGTCACAGAATGTTTAAAAATTCATGAAAGTGCCTTTAAGGACGCTAGCCAAGTGGACTTGCCACCGCAGTATCAGCCCAAAGAACCTCAGTCCAAAGAACCTGTAGGGGAGCCACCACCAAATACGGTTTTTTCCCTCTCAGCTAGCTCACCGACACCGAGCGCACCCCCTGCGGAACAAACAACCCCTCACCGATGGGGGCAGTTGCGCAAGCCATATCACAAGGTCATCGTGAAGGTATTCTGGATTCAGAGGAGCTTGAACATTTGTCTCTCTGTCCTGTGGAATATGTCTCTGACGGTGCCGGTAATACGGTTCCCCGATTAGAGGCACTTCCGTTAAAAATAATCAGAGACACAAAGCAAGCAACTTCAATGTATGGCATACAAGCTCCGTACGTTAAGGGTCTGTTACAGTCCATCGCAAGATCTTTTTTCATGTTATCCCAGGATTGGAAAGATCTTCTTAGGATGATATTGACAGGGCCCCAATTTGTGGTTTGGGAATCAGATTTCCGTAGAGAGGCGGAGGCAACTGCCCGCCGCCTGGGGGGGAATGTCACTCCCGATCACATTTTTGGCGCGGGCCCCTTTTCTGACATGACAGTTCAAGCTCTTTTGCCCCGACCACTTTTTGCGCATATCAGCCTAGCAGCCTTAAAGGCACTAGAGAAGGTTGATGACACCATGGGGACCCCTACTGGCTCTTTCTCAAAAATACATCAGGGTCCCAATCAGCCTTTTGCGGACTTCGTTGAGGAACTTCAGAAGGCGGTTACTCGGCAAATCTCCAATGCAGAAGCCCGCAATGAGCTGATACTTAGGTTGGCCTATGAAAATGCAAATGAAGACTGCAAACGCATCCTCCAGCCCCTGCTCAGTAAATTAGATGTTTCATTGGCCGATTATTTGAAAGCCTGCCGTATTGTAGGTACTAACTCCTATAACATGGAGACCTTGGCCATGGCGCTGCAAACTGTCGTGCCAAAAAAGCCTCAAGGCAATTGCTTTAACTGCGGCAAGCCTGGTCATTTTAAAGCACAATGCCGCCTGAAAGGGGGAGGGCAACGGCCCCCTGGAGAGAACAGACCAAAAACGGTCTGCCCTCGTTGTAAAAAAGGATTCCACTGGGCTAACCAGTGTAAATCCAACCTTTCACAGGCCCAGGGAAACTAGAGGCGGGGCGTACAGCCAGCCCCACCCCAAAGGCTGTTAATGAATCACACGTCCGCCTATTTACCTCTGAGGCTGTAGAGCTTTCCATTCCTCGGACTGTTTACTTTTTGCCGACACGCCTCGTCACAGCCGCGCCCCTGCCTCCACACACTCCATTTCTAGTCTTTCCGATACGTGACCTCATGGCTCGCGGTGTCATGGCCTCCCCCTTTTTACGGGATTCAGAGGATCTCTCATCGATAGCCATGGTGGCCATCGGCAATACGCCAACTCGGTTTGAGGCAGGGGAGTTGGTCGCTACTGCCATTCCGCTTCCCACTCCACACTCTTATACCCCTGATGCCCTAGTGGTAGAACAGCCAGTGGCACAAAATCGCCCGCTTCTCACTTTCCACATCAACAAGACCACCTTTCTGGGTCTTTTGGATACAGGGGCGGACGTGAGTGTCATCCGAGCCGCTGAGTGGCCGGACGAGTGGCCGACTGAGAGCGCACCTGCGGTCCGAGGAGTGGGGGGCATTCAGAACGCAGTCCGCAGTAAGCACTGGCTGACAGTTACCTCCCCGGACGTGACTGGCACAGCCTATTTCCAACCGCTCATCCTTCCCCTTCACACTAATCTGTGGGGAAGAGATTTGATGTCACAATTTCACACCAAGCTCACCTTGCAATAACTCATGGCAGCAAACATCAAACCCCTTCGCCTCCGCTTAAAAACTGAAACTCCGGTTTGGATAGATCAATGGCCTCTCACCCAAGAAAAACATTTAGCCCTATCACTTCTGGTTCAGGAACAATTAGCAAAGGGACATATCGAGCCCTCATTGAGTCCCTATAATACCCCTGTTTTTGTAATTAAGAAAAAATCAGGAAAGTGGCGCTTATTACATGACTTGAGGGCCGTCAACGCCATCTTGTGGCCCATGGGAACATTACAATGTGGGCTGCCAAACCCTAACATCATCCCACGAACCTTTGATCTTATGATCATCGATTTACAAGACTGTTTTTTTTCTATTCCCCTCCACGAACAAGATTGTGCTCTTTTTGCCTTTACTTTGCCTGCATTTAACAATGCTAGACCGGCAGAACGATATCAATGGAAGGTTTTGCCACAGGGGATGCTTAATAGCCCCACAATGTGCCAATATTATGTGCACAACATTCTACAGCCATATCGAGAATTTTATTCAAAGTTTTTAGTTTATCATTACATGGATGATATTTTGGTGGCAGCACCCGGACCACCGGGAACTGTTTTTGCCACCTTTCCTCATTTGCAGACCCTCTTATCCAGAGGAGGCCTTTATATAGCCCCGGAAAAGGTGCAATTGCTTTCCCCCTTTTCCTACCTGGGTCACAAAATGTTGTTGTCTACAGCCTCTCCTTCCTTGCCATCTTTATGCTTGCCTCCTCAGCCCACTTTAGTGCAACTTCAACAATATCTGGGCACCATTAATTGGGCCCGACCATACTTATCTCTGACTACCGCCACCCTTTCGCCGCTTTTTCATGCTCTTACTTTGGGAGCAAGCCCCGGTGACAAGGTCACGCTACAGGAACCCCAGTTAAAAGCTATTAGAGAGATAGAACATGCCATGTCAAAGGTTTGGGTAGATAGAATGCAAGAAAACATTCCACTCTCAGCAGTGATCCTAAACACCCCAAAACTTTTCACAGCAGCCCTCTTTCAAAAGGCTCAGAAGGTATATGTTCTGGAGTGGATTCATCTGCCTCACACTCCACGATGCTCCATTACCTCCAAACCGTCCCAAATTGCCCAACTAATTGTCAAACTTCGACAGAGATCGAAAGCTTTACTCGGAATGGAAATTATAACTCTTTATATTCCATTCTCACTCCAAATCTGGGAGTCCTTATTCCAAGTCTCTCAGGACTTACAATTTTCTTTAGCAGATTGGCCCGGAGAGGTTTCTTGTCACCCTCCGGCCGACACCCGATTTCAATTAGTCCGAACCATCCCTCTCTCCTTTTGTTCCCCTTTGTCTTTGGGCCCCATTCCTTCAGCTATTACTGTTTTTGCTGACGGCAGTAAGAGCCGTGGAGCTTGTGCTTGGCAGGAGAACGGCCAGTGGCATTCACAGACCACCCCACCTCAAAAGTCAGCACAGCGCGCTGAACTGGCTGCTGCCATATTGGCCCTCCAGCTTTTTTCTGATGTGCCTTTTAATCTTATTTTAGACAGCTTATATGTCACTCACATTGTTTCCACCGTTTTTAATTCTTATCTGTCTCCAGCCATAGAGTCAGAACTTTTCTGTTTGTTTTCCTGCATTCAAAAACACATAGCCGCCAGACATCAGCCATTCTTTGTTGCACACATCCGAAGCCATCAACCCTTCCCTGGTTTTCTCCAAGAGGGAAATTCGGTTGCCGATCAGGCGGCCGCGGGGACGCCAAATGTGTGCTCCGTTGATGCCTGGGAGAGTCATTCTTATTTTCACCAAAACTCTAAGGCTCTCATAAAACAGTTTGGCCTCACTGCTGCAGAGGCGGCGGCCATCAGGCAACAATGTCCCACTTGCAGCTTGCAAGCGGCGGCCATTCCCCTGGGCGTCAACCCCCGAGGCCTCCAAGCCTGTCAAATTTGGCAAATGGATGTCACGCAATATCCTCCCTTTGCCCCTTGGAAATATTTACATGTTACGGTTGACACCTTCTCGGGGTTTATTATGGCTACCCCACAGAGAGGCGAAACTGTCAAACATGTCATCAATCATTGCATTCGGACCTTTGCTTCGGTGGGACGCCCAGTTGAGTTAAAAACGGACAATGGGCCTGCCTATACTAGCACCGCCATGGCTGCATTCTGTAAGCGGTGGAGTATTGTCCACAAATTTGGCATCCCCTACAACTGTCAAGGGCAGGCCCTTGTTGAGCGTGCTAATCAGACCTTAAAACATGCTCTTGACCGACATACAAAGCAGGGGAAACGCCCCCCCGGTCTCCCACCGATCCAAAACATTTTAAACCTCTGCCTATTTACTCTGAATTTTCTCAACCTTTCTGGACAACCCCTCATGACTGCCGCAGAGCGACATTTTTCTCCATCTCAGCCTACAGATAGTCCAAAGCCGAAGGTTTATTATCGGTGTTTGCCAGATCCTGTCTGGAAAGGCCCTGCAGACCTAATCACCTGGGGCCGGGGATACGCCGCAATACAACTACCTGATAAGGTACTGTGGGTCCCTGGACGCTGTGTTCGCCCCTTTCACCCGAAGCCATGATGATCTCCCGCCTTGTCAGCTCTGTCCAGGTCCTTTTCCTCCTGGTTTCTGCATTAACTTTGGCTCATCCACCCTTATTTCTCAATCAACATGTGACGACCGCCGCGGCCAAATCCTTTTGGATCTCTCTCAATCAATATCGTCAGATGGGTGACGATGTTTCCATTTTATGTGGGGATGACTCTCAAAACTATTGTCCCTTTGTTTGGACAAAACAAGGTGTTCCACTCCGCTCAGACCGCACATATGACATACAATACCATCACTTTCCTTGCTTAATCGTTATCAGCTTTAAGTTGACAAATCAAACAACGGGCCAATATGTATGTCAAGGTTTCAGTAACAATTCATTTGTGTGGCGTGCTTCAATTGTTTATTCTAGGACCAGTTGGCAAAAAAACCCCGTTCCTGCGTGGCCGCTAGCCTATGACCGCCCACAACAACGCCGCTTTCGTCTCAGGAGAGCGAACCAGGACAGATCATCGCCTACATGCCAAGGATGCCTGCAAACGACCAGAACAGGATACAAAAAATCTCAAACTCTTGTTTATTATAGCCTTAAACCTGATTGTTTTAACCATTCTCTCCCCCTATGCGTATATAACAATACCCTATATCGTCAATGCCATACTAACCAAGGGATTCAATGTTATTTGCCTCAAGCATTGGGGCCCATAACCGCTTCCATTTACGTTTATGGATACAAAGGAGGGGATGGTGCTGTTGCGTTCCAGACTAGCCAAAATAGGGGTGGGTACCTCGCCCACAATTCAACCAGGGGGGGTGGTTCCGTCTCAGTTTGTTTTGATGCTTGTAAGGCTATAGCCTCCGGCCAGGGGCACAATGGGCGCGCATGGACCACATGTGGCTCTCAGCATTGGGAGAGAGAATACATGCAGAACCAAAAGTATCTTTTTCAGAGGCGAAAAATTCAGAGCACCGGACAAGTTTCCTTCCAAGATGCCTATGACTATTGGTATTCTGGGACATTGGGCCAGACTTCTAGTTGGCCAGGACCCGAGGGCATTAATATCACCCTTGCGTCCACGACTACTGATTGTGTCACTGGACATTGTAACCCTATTTGTCTATCAGCCCATCCTGCCTCTAGCCCCACTGTCAAATATTATCTGATTGGATTGGGGATAGACGGGCGTGGGAACGACCCCTATGGATATCTCATTATTCAGGTAAAAACAGAATCCGTTCAAAGAAATGCCATATCAGTCTATACTTCATTTTTTGAGGAAATGGAAAAAATCAATCAATTTCCCATCCCCCCAAAAGCTCACAATATGTTCATTGAATTAACAGGCACCATTGCCCAAGAATTTAATTTGACCAATTGCTTTGTGTGTGGGGGTACCAACATGGGAGATCAATGGCCATGGTTAGCACAGGAAGCAAATTATACCGAAGTTGCCCAACACCAAGCCAACTTTACCTACAAACATCCAGGAAAAGAGGTCTGGACCCTATCCAATATCATTATTGGAAATGAGTGCTTCCAACGCAACCAGACCCACAATCGAACTCATGTTGGCACCCTTACTTGTCTGGGTATCTGGAACAATAACTCTTGGTATGGTTCATTTAACCATACAGGGCAATCAGCCTTGGCCACCATTTCCGCTATGTCTTTTCTGTTAAAACCAGAAGAAGACAACGAGTGGACTACACCTGATGGACTCTATTGGATTTGTGGGAACACTGCCTACAACAAACTACCTGGGTCATGGTACGGTGCTTGTTTGCTGGGTACCATACGCCCGGGATTTTTCCTCCTCCCTCTTCGCGCAAAACAACAGTTAGGGGTCCCAGTATATGATGACCTTGTGCCTGCTCGTAAAAGGTGATCTAATATTCAGATCGGCCAGTGGAAAGATAATGAGTGGCCCCCCGAACGAATTATTCACTATTACGACCCTGCCTCATGGGCCCAAGATGGATCCTGGGGCTACAGGACCCCAATCTATATGCTGAACCGCTTGATTCGACTACAGGCCGTCGTAGAAATCATCACCAATGAGACAGCCCAGGCATTACAACAATTGGCTAAAGAAAGCATTAAGTCCCGTACGTATATCATGCAGAATCGCCTGGCACTTGACTATCTTTTGGCCCAAGAGGGAGGAGTGTGTGGAAAATTTAACCTTACCAACTGTTGTATTGAGATTGACGATAGTGGAAAAGTTGTAAAAGAAATAACTGACAAAATGGTCAGGATTGCCCACGTCCCAGTCCAAACCTGGGACGGGTTTAGTTTTAAAGAAATGTTTGGTTCTTGGTTTCCAAAACTACCCGGTTTACAAGCCATTGTTGCCCTAATTGGCATGATTGCACTGGGATGTCTTATATTGCCATGTGTGTTACCCATTTTTGTTCGCACCATTTCCAACAGCTTGGCTTTGCTTGCAGAGAAAAGGGCGGTGGCACAGGTCAATGCCTTGTGGGAAAAGGAAATCTCATATAAGCTCATTCCTCAGGAAGTAGGCTTCATGAAGCCCGACTTCTGCATGAGCAGTGACGACGAAAAATAGCCCTCCAATAAAAAACAAAAGGAGGAGATGTTGCAGTATTTTCGGTGCGTGCAGGTCCTGCTAGGATTGAAACACGTACCAGGAAGAAGCAGACATCACGCATTCTGGTGAGCCCTAGAAGATTTCCATATAAGGCAAGTAACCTGAGGACCCTGCGGGGTCTCACCTAATTGGCCCAAAGCCAATCTTACCATGTGATGCTATTGTTTTGCATTGGTGCTTACTTCTCGTATGGGATGACCTGTAAAACTCAATAAAAGAAAGTTCCCGGCTCCGGCTGGGGGCTGCTCACCCGAGGAAGAACCTGCGTGGAGTCTCCTTTGTTATTTCGGCCTTTTCATGAGCGGCCCTCCATGTGCGGAGCAAAACCGCATATGGTGACCCCGACGTGATTCGCAAAAAGGAAGACGAATACGTTTTGGACCGCTCATCTCATCGGCCGGACGAGCCAGTTGCAACCCAGGGGACGTCGCGGATCAGCGCCTACCCTCCCCCCCAGGATCCTTCATTTTGAGGACCCTCCCTTCAGGTGAGTATGGGCGGAAAGTTCTCCAAAGCACAGGTAGCACACCTGGAAGAATTAGGGGAACTAACCAAGAGCTCTATTGTGATTTTGAAAAATCAGGGAAAAATTATCCCATTGCCCTCAAAAAAGGAATTGATCATTTTGCTAAATTATATTTATACCCAATGTCCGGCTTACCCGGAAAGAGGCTCGATTAAGGTTTCTACATGGATGCGATTGGGCACCTATTTCCATGAACAGCCTAGAGCCCCTGCCAAAGTATTGGCCATATGGCGTATTGTCACAGAATGTTTAAAAATTCATGAAAGTGCCTTTAAGGACGCTAGCCAAGTGGACTTGCCACCGCAGTATCAGCCCAAAGAACCTCAGTCCAAAGAACCTGTAGGGGAGCCACCACCAAATACGGTTTTTTCCCTCTCAGCTAGCTCACCGACACCGAGCGCACCCCCTGCGGAACAAACAACCCCTCACCGATGGGGGCAGTTGCGCAAGCCATATCACAAGGTCATCGTGAAGGTATTCTGGATTCAGAGGAGCTTGAACATTTGTCTCTCTGTCCTGTGGAATATGTCTCTGACGGTGCCGGTAATACGGTTCCCCGATTAGAGGCACTTCCGTTAAAAATAATCAGAGACACAAAGCAAGCAACTTCAATGTATGGCATACAAGCTCCGTACGTTAAGGGTCTGTTACAGTCCATCGCAAGATCTTTTTTCATGTTATCCCAGGATTGGAAAGATCTTCTTAGGATGATATTGACAGGGCCCCAATTTGTGGTTTGGGAATCAGATTTCCGTAGAGAGGCGGAGGCAACTGCCCGCCGCCTGGGGGGGAATGTCACTCCCGATCACATTTTTGGCGCGGGCCCCTTTTCTGACATGACAGTTCAAGCTCTTTTGCCCCGACCACTTTTTGCGCATATCAGCCTAGCAGCCTTAAAGGCACTAGAGAAGGTTGATGACACCATGGGGACCCCTACTGGCTCTTTCTCAAAAATACATCAGGGTCCCAATCAGCCTTTTGCGGACTTCGTTGAGGAACTTCAGAAGGCGGTTACTCGGCAAATCTCCAATGCAGAAGCCCGCAATGAGCTGATACTTAGGTTGGCCTATGAAAATGCAAATGAAGACTGCAAACGCATCCTCCAGCCCCTGCTCAGTAAATTAGATGTTTCATTGGCCGATTATTTGAAAGCCTGCCGTATTGTAGGTACTAACTCCTATAACATGGAGACCTTGGCCATGGCGCTGCAAACTGTCGTGCCAAAAAAGCCTCAAGGCAATTGCTTTAACTGCGGCAAGCCTGGTCATTTTAAAGCACAATGCCGCCTGAAAGGGGGAGGGCAACGGCCCCCTGGAGAGAACAGACCAAAAACGGTCTGCCCTCGTTGTAAAAAAGGATTCCACTGGGCTAACCAGTGTAAATCCAACCTTTCACAGGCCCAGGGAAACTAGAGGCGGGGCGTACAGCCAGCCCCACCCCAAAGGCTGTTAATGAATCACACGTCCGCCTATTTACCTCTGAGGCTGTAGAGCTTTCCATTCCTCGGACTGTTTACTTTTTGCCGACACGCCTCGTCACAGCCGCGCCCCTGCCTCCACACACTCCATTTCTAGTCTTTCCGATACGTGACCTCATGGCTCGCGGTGTCATGGCCTCCCCCTTTTTACGGGATTCAGAGGATCTCTCATCGATAGCCATGGTGGCCATCGGCAATACGCCAACTCGGTTTGAGGCAGGGGAGTTGGTCGCTACTGCCATTCCGCTTCCCACTCCACACTCTTATACCCCTGATGCCCTAGTGGTAGAACAGCCAGTGGCACAAAATCGCCCGCTTCTCACTTTCCACATCAACAAGACCACCTTTCTGGGTCTTTTGGATACAGGGGCGGACGTGAGTGTCATCCGAGCCGCTGAGTGGCCGGACGAGTGGCCGACTGAGAGCGCACCTGCGGTCCGAGGAGTGGGGGGCATTCAGAACGCAGTCCGCAGTAAGCACTGGCTGACAGTTACCTCCCCGGACGTGACTGGCACAGCCTATTTCCAACCGCTCATCCTTCCCCTTCACACTAATCTGTGGGGAAGAGATTTGATGTCACAATTTCACACCAAGCTCACCTTGCAATAACTCATGGCAGCAAACATCAAACCCCTTCGCCTCCGCTTAAAAACTGAAACTCCGGTTTGGATAGATCAATGGCCTCTCACCCAAGAAAAACATTTAGCCCTATCACTTCTGGTTCAGGAACAATTAGCAAAGGGACATATCGAGCCCTCATTGAGTCCCTATAATACCCCTGTTTTTGTAATTAAGAAAAAATCAGGAAAGTGGCGCTTATTACATGACTTGAGGGCCGTCAACGCCATCTTGTGGCCCATGGGAACATTACAATGTGGGCTGCCAAACCCTAACATCATCCCACGAACCTTTGATCTTATGATCATCGATTTACAAGACTGTTTTTTTTCTATTCCCCTCCACGAACAAGATTGTGCTCTTTTTGCCTTTACTTTGCCTGCATTTAACAATGCTAGACCGGCAGAACGATATCAATGGAAGGTTTTGCCACAGGGGATGCTTAATAGCCCCACAATGTGCCAATATTATGTGCACAACATTCTACAGCCATATCGAGAATTTTATTCAAAGTTTTTAGTTTATCATTACATGGATGATATTTTGGTGGCAGCACCCGGACCACCGGGAACTGTTTTTGCCACCTTTCCTCATTTGCAGACCCTCTTATCCAGAGGAGGCCTTTATATAGCCCCGGAAAAGGTGCAATTGCTTTCCCCCTTTTCCTACCTGGGTCACAAAATGTTGTTGTCTACAGCCTCTCCTTCCTTGCCATCTTTATGCTTGCCTCCTCAGCCCACTTTAGTGCAACTTCAACAATATCTGGGCACCATTAATTGGGCCCGACCATACTTATCTCTGACTACCGCCACCCTTTCGCCGCTTTTTCATGCTCTTACTTTGGGAGCAAGCCCCGGTGACAAGGTCACGCTACAGGAACCCCAGTTAAAAGCTATTAGAGAGATAGAACATGCCATGTCAAAGGTTTGGGTAGATAGAATGCAAGAAAACATTCCACTCTCAGCAGTGATCCTAAACACCCCAAAACTTTTCACAGCAGCCCTCTTTCAAAAGGCTCAGAAGGTATATGTTCTGGAGTGGATTCATCTGCTTCACACTCCACGATGCTCCATTACCTCCAAACCGTCCCAAATTGCCCAACTAATTGTCAAACTTCGACAGAGATCGAAAGCTTTACTCGGAATGGAAATTATAACTCTTTATATTCCATTCTCACTCCAAATCTGGGAGTCCTTATTCCAAGTCTCTCAGGACTTACAATTTTCTTTAGCAGATTGGCCCGGAGAGGTTTCTTGTCACCCTCCGGCCGACACCCGATTTCAATTAGTCCGAACCATCCCTCTCTCCTTTTGTTCCCCTTTGTCTTTGGGCCCCATTCCTTCAGCTATTACTGTTTTTGCTGACGGCAGTAAGAGCCGTGGAGCTTGTGCTTGGCAGGAGAACGGCCAGTGGCATTCACAGACCACCCCACCTCAAAAGTCAGCACAGCGCGCTGAACTGGCTGCTGCCATATTGGCCCTCCAGCTTTTTTCTGATGTGCCTTTTAATCTTATTTTAGACAGCTTATATGTCACTCACATTGTTTCCACCGTTTTTAATTCTTATCTGTCTCCAGCCATAGAGTCAGAACTTTTCTGTTTGTTTTCCTGCATTCAAAAACACATAGCCGCCAGACATCAGCCATTCTTTGTTGCACACATCCGAAGCCATCAACCCTTCCCTGGTTTTCTCCAAGAGGGAAATTCGGTTGCCGATCAGGCGGCCGCGGGGACGCCAAATGTGTGCTCCGTTGATGCCTGGGAGAGTCATTCTTATTTTCACCAAAACTCTAAGGCTCTCATAAAACAGTTTGGCCTCACTGCTGCAGAGGCGGCGGCCATCAGGCAACAATGTCCCACTTGCAGCTTGCAAGCGGCGGCCATTCCCCTGGGCGTCAACCCCCGAGGCCTCCAAGCCTGTCAAATTTGGCAAATGGATGTCACGCAATATCCTCCCTTTGCCCCTTGGAAATATTTACATGTTACGGTTGACACCTTCTCGGGGTTTATTATGGCTACCCCACAGAGAGGCGAAACTGTCAAACATGTCATCAATCATTGCATTCGGACCTTTGCTTCGGTGGGACGCCCAGTTGAGTTAAAAACGGACAATGGGCCTGCCTATACTAGCACCGCCATGGCTGCATTCTGTAAGCGGTGGAGTATTGTCCACAAATTTGGCATCCCCTACAACTGTCAAGGGCAGGCCCTTGTTGAGCGTGCTAATCAGACCTTAAAACATGCTCTTGACCGACATACAAAGCAGGGGAAACGCCCCCCCGGTCTCCCACCGATCCAAAACATTTTAAACCTCTGCCTATTTACTCTGAATTTTCTCAACCTTTCTGGACAACCCCTCATGACTGCCGCAGAGCGACATTTTTCTCCATCTCAGCCTACAGATAGTCCAAAGCCGAAGGTTTATTATCGGTGTTTGCCAGATCCTGTCTGGAAAGGCCCTGCAGACCTAATCACCTGGGGCCGGGGATACGCCGCAATACAACTACCTGATAAGGTACTGTGGGTCCCTGGACGCTGTGTTCGCCCCTTTCACCCGAAGCCATGATGATCTCCCGCCTTGTCAGCTCTGTCCAGGTCCTTTTCCTCCTGGTTTCTGCATTAACTTTGGCTCATCCACCCTTATTTCTCAATCAACATGTGACGACCGCCGCGGCCAAATCCTTTTGGATCTCTCTCAATCAATATCGTCAGATGGGTGACGATGTTTCCATTTTATGTGGGGATGACTCTCAAAACTATTGTCCCTTTGTTTGGACAAAACAAGGTGTTCCACTCCGCTCAGACCGCACATATGACATACAATACCATCACTTTCCTTGCTTAATCGTTATCAGCTTTAAGTTGACAAATCAAACAACGGGCCAATATGTATGTCAAGGTTTCAGTAACAATTCATTTGTGTGGCGTGCTTCAATTGTTTATTCTAGGACCAGTTGGCAAAAAAACCCCGTTCCTGCGTGGCCGCTAGCCTATGACCGCCCACAACAACGCCGCTTTCGTCTCAGGAGAGCGAACCAGGACAGATCATCGCCTACATGCCAAGGATGCCTGCAAACGACCAGAACAGGATACAAAAAATCTCAAACTCTTGTTTATTATAGCCTT
Source organism: Liasis olivaceus (assembly GCA_030867105.1). NCBI lineage: Eukaryota > Metazoa > Chordata > Lepidosauria > Squamata > Pythonidae > Liasis > Liasis olivaceus. Next base: position 6,292,810 of record CM061348.1, on the reverse strand, counting down.
AAACCTGATTGTTTTAACCATTCTCTCCCCCTATGCGTATATAACAATACCCTATATCGTCAATGCCATACTAACCAAGGGATTCAATGTTATTTGCCTCAAGCATTGGGGCCCATAACCGCTTCCATTTACGTTTATGGATACAAAGGAGGGGATGGTGCTGTTGCGTTCCAGACTAGCCAAAATAGGGGTGGGTACCTCGCCCACAATTCAACCAGGGGGGGTGGTTCCGTCTCAGTTTGTTTTGATGCTTGTAAGGCTATAGCCTCCGGCCAGGGGCACAATGGGCGCGCATGGACCACATGTGGCTCTCAGCATTGGGAGAGAGAATACATGCAGAACCAAAAGTATCTTTTTCAGAGGCGAAAAATTCAGAGCACCGGACAAGTTTCCTTCCAAGATGCCTATGACTATTGGTATTCTGGGACATTGGGCCAGACTTCTAGTTGGCCAGGACCCGAGGGCATTAATATCACCCTTGCGTCCACGACTACTGATTGTGTCACTGGACATTGTAACCCTATTTGTCTATCAGCCCATCCTGCCTCTAGCCCCACTGTCAAATATTATCTGATTGGATTGGGGATAGACGGGCGTGGGAACGACCCCTATGGATATCTCATTATTCAGGTAAAAACAGAATCCGTTCAAAGAAATGCCATATCAGTCTATACTTCATTTTTTGAGGAAATGGAAAAAATCAATCAATTTCCCATCCCCCCAAAAGCTCACAATATGTTCATTGAATTAACAGGCACCATTGCCCAAGAATTTAATTTGACCAATTGCTTTGTGTGTGGGGGTACCAACATGGGAGATCAATGGCCATGGTTAGCACAGGAAGCAAATTATACCGAAGTTGCCCAACACCAAGCCAACTTTACCTACAAACATCCAGGAAAAGAGGTCTGGACCCTATCCAATATCATTACTGGAAATGAGTGCTTCCAACGCAACCAGACCCACAATCGAACTCATGTTGGCACCCTTACTTGTCTGGGTATCTGGAACAATAACTCTTGGTATGGTTCATTTAACCATACAGGGCAATCAGCCTTGGCCACCATTTCCGCTATGTCTTTTCTGTTAAAACCAGAAGAAGACAACGAGTGGACTACACCTGATGGACTCTATTGGATTTGTGGGAACACTGCCTACAACAAACTACCTGGGTCATGGTACGGTGCTTGTTTGCTGGGTACCATACGCCCGGGATTTTTCCTCCTCCCTCTTCGCGCAAAACAACAGTTAGGGGTCCCAGTATATGATGACCTTGTGCCTGCTCGTAAAAGGTGATCTAATATTCAGATCGGCCAGTGGAAAGATAATGAGTGGCCCCCCGAACGAATTATTCACTATTACGACCCTGCCTCATGGGCCCAAGATGGATCCTGGGGCTACAGGACCCCAATCTATATGCTGAACCGCTTGATTCGACTACAGGCCGTCGTAGAAATCATCACCAATGAGACAGCCCAGGCATTACAACAATTGGCTAAAGAAAGCATTAAGTCCCGTACGTATATCATGCAGAATCGCCTGGCACTTGACTATCTTTTGGCCCAAGAGGGAGGAGTGTGTGGAAAATTTAACCTTACCAACTGTTGTATTGAGATTGACGATAGTGGAAAAGTTGTAAAAGAAATAACTGACAAAATGGTCAGGATTGCCCACGTCCCAGTCCAAACCTGGGACGGGTTTAGTTTTAAAGAAATGTTTGGTTCTTGGTTTCCAAAACTACCCGGTTTACAAGCCATTGTTGCCCTAATTGGCATGATTGCACTGGGATGTCTTATATTGCCATGTGTGTTACCCATTTTTGTTCGCACCATTTCCAACAGCTTGGCTTTGCTTGCAGAGAAAAGGGCGGTGGCACAGGTCAATGCCTTGTGGGAAAAGGAAATCTCATATAAGCTCATTCCTCAGGAAGTAGGCTTCATGAAGCCCGACTTCTGCATGAGCAGTGACGACGAAAAATAGCCCTCCAATAAAAAACAAAAGGAGGAGATGTTGCAGTATTTTCGGTGCGTGCAGGTCCTGCTAGGATTGAAACACGTACCAGGAAGAAGCAGACATCACGCATTCTGGTGAGCCCTAGAAGATTTCCATATAAGGCAAGTAACCTGAGGACCCTGCGGGGTCTCACCTAATTGGCCCAAAGCCAATCTTACCATGTGATGCTATTGTTTTGCATTGGTGCTTACTTCTCGTATGGGATGACCTGTAAAACTCAATAAAAGAAAGTTCCCGGCTCCGGCTGGGGGCTGCTCACCCGAGGAAGAACCTGCGTGGAGTCTCCTTTGTTATTTCGGCCTTTTCATGAGCGGCCCTCCATGTACGGAGCAAAACCGCAGGAGCCATTTCTGGAGAAATGTGATCAGGGCAAGATGGTACTTCCTGATGGAGATTTCTCCTGCATCTCCACCACCAGCCTGATAAATGGCAAAAAAGAGAGGAAGGGTAGTTTATTTCTGGGGCAGCACCTCCTGCCTGGAAAGGGGAAGGATTTATGCTGAGGACCTCCGAAGGCCCTGATGCAGCAAGTGGCTAGATTTAAGCCACCATCTTGAGAAGCACTGGTTGGTGTTCCCTCTTGATATATTATGTTGTGAAGTGATCTTGCTGACTTTGATACAAACTCTAATCCTAACCACTAGATGGAAGCACCCAGCCAGTGCTGGGTGATCTTGAAAAACTAGGTTCAAGTATTTGGGTAAGAGACCAGCAAAAGATACCAAAGAAAACAAGCTTAGAAGAAAATAATGGGAAAATGTTTCATATTGTTGCCAAGAAAGTTACATGGAAGTTTCCATGTACTGCTCAGGGGTCAGGCTCAACTCAGGAGCGACTTTGTCTTCTGCCCATTTAGGTGGCATTAATTAGCTGATTCTGGTTGCTCTTGAAAAGCTAATTACAGTTGGTCCTGGGTGGTATTTGGATGTGAGACCACCAGGAAACTCCTGGGCTGAAGGCTAGATGGGGAAGACAAATCTGAGGCGGCAATGACAAGCCTCTTTTATATGGTTGCCAGGGAAACAGCGTAAACTGGTCCATGGAATCGATCCTGGCTGGAAGGACACCCTCTCTCAATTCCTGGAGAGACGTGATGCCCAGGAGCACTGGACAGGCCGCCCTCTCACTCTTCCTGATAGTGGCAGGAGCAGAGGGGCAACAGAGGAAGCAGCAGCTCATTCCTCCATTGGCCCTTTCTCCCCAGTGCTCTTTGCCCCCAGGCACCATTGCCAGCAAGGTCAGAGGACATGGGAGCCCTCCCTCCACTGCCCCCACCTTTCTTCAGTGCTTCCTGAGGGTCCCTCCTGCTTACAAGTGGCTCTTCGTGAGAAGCTTTTCTAAATCTCCCAAACCACTTAAGTCCCAGGAGTTTTGTTTCCTCCCTTAACCTCTTCTGGCAATCTGACATACATGTACTCTGAAGTAACTCCACTGAGCCCAAGGGGGCTTCCTTCCAGATAGAGCAGAAGTGCTGTAGCTTCTGAGATTTATCGAAAAAAGGAAGATGGCTGCCTAGGATTTCCTTCCTTTCTGGCTTATGCTCTCTCTAGAGAGGGGGCCTGTGGGGCCCTGGCTGCAACTCTCAGGGAGGCTCTGCATTTGGCATCATTTCAGCCAATACAGAAAGACACAGAGAGGTGGGAAGAGCAACAGATACCTTTTCAGTTCACCTACCAATCGGGAGGGTGATCACAAGCACCAATACGACAGCAATGACACCAATGGGCACCACAGCTGACCCACCAGATGTCCCTCCGCTAAAGAAAAACAAACAGGTCACTTTTGATTAGAGTGGAAGCTCTCCCCAAGGTCTCACGCAGAGATGTTGAGTTCCCCCTAGTGATGACGCTGAGCACCAACTAACCTCATGAAGCTTGTATACATATGTAGAATATCTAACACGTACCTGTCCCAGTAAAAAGCAGAGTGCTTCAGCTTTGCTTTTGCCCAGAAGGGACTTTCTGCTTCCAAGGGACATACTTCCCATTCCCCTCCCAAATACAGGGCTACTTTTCCCTACGGTTGATGCTCACGAGCAGGGGCTTCTGCAGCCCAGGATGATTCACCAGGCACTTGTACCAGTCCTTCTCCTTGGGGTCCACTGGAGTGCTCAGCCAGGTATTGAAGATGCCGTTCACCTTTTTGAGTTTGCCAAGGTCAACATGCGCTGATTCCTTCCCATCCTTCAGAAACTTCTCATCCTTCAGAAACCTGGCTCTGATCTCATGGGGGAAGAAGCCACGCATGGAGCAGTTGACATTGATGGTCAGCTCTACCTCGGGGGCCTCTGCAAAAACAGCACCCCACTGTTACCTGAAATTTTAGGCTTCATTATTAGCATTTTGAAAAGGTGATATTAGCATTTTTTAACATGGCAGTCTAGGCCCCTTTTCTAACTTTAGGAAAGCATGTTTGTCTTCTGGGCCAAGGCCATTTCTTTTGGTATATTTGAGAGCTTGACTTTTCAGCACCTAAACAATAGAGAGCGCATTCTGAAAGTCCTTGAATGCACTTGCAAGTTTTAAAGATACAAACTTGGCTGGGAAAGGGAGTGACGTAACCCATACATTTGCCACTTGTGGAATGTTACCTGGAATCAATGTTTTCTATTGTTCAGTTCTCATGTGTAATCAATGTCTTATTGTTTGATTATTTTCTTTCTGATGTATCATATATATTGAATGTATGTATCATTTGTTTCTGTACCCTATAAAAAGATTTGACCCCCCCCCCTTAATAAATGCTTTTTGCTTTGCCTGAATTATTGGGTGGTTCGTATTTTTGGGTAGGCTAAGAAGCCACCTTTGCGAAGGTAAAATGGTTTCCTCTCCCAAATTCAGGGAATAGGTCTTCAGCTCCATGCCACTTGGGGTGCCCAAGTTTTAAAGGCAACAAGTTGGGGGCTCGTCTGAGATAGCAGTGTGGCACTCCTCAGGGCTTGGATTGGCATGCCTCAGTCACAGGCTTGCCAGCACAGGGTGAGTTCATCCATGTGTCTTTGGAGGAGGCAGATGACTGAGGAGGCAGGAGGGGATAAGTGCTAGCTGGTGGTCCCTTGGGAGAGAAAATGGGACAGAGGAGGAGCATATCCCTGGGGAGCCTGTTGGGGCTGGTAGTCCAGTTGTGGGACCAGGGAAACCTGTGTGTCCAGCAGGGGATGGCCCAAAGGAGAGTGGTCATACTGTGCACAAAGAATTGCAGACACACTGGACACCTTTCACAGGAGGAGAGGTGGTCGCAGTCGGGCTCCTTTTGACTTGAGACTGCCGGGGCAGTCTGAGTGCAAACTGGGCAGAACCATCCCACCAAATGGATTTTTGGGTCCTGTGGGCTGATGTGGCTGAGCAACAAGTCGCCCAGATGATGGTTCAGAATACTATACCCTCCACCCCTTCCCTTGGTCTGCTACTCCCATCCTACTTCCAAAGGGATGAGGATGACCTGACTCGAGTCTTGTGTCCTCCAGGGAGGAGCTCTTGAGGGAGTGCGGGACCCGCAATCACACAGGCACTTCCACCTGTAAAACCTTCACCTGTTGGAGAAGGAGCTGTAATCGGCTCTGATGGAGCAAATCAGGTATTTGAGGAGTGTATAGGCATGGAGGGGGGAAGCCTCTGGGGCTCCCCGCTTTGTGAGTAAATCAACTAGCCTGCAAACAATGGAATTACAAAAACAACATGAAAAGCTAGCACAACTGAAAGTGTCCAAACCATCATGGGAGTAGCTGGACTGTTCCCTCTCAGAATCATACAACAAGCTTACTTAAGGAAATTCCTGCCGGCTTGGGATGCCAGAAAGCTCCTGATTCAACTTGGAATGGGTAAGAAACAAGGTACTTTTTTTCTAAACAGAAACTGGCAAAGATTTTTGGAAAATTACGGTAAACAAAATCGGCTAGGATGGGGAAGTTTTAATTGTTGTCAACTGAAGCTTTTGAAACTTTTTTTGGTGAAAAGAATAGGAAAAAAAAAAAGGGCTATTGTTGGATACAGCTGTCAGATGAAATTTGTCCCTGCAATCCAGAAGCCGATTGTAACGCTGTCTCCAGACCTTCTCCTTGTAATTTGGCCAAGAAGCAAAATTAAGCCTATTAAGAGTACTTGAAGAAATACCAGGAAACCAATTGTTCAGAGCTCTGATGCATTTTACACCAAACATTAAAAGAACTTAGAAGCACGTGCAGCTTATTGTTAAAAATGAAAAAGATCTTAAAGCTATAGCAATTTTCCTTTTGTGAATTAACTTGCCACTGACATTTGCAATTTTTTTTTCTTATAAATATTGCTCAAGATAGAATAATAAGCCAATTGGAAAAATTAGGGTGATTATTGTAAGGTGGTAATTTGAAACCATCAAAGCAAATAGAAGATTTGGTACCCAAAGGTAGGCATCTGACTGGATAAAAATGTAAACCAATTGGTAAGAGGAGTGGATAAATTCATTTGCTCCAGGAGGCCCTGCTTGACAAGTCCGGGATCACGTAATTCGAGGAGTCTAGCCCAATAATGAAATGCCCTTACAATCATTCTAGTTTCAACTGGGCGCGTGCCAGTTTCTGCACAGAGAAAGGGGGCAGGAGCACCGTTGGTACACATGGAACAGTTCTGAGGAGCTTGTCTGGAAGAATTCTGTATCGTGAAGGGTAGAAATTCCCCATAACGCCACTGCATGCGAAAAGTAAGGAACTGACTTGGTTTTTAGAAGAATTAGGATTGGGGGAATTTGTCCACGACCTCCTGCTCGCCAGAACTTTATTATTCCTACCAAAGCTTTCTCAGTTTTTATTTTTTGGGCCCGATAGCGAGAACGCCGACTGTCTGAAGCATTCAAAAGAATGCCCCAGTATCTGTAAGAGAATATTATATTCCCCAATTCTCCATTTGTGTCTTTTCCTTTTCTCTCCATCCCAGGCACAAAGACAACGGGGTGACCCCTCTCTCGGTGCTGGGAAGAAGGTGGCGATGGCGAACCGCTTCCGAAAAACCTTGCCTCCAGGCGGTCGCCAGGAGTCAAGGTGGCCTCCAAGGCACACGATGATGATGATGATGATAATGATGATGGTGATAGTAGTAGTAGTAGTAGTAGTAGTAGTAGTAGTAGTAGTAATAATAATAATAATAATAATAATAATAATAATAATAATGTCGGAAAAGGCGCTGCCAGATTCCTGGTTTCTATCGAAAGGCGAGAGCGCGCCCTCGTCGTGTCCCGGAGCGGAGCTGATTCCGGCCCCTTTAAGGGAGAAAAGCTCTCCCGCCTCTCGCCGAATAGCTCCCTCACGCCATTCTTGCGGGCTGTGCCGACCCCTCTCCAGAAGAGACACGGCGAAGACGGAGGGACCAGTCAGAAATCAGGAGAGCTCCGGTAGCCCCTTCTCCGGCCAGCCGCTTTTAGCGAAAGGCCGCCGCTCCCCGACTCCTCCTGAGGCGCGCTCTCCTCCCGCCAGCGGCGCGGGAGGGGCGGGCGGCGGGCCGAGCGCAGCGCGCGCCCTTCCCCTCCCCCCGCCCCCAACGACACTCGCCGCCACAGGGCCGCGGGAGCAAGGGGGCCGCCAGGGGCCGCCCCGTCGCCCCCCGAGCCTTGGTCCGAAGCCCGTCCATGCTCCGGCGACGCGAGCGAGTCCTGGCTGGAGTTCGACCCCGTCCCCATCTGAGGGCGTCCAGGCAGCCGCCCGCCGCCCTCGAGCTCGCGGGCGCCGCCGCGGCGTGACGGGCTCGGCCTCCCGCTCGGAAGGAGGGCCGCGCGCGAGCCGCGGGGGGCGCGTGGGGGGGCGGTTCCTCACTCGGGGGTGCGGCTGAGCCCGGGCGCCGCCTTCTCCAGCGGCGCTTCTCCACCTCGGCGCCCCGAAGACGCGCGGGCTTCAGGCGCCGCCCGGGAGGGAGGAGGCGCCATTCGGGTGTTTGAACCCTGAGGCACCTGCACATCAAAAGAATTTATGTCTTCAGTGGCATAAAAGTAGGTCGCTTCTCACGGTATTAATAATTGTGGGAGCTTAGAAAGGTAAGGCTGGTGAGGCGCCTTGTTTGAAAGTTGCTGCTCCCTGCGCCGCCCGGGCCAAAGCAAAGCCCGGCTGCTCCGAAGACGCCCCGAGTCGCCCCCCTGCTCCCCTGCCTTTGAGGGAGCGACGTCAGGGATAGGAAGGAGGCGCGCACACCGCGGGGAAAAGAATATGTGGGCTCCCCCCACTTCGCGCTCTCCTGCTGCCTGCAAGTCCTGTGCGTCCCCCCCAGGACCTTATTCTAGGACCTCCCAGCAGGACAGCCCCACTGCAGCCACAGACATTGTCCTCGGGAGCAAGGGGGGTACCAGTGCATCCTCCCCGCCCCCGCACTTGCTCTTTCCATGGCAGTTGGAGGGGGCACCCCTTCCCTGGCTTGGCCCACCCTCCAAAGTGGCCTGTCCCTCCTGCCTATCCTCCATCCATCCAGCTATCTATCCATCCATCCATCCTATTTATTTATTTACGGATAGATGGATGGATGGATGGACAGCTATGACGGCAGGATTGGCTTTCATATGAAGAAAGAAAAGAAGAGATGGAGAGAATTCAGGGAATGGAAGAGACACAGAGAAAGAAGGAGTGGAAAAAAGGGTGACGATGGGGTGGGGAAGAGGACCTTCAGAGGAGAGGGGGAAAACAGGTGAAAAAAAATCTCTGGGGGTCTTTCTGAAAAACGATCCCACTCATTTTGCAACGAAAGAGAGAGGAGTTTGCTGATGCAATTTCTCTATTCTGAAATAAAAGTTTTAATTCTTCTTCATCATCAGTGGAAAATCAGGAGGACCCTGGGGGCACCTTTTCCAACTCGCACATTTTTATTAAAAGGCATCAACTTTTGTGAGCTGTGGCCATTTTCATCAGCATACAAATTGTGAGTTGGAAAAAGGTGTTCCCAGACCCATGACTTTTGGCCATGATGAGCTAACAGATCCTTCTCTAACAACATCAGCTGGGTAAATGAGAGGCAATGTACAAATTCCCCATCCCATTGGAGCATGCTAGCCCTGTCAGATCTTATAGGGTGTCCAGAGATAACGGGAGATAGTCCCACAAATATCTGGTCCTGTGCCATGAAGGGTGTTACAGGTGACCCCAGCGCCCTGAATTGCAGCTGGAAGTCCGATGGTAACCAGTGCATCTCACACAATAGTGGCATTACATGGGCATACCAAGGTGTACCTATAACTACTAATTCTGTAGTCCCCAAGGAGAGCCCCATGGGAGAGAGCATAGCGGTAGTTCAGACAAGAGGTAACTATAGCATGAGTGACTGTGAATGCCCCCTCCCTCTCTCCAGATAGGGCTGCAATTGGCACACAACTCTAGCTGCCCAGAATCATCTGTTGGGGGAGATGGGCAGCATACAAATTTAATAATAAATAAATAAATAAGTAATTTTTTTAAAAAAATTATGCAGAGGCCCTCCTAGCCATAGTTGCCATCTGCTCCTCCAACGGGAGCCAGGAATCTATGTTGCACCCCATGTTGCACATCCGGAGCCTAGAGCTAGATCTCTCACTGCCCTCCCTCCCTGCATTGGGGAATAACCCCAGAGAGCTCCAAAGAAATCAAACAATGATCTGACCATCTATTGTTGTTCAGTCGTTAAGTCGTGTCTGACTCTTTGTGACCCCATGAACCATATCGCGCCAGGCCTTTCTGTCCTTCACTGCCTCCCTGAGTTTGCTCAGTTTCAATCTCATTGCTTCAGTGATGCTATCTAGCCATCTCATCCTCTGCCGTCCCCTTCTCCTTTTGCCTTCCATCTTTCCCAGCATCAGGGTCTTTTCCAAAGAGTCCTCTCTTCGCATTAGGTGACCAAAGTATCTGAGCTTGAGCTTCAGTATCAGTCCTTCCAATGAGCAATCAGGGTTGGTTTCCTTTAAGTTTGACTCGTTTGACCTCCTAGCAGTCCAGGGGACTCTTAAGAGTCTTCTCCAGCACCACAGTTCAAAGGCATCAATTCTTCGGCGCTCAGCCTTCTTTATGGTCCAGCTCTCACAGCCATCTATTAACATCCCTCAAATTCAAATCATGTCACCATTGCCGCAAGATAAAAACCAGATCTAATGTGTGAGCTCCAGCGTATTGTTGTTCCAAAGAAAAGCTGGGTTTGCACCTGGCATGCGCAAGCCAATCAGACTCGCCAGGCAGAAATCCCTTTTAATAGCTTTATTCTGCAGAGTAAAGGGCACTTGCAAATTAGCTTTCAAGGCAAGCACAGGGCTCCATGCAAATCACTGGAATTTTAAATAGCTACAATCAGAAAATCATTGCATCATAGGTTAATACACTTTTTTTGGTTAAAACACTCCTAAAGAGATGGGCACTAATGCCCAAAGTGTGGGTGCTTGTTGTTGCTAAGGAAAATATGATCTAAGATAGCCAGTCTCTTATCTATATAGGTTAGAAACGCTGCCAAAGTTCGTAAATCAAAGGGAAAATAATATTAACAAGGTCTGCAGCTGTAGCCTGCCTATTTATTTATTTGTTTGTTTGTTTGTTTGTTTATTCGGCTTGTATGCCGCCCATCTCCCCCAACGGGTGACTCTGGGCGGCTCACAATAAAAAACACAGTTTTCTCCAAAGATGGTTAAAATCTATAAATAATCTATAATAATCTATAAATAATTAAAAACATATTAAAAATGCCCTAAAAAACCTCCTCTGATTTTTGGCCCTAAAAAACCTGTAAGATGCTGGGGGGGGGGGACTACCCATCATCCCATCAGCCATCTCCACAGGTGCGGCCCCCTCTGGCCCCCAGGCCTTCTGGCAGAATTTAATCTTCTTTGTTCTTTATCTGCTTTGGTTCCCAGCAACTAGTGAAAGTCAATTCTGGGACCATACATAATGTTCTGCTGCCTTCTTGAAATTAACCCTAAAGTCACCATTCCATGAGTATGTCGGGCCCATGATGGCCACGAACTCCTGAGCTGTTCTGGACTCAGAACCGCAACACCATAATCCTTTTTTTTTAAGTGTAATTTTTATTAAGAGTTTTTACATAAATAAAAGACAAATATAAAAAAATACATAAAGAAAAGAGAGAAAGAAAAAGTGCAAAAAGCAATACAGTAGAAGAAAGAAAGAGAGAAAGAAACAAGAACGGAGGGGGGGGACACCGACTTCTGACCTGTTTTGTTCTGTTTTTTGTTTGTTTCTTATATACAAACTCGTCCCTCCTCCCTCTTGTGAGAGGTACGACTGTGAGCCAGAGTGAAGCCATCTTGGTCTGAGCGCTAAGAAGGCTGGGACATGTCTCAAACTCATGAGGAACGGGGTTCTGTTGTCTTTCAAAACTCATGGGCCCCAGGGTATGATAAAGACCTGAAACTGTTGATGTTGAGACTCTTTGAACTCTTTGTTTTCTGTTCACACCAGGTAATTGAGGAAATTCTTTAGGATGATATGTAGGTTTAGGTCAAGAGTTCATGAAAAGCGAGATGTGGATTCTGTTGACAATGCACATTAAAACAGGTTAAAATAACATTGGGAGTTAATTGAAAAATTCCAAAAGAAAGATTGTGCGCCAAGCCCCCGGGAGGGGGGGAGGACAGTTTTAGGATAAAAGGAGGCAACCAAGTGCCTTTCCTTTGTTCCTTCCTTCCCATAGGTAGGAACCCACCTTTGCAAACGTGTATACTCAACAAAGCTCACTTCTCTGGATCATCGGTCCTTGGTGTGTTTCATTCGCACAACACGCCGCTGACACTCTAAATACCCAGCACCATAATCCTAGGACACTCCATCACCAAACCTGCCACACAATTGCACAGCTCAGGCCGAGAAGCAGGCGCACAAGCCGAGAGGGCATCACCTCTGTTCCCTCGCCTTCACAAAGAGTCTGACATCCAGTTATCTCCAGGGTAGCATCATGAGCAGCCACAAGAGTCGCTGTGTTGCTCCATTTCACATTTGACAGGAATAGAGCTGTGTTAGTCTATGGTAGCAAAAAATCAGAAGGCTTAGAAGTCCTGCATGACCTCAGGGAAACTCCCTACCACAGCTTCTTTAGTAGAGGAGGAGTCATGAGAAAGCTTGGAATCTCATTCAGCTATGGTGTGTGTATATGGGTGCATTGAATTCTTATAAACTTGCATTCCATTTTTCTGCTGGTGTTCTGAACTTTCTTTGCTCTCAGTTGGTCCTTCTAATCTTAGACACACAAGCACAAAGCATGCACACGCCCCAGAAAGGGATCTTGCTCCAGAATGGAGTTCCAGCTGATTACCTCCTCCTGCAGTTACAGCCACAGTGGACCTACTAAAATGGCTTTAAAAGAGGATGGGATTAAAAACAAAAAAGGAGAGGAGGCAGGACAGGTTTAAGGTGTACAAAATGCATGGATACAATGGATAAAGCACACACACACACACAGCTGCTTAGGACTAGGATTCATCCAGTGAATTTGATTGGAAGATTTAGGACAGAGAAAAGGAAGCACTTCTCACACCATCCCAGGTAAATGGCTATCCAACCTCTGCTTGAAAACCTCCAGTGATGGAGCCATCATGACTCTAGGAGGCACGCTGTCCCACTGCTTGATAGTTCTCATGGCTGGGAAATTCCTTCTTCTTTCAAGTTTGGATCTCTGTTTGTTAAGCTTCTACCCATTGGTTCTTTTCCTATCCTCAGGTGCTCTGGGGAGTAAATCCACATCCTTTTATTTGTGACATCCCTTCATGTATTGGAAGACTGCTATCATGTCTCCCCTGAGCGTTCTCTTCTTTAGACTATACATGCCCAGTTCCTTTAACTGTTCTTCATTGGGTTGAGCCTCCAAACCCCTCATCATCTCTGTTGCTCTCTGCAATCTTTCCAGTGTCAGGTTCAGCCGGCACGGCACTCCTAGGAAAGCCAACCTGCCGGGCTAAGCCAATTCCGCCGCCTGCCTGCAAGCCGGGAAAAAGAGGAAGTGAAAGCCGTGCAGCTGATTAATGACCACCTGCGCCTAGCCAGCAGGGAAACGGCAGAGTGGAAACAATTAATTTACAATGATAAGCGGCATGAGCTAACAATGAGCAGAGCCGTGAGCCGCGAACCTAAGATCACCGCACATCCAGAAACCCCAGTTTTGCACGCAACTGAAAGGACCCCAAGGGAACCAGCCCATGCCAGAGGGGCAGTCGATCAAGGGACAGTGGGACTCAGGCTGAACCTGCCATCTGGACAATTAAGGCAGATTATTGGGGTGCTGATAATCCGCAGCATGTAACGCGATCGCGGGGCAAAAACGTGGGAAGGGGAGAGGTGTAAAGTAACCAATGTAATTGTACCAAGCCAGTCCTGGCTTTGCTTGTAACTGTTGCGTTACGCTTGAGTAAACCTCTTTTGTGAACCACACGTGTCACGGGAGTTTCTCTTGATGAACGGGACAAGTCTTACGTAAAGCCAGGACTCCCCACTAACGCTACCCGGTGCCCACCGAGGAGCACTTATTTCCTTTTGAGTACAGGCAATGGCCAGCGACGGGGAATCCATTGGTCAATTGGAGCATGAGGAGCTCAGGGTCGCGGAGGCGATGGCGGGGCCAGCCTGGAGCAACGGGATGGCAGCCGGAATTGGGGACCCCCCACTGGCGCGGTGGTCAATCGGAGTGAACCAGGGGCCTGACAGATCGGGGTTACGACGACCCGAGGCTCGGGGTCCCGGACCCGAAAATGGGAGGAAGAACTCGCCCAGCTGGAGGCGAGGGTCGAGCAGCACCTGGACTCCATGCGGGCGATGCTCCAAGCCATACTGCTGAGAGTGGGTCTGTCAGCGGTGAGTGGCAGTGTGAGAGACGGGGGCGGCAGCCCAGAACCCCAGCTGGCACCGGTACCAACTCCACAGTCAGTGGATCGACGGGCAGCAGATGCCTTGAGACTCCGGGGCATAACCGGAAAGTTCTTGGGGGATCCTGAACAGCTACCCCACTTTCTGACCCACGTCCACAGCTTCATGCAGAGTGGGGGTCACCTGTTCGCCAGAGATGAGGACAGGGTTTCCTACGTGGCCAAGCTGCTGGACGGCCAAGCAGCGAGCTGGGTGATCGGGCTGTACGGCGGAGCTGAAAAGTTTCCCGGACTTCACGTAGGCGCTCCGGGATAGGTTCGAGGACATCCTGAGTACCAAGCAGGTCGAAGACGACATCCTGCAGTTCAGACAGAGGGACAAGTCCGTGGCCGAATATGCATTGGAGTTCTGGAGGTTGGTAGAGAAACTCACGGACTGGCCGGAGTCTCTCAGGGTAAAGTATTTCAAGCGGGGTCTCAACCCGGAGATCCTGGAATGGGTGCTGGGCTGGGATGACCCGACCACCGTGAAGGACTGGATCTGGCTGGCCGGGACGGCGGAGTCAGCGTGGCGGCAGATCCAACAGAGTGCGCGGAGGCGGGACCAGGTGAGAGACCAGCCGAGGGAGAGGACCGCAGAGGAGAGGCGGAGCAGCTGGCGACAGCCTGTGGGGGGGCGAGAGATGCCCAAGGCCCCGAACCTATGCTTTAGGTGCGGAGGACGAGGCCACCGGGTGGCACAATGCCCGAGAGAGCGGGAAGGAGCCCCACCCCGTGCAGAGGTCAAGCCACCGCGTCCAACCGGGAAACGAGTGGGCAATCGGCTGTGGAAGAGTGTGGCGGCAGCGGTGACCAAGCGAGGCCAGATGGGGTGGTTGACTCCCAAGACGGCGTCCTCTGGGGAGGAATCGGGGCCGGCGGGAAACGAGGTGCACTTGCACTGAACCGCGTCCCAGTGCGGGCAGGGGAGCCGAGCCGTGCTGACCCAATAGCCAATGAGGACTGCCCCCCCCTTCGGGTGAGAGTGCACATCCGGGGGTTGAAGTCCGGGGGGGAGGCGCAGCTGCAGGCGCTGCTAGACTTGGGCTGCACGCACTGCCTGATGCACCCAGCTGTAGTCTCTGGGCTTGGGCTGCAGCTGCAACGCCTCAGAGAACCCATCGCATTCAGCCAACTAGATGGCTCACTAGCGGGGGGGGGGGGCCGGCTCAGAACTACACCAAGCCGGTCCAGATGACGATCAGGGACCACCGAGAAGAGCTGAGGTTCATGGTGGTCCCGATTGCCGACTATGCGGTGGTGCTCAGATTGGCGTGGCTGCGACGACGGAACCCACAGGTCGAATGGGCGTCAGAAGCGTTGAGGTTTGAGGACGAGGAGCCGGAGAGCAGGAGGCGCCGGCAGCGGCCACGGCCAGACCGACGGAGGGTCCGAGGCACCCGGAGACAGAGCATGAGCAGACCGAGGCGGGAACTCAGGTGGCGGCAGTGGCGGTGGCAATCCTGGAGCCCTGAGGGATGGTGGCGATACCGAGGTGGGTGCAGGCGATGGCGGTGAGCGGGACCAAGGCGGAGAGTGGTCCGGGACCAGGGGAAGCCCCAGAAGCCGGAGGCATCCCGCGTCAGTACCGGAGCTTGGTGGCGGCATTCGGGGAGAAAGAATCCGACCAGCTCCCATCCCACAGACCCAGCGACTGCGCCATTGAGCTGGAACCAGGGGCAAAACTGCCCAAGCCAAAAATGTGCTCCCTATCGATGAAGGAGATGGGCGCCCTTCGGGAGTTCAAAGACAAAAACATGGCGCGAGGTTTTATCCAGCCCGTGAAGTCACCACTGGTGGCCCCGGTATTGCTCCAGGAGAAGAAGGATGGCTCGCTCCGGATGTGTGTGGACTATCGGGGGCTGAACGCAATCAGCACCAAGTATAACTACCCCCTCCCCTTGATGAAGGATCTACTTTCACACCTATCTAAGGGGAAGGTATTCACAAAATTGGACTTGCGCGAGGCGTATTTCAGGGTTAGGATCTGCGCAGGGGATGAATGGAAGACGGCGTTTAATACCCTGCTTGGAAGCTACCAATTTTGCGTGATGCCATTCGGGTTAAAAGGGGCCCCAGAGGTATTTATGCAGCTGATAAACGAGGCGCTGCATGACCTACTCTACCGGAGTGTCCTGGTCTACCTGGACGACATCCTAATCTACACCGAAACCCTGGTGGAGCACGTGGAACTGGTGCACACAGTGCTTCAGAGACTGCTAAAGGCCCAGCTGTACGTGAAACTCTCAAAATGCGAGTTTCACTGGGAGCAGCTGGACTACCTCGGCTACCGTATATCTAGCCGAGGGATCGAAATGGACCTGGCGAAGGTGAGGGATGTCCTGGGCTGGGAAGCGCCGTGGACCCGGAGGCAACTCCAAAGCTTCCTGGGGTTCGCGAACTTCTACAGACAGTTCATTCCGAACTTCGCCCAAGTCGCCCTCCCCCTAACAGACTTGCTGAAGACCAAGGGCAGCGGGAAACCCCCGAATCCCAGCATGGCACTTGCGTGGACCACGGGGTGCCAGGAGGCATTTGGGGACTTGAAGCGGCAGTTCACGGCGGAGCCGATCCTGCGCCACCCCAACCCAGACCAGCAATTCATCATCCAAGTAGATGCGTTGGACGTGGCAACAGGGGCGGTCCTGCTACAGCCCGGTCCAGAGGGTCCCCTCCACCCGTGCGCCTACACCTCCCACAAATTCACCGAGACAGAGAGAAGGTGGATGGTGTGGGAGAAAGAGGCATACGCGGTAAAGTGGGCACTAGCCACATGGAGGCATTTGCTGGAGGGGGCAACCAAGCTGTTCGAGGTGTGGACGGACCACAAGAACCTCGAAGCCCTAAAAACCCCGCGGAGGCTATCTCCTAAACAGGCACGATGGTCTCAGTGCTTTGGGAGGTTCGACTTCACCTTAAAACACATCCCCGGGAAGAGGAATTTCCTGGCAGACGGGTTGTCTCGCATGCCCCAACACGCCAGCCTGCGAGAGGACATTGTGGACTCCATCATCCCCGCCAGCAGGCTGGCTGCAAAGGCTGTCACCCGGAGCCAGATCAGGAGAGAGGTGAGGCACGCAGCACCTGAGTTACAGCGGGGTTTTGCGGAAGCAGCGGAGCAGGACTCCTGGCTCAAGGAAAACTGAGACGTGCTAACCAGCCAAGGGGACTTGTGGTGGCACGAGGGGAAGGTGTATGTTCCGGAGGAATGCCGGCGGAGGGTGATGGAGAGAGCCCACGACAGCCGGAGCGCAGGGCACTACGGCTTCATGAAGACGCTCCATTTAATCCAGCGGCAGTTCTGGTGGCCAACCCTCTGGAAGGACGTGGAAGCATACGCGGGAGGTTGCCCGGTGTGCGCGATGGCGAAGGGGAGCAAGGGCAAGCCCAGGAGGCTACTCCAGCTGGTGGCGAACCCCGACGGCCCATGGCAAGAGATGGGACTCGGGCTGAACCTGCCATCTGGACAATTAAGGGGGATTATTGGGGCGCTGATAATCCACAGCATGTAACGCGATCGCGGGGCAAAAACGCAGGAAGGGGAGAGGTATAAAGTAACCAATGTAATTGTACCAAGCCAGTCCTGGCTTTGCTTGTAACTGTTGCGTTACACTTGAGTAAACCTCTTTTGTGAACCACACGTGTCACGGGAGTTTCTCTTGACGAACGGGATAAGTCTAACATCCAGTTCTTCAGTGTCCTTTTTGTATTGTGGCAACCAAAAGTGGACACAGTGTTCCAGATGTGGTCTGACCAGGGCAGAGACAGCAGAACAATCACTTCCCATGATCTGGAACTTATACCTTGGTTTAATGGACTGTATCAGGTTATGACTGAACCTGCAGGGATCAAAGGGAATCTGCCCAAATTTTTTCTGTACTTCCCATTTTATCTATAATGATGTGTGAGAATGTGCTTGAGAGGCAGGAGCAGGTGGAGAAGGAGATACAGACCAGTCAATGGGCAGATAAGAGGTAGCTTAGCCCACAGAAGGAACGGGCGCATGGCAAATGTCTCAGAAGGGACCATCCCTAGTTTCTTGGGCTGTAAAGCTGCGGGGGGATTTCAGACTTGTAAGATTCTGTTACTGTAACCTTACATTAAAGGTTGTGTTAGTACTCATGGTTGGTGATTCGTGTCTGGACTACCTCAAAGAGCTGACAGTATCCTACAGCCTGATGGTCTCCCATCCAAGCCTCAACCAGGACCAAGATGCTTAGAAGGAAAGATACAGAAATCCTCATCCTGTTTTCTCCTCCCCTCTTTTCCACAAAAGCCCAGCCAAGATTGGTCCAGGAATTTATCCCTTCTTGTATGTATTTTAATTATCTTACTTTTAGATAAATAAGTGCCCTTATATACTGTATTTGATTTGCAGAAATTTCATAGGACTGCAGTACTCATCAACAGCTGGAGCAGATGGTAGCCTTTCTCACTGAACTGAAGGCAGTTCAAAAAAAGAGATGGGTGCTTTTAATATATTCTAGACATCGGAATAGTTTTTTCCCTTGTGCCATTGCTCTGTTAAATACCATATGACCTGATATGTACTGGACAGTGGCTTCTCCCTTTGGAAAAGTTATTTTACTGGGGCAGTGTTATTGTTACTATTTATTAATTTCCTGTTGCTATCCAAACGCACCGTTGATCTTGCTGTTCATCACCGAAGACAAATTCCTTGTATATATTTTACACTTGGTCATTAAAGTATTTTGTATTTGTATTGTATTGTATTCATTTTGCCAAACGATCTTTTTTGCATTGTTTTAGTATTTTGAATTTTATTTGAATAGAGATAACAAAGAAAGAGAGGTTTCTGCCATTAGAGAGGAAACCTCTATAAAATTACTGATAGCATTCTACTCCAACTTTAAACATTTCCCATCTATTTTTGGAATATTCTTGGAAATTCCAGGGCAGAAATTGACTCCAGCCCATAAGTTTCCCTGCTAACCTGGGGGATTTTGTAGATGCTGAGCATGGTTGCAATATGTTGGGAGAGATCAGAATCGGTCCCTTCAATAACAGCCAGCAATTTTTTCTGTCTTCCACATTTGTAGCTTGGAACATTTGCCTCCCCGGCAGAAAGCAGGTCCAGCAAGGCTTCAGCATTCATTTCTGCATTGAAATGATTGTCGTGGACATTGTAGCCCAGAGTGATGTTGGGTAAGATCAGGGGACTCTGGTTGATCTCACGGATGGCAATCAAGAAGGACAGGAGGTACCAGACATCTATCCTTTCATTCCTGAAAAAAAGATGATATACCATTATCCCAATTTCGAGCACAATACCCCATTAGCTTCTTGCTTCTTTGACATCAATAAGGAGAAGTAGCAATCTTAATTCAGGAAGAGAAATATGATGGAATAGGCATTAAGGATGCAAGGACAGATTCTGACGTCTTTAAAGAAATTGGAAGGTGGTGTTGTTCAGTCGTTAAGTCGTGTCTGACTCTTCGTGACCCCATGAACCATATTGTGCCAGGCCTTCCTGTCCTTCACTGCCTCCCTGAGTTTGCTCAGTTTCATGCTCATTGCTTCGGTGATGCTATCTAGCCATCTCATCCTCTGCCGTCCCCTTCTCCTTTTGCCTTCAATCTTTCCCAGCATCAGGGTCTTTTCCAAAGAGTCCTCTCTTCGCATTAGGTGACCAAAGTATCTGAGCTTGAGCTTCATTATCAATCCTTCCAACCACCCTAGAGTTGATTTCCTTTAAGATTGACTGGTTTGACCTCCTAGCAGTCCAGGGGGCTCTTAAGAGTCTTCTCCAGCACCACAGTTCAAAGGCATCAATTCTTCGGCGTTCAGCCTTCTTTATGGTCAGCTCTCACAGCCATACATTACTACTGGAAAAACCATAGCTTTGACTATGCGGATCTTTGTCGGCAAGGTGACGTCTCTGCTTTTTAATATGCTATCTAGGTTTGCCATAGCTTTCCTCCCAAGGAGCAAGCGTCTTTTAATTTCATGGCTGCAGTCTCCGTCTGCGGTGATCTTGGAGCCCAAATAAATGAAGTCTGTTACTGCTTCCATTTCTACCCCTTCTATTTGCCAGGGATTGATGGGTCCAGATGCCATGATCTTAGTTTTTTTAATGTTGAGTTTCAAGCCAGCTTTCGCACTCTCCTCTTTCACCCTCATCAAGAGGCTCTTTAGTTCTTCTTCACTTTCTGCCATTAGGGTGGTATCGTCTGCATATCTGAGGTTATTGATGTTTCTCCCTGCAATCTTAATTCCGGCTTGTGATTCTTCCAGCCTGGCATTTCTCATGATGTACTCTACATATAGGTTAAATAAGCAGGGTGACAGTATACAGCCTTGTCGTACTCCTTTCCCTATTTTGAACCAATCGGTTGTTCCATGACCGGTTCTAACTGTTGCTTCTTGGCCCGCATACAGATTTCTCAGGAGACAGGTAAGGTGGTCTGGTATCCCCATCTCTTTAAGAATTTGCCACAGTTTGTTGTGATCCACACCATCAAAGGCTTTTGCATAGTCAATGAAGCAGAAGTAGATGCTTTTCTGGAACTCTCGTGCTTTCTCCATGATCCAGCGAATGTTGGCAATTTGATCTCTAGTTCCTCTGCCTCTTCGAAACCCAGCTTGTACATCCGGTAGTTCTCGGTTCACGTACTGCTGAAGCCTAGCTTGTAGGATTTTGAGCATAACCTTGCTAGCATGTGAAATGAGTGCAATTGTGCGATAGTTTGAGCATTCTTTGGCATTGCCCTTCTTTGGAATTGGAACGTAAACTGACCTTTTCCAATCCTGTGGCCACTGTTGCGTTTTCCAAACTTGCTGGCATATTGAGTGCAGCACTTTAACAGCATCGTCTTTTAGTATTTTAAATACCTCAGCTGGAATACTGTCATCTCCACTAGCTTTGTTGTTAGCAATGCTTCCTAAGGCCCACTTGACTTCACTCTCTAGGATGTCTGGCTCAGGGTCAGTGACCACACCAGCATGGACATCAGGGACATTAAGATCTTTCTTGTAGAGTTCTTCTGTGTATTCTTGCCACCTCTTCTTAATCTCTTCTGCTTCTGTTAGGTCCCTGCCTTTTTTGTCCTTTATCATGCCCATCTTTGCACTAAACATTCCTTTGATATCTCCAATTTTCTTGAAGAGATCTCTAGTCTTCCCCATTCTATTGTTTTCTTCAATTTCTTTGCATTGCTCATTTAAGAAGGCCTTCTTATCTCTCCTTGTTATCCTCTGGAAATCTGCATTCAGTTGGTTATATCTTTCCCTTTCACCCTTGCTTTTCACATTCCTTCTTTCCACAGCTATTTGTAAAGCCTCATCAGACAGCCATTTTGCTTTCTTGCATTTCTTTTTCTTTGGGATGGTTTTAGTTGCTGCCTCTTGTACAATGTTACAGACCTCCGTCCATAGTTCTTCAGGCACTCTGTCTACCAAATCTAATCCTCTAAATCTATTCATCACCTTCACTGTGTACTCACATGGAATATGATCTAAGTCATACCTGAGTGGTCTAGTGGTTTTCCCTACATTCCTCAATTTAAGCCTAAATTTTGCAGTAAGAAGCTCATGGTCTGAGCCACAGTCAGCTCCTGGTCTTGTTTTTGCCGTCTGTATAGAGCTTCTCCATCTTTGGCTGCAAAGTATGTAATCAATCTGGTTTCGGTATTGACCATCTGGTGATGTCCATGTGTAGAGTCGTCTCTTGTGTTGTTGGAAAAGAGTGTTTGCTATGACTAGCTTGTTCTCTTGACAGAACTCTATTAGCCTTTGCCCTGCTTCATTTTGTACTCCAAGCCCAAACTTGCCTGTTATTCCGATTACTCCTTGACTTCCTACTTTAGCATTCCAATCCCCTATGATGAAAAGGACATCTTTTTTTGGTGCTAGTTCTAGAAGGTGTTATAGGTCTTCATAGAACCGGTCAACTTCAGCTTCTTCGGCATCAGTGGTTGGGGCATAGACTTGGATTACCGTGATGTTGAATGGTTTTCCTTGGATATGCACTGAGATCATTCTGTCGTTTTTGAGGTTGTACCCCATTACTGCCTTTCCCACTCTCTTATTGACTATGAGTGCAACTCCATTTCTTCTAAGGGTTGCTTGCCCACAGTAGTAGATATAATGGTCACCTGAATTAAATTCACCCATTCCCGTCCATTTCAATTCACTGATTCCCAAGAGGTCGACGTTCAATCTTGTCATCTCATGTTTGACCACATCCAGCTTGCCTTGGTTCATGGATCTTACATTCCATGTACCTATACAATATTGTTCTTTACAGCATCGGACCTTCTTTTTGCTTCCAGATACATCCACAGCTGAACGTCCTTTCGGCTTTGGCCCAGCCGCTTCACTCTTTCTGGAGCTACTTGGAATTGCCCTCCGCTCTTCCCCAGTAGCATATTGGACACCTTCCGACCTGAGGGGCTCATCTTCCGGCGTCATATCTTTTAGCCTTTTAACATTGTCCATGGGGTTTTCTTGGCAAGGATACTGGAGTGGGTTGCCATTTCCTTCTCCAGTGGACCACATTTTGTCAGAACTCTGTCATGACCTGTCCGTCTTGGGTGGCCCTGCACAGTATAGCTCATGGCTTCACTGAGTTACACAAGCCCCTTCGCCACGACAAGGCAGTGATCCATGAAGGGGAATTGGAAGGTAAGTCAGTGTAAAAAATTGCATTCAACCTCTAAGCTGAGAAACAAATGATACAGAAACTGAACAAGTAAATATATCTTATGAGTACATGGATGCAAAATTTAGACAAAACAGTGGACATGCAAGAATAATCATTTTAATGGAAAAGAAAAATTAAATTTACAGTGAATATTGTACTTAGAAAAAAGTGGTATGTTTTATAGATATTACCTGTTATTGCTACAAATGATAGATCATTTTCTAAAAATTGTTGGGTAGGTAACAATCAGGCTGTATAATTCTTCCATATTCGGTGGCCATTGTAAAGCTCAACAGGTTTGGAAAATGATTTACAACAGAATGAAACTTTCCATTCTTCCCCTTTTCTATGAAATTGTGATGGAATGGAATTATGAAGGCCAAACTCAGGGAGGAAAACATGCCCTTTCATCTCCTGAGGGGTGAGGAAAAGATAAGAGGATGAGGCTGGCACCTCCATGAGGAATTCACACTGTTGTGACTGGCTGACTTTGGGAACTGAGGTTTCAGTCTGGGAAGATTCTTGCTAGAGGTTGTAGCTAATAAACATTGCTGAACTGAATCTTGATAGTCTCCTGGAGTTCCTTGGGCTAGGCCTGACATCAATCTTCCCACCTGCTCCTCACAAGCAGTCAGCAAAAGGGTTAGAAACAGCCCAAATCTGAGGCTTTGGTGGCTCTCCTGATGCAAAGGGAACCCAGGAAAAGCTTTATGTCTGAATGGGTCTTACAGAATGTCTGAAAGGAACTTAGAGAAATAATCCTCCTCAAGTGACCTGGTCTTCAGCTGCAATTCTCAGTGGTCCAGGAGACTTTTATGCTGCTGTCCTTTCAGGTTCAGGGCAGGACGTCATCCCAGGTCCCTCTTTGCTCTGCTGTTTGTTTCAGAAGCAACTTTGAGGGAAAATCCCTGAAGATTTGTTAAGAAGAAAAACAAAAGCATCCTCATTTGTAAATTACAAAGAGAAGAAAACTTTGAATTGGTCTTTGGAGGAGATGGAGCCAGAGAAAACATGTTTTCCAAACTGACCAGATGTGGCTCTCTCATCTCAGATGTTTTCTGAAGGGACAGATTTAGTCTTTAACTTAGCTTTTAACCACAACTTCTGTTGGAATCATTAAATCAATGTTTGAGACACAGAAGGATCTCAACTATTTCAAGAGTTACTTTTCAGATAGTGAGAGGAGAACACCCTGATACCAGATCTAGCCATTACCAGATGGAACAGGCCCTCCTTCCTGAAAAGGGGGTGGGGGGAACAAGACCATTCGATGTGGATGGCAGGAGAAGGAGGTGCAAAAGGGGTTGAAAGTTGATGCTTGAAATTGGGTTTGGTCTTGAAATTCAGCAGTTGTTGGAATTCTGGCATTAGTATTCCATAAAAGGATATTATTTGGAAGGTTTTGGATTCTTGTGAGCTTCCTGACCCCTGACCTGAGCTGGCTCTTGACCCTGGGACTAGGGAATGCCAGATGATAACTTGGTCCCTTGGCTGAAAGGACTCCCCCATCAATGCTTCCTGGTATGGAGTCCTTGGGGTTCTCTGAGCTTGGTTCTTTTCTTGCAAATTTTTCATTACCTGGCTAGGTAACATCTTCAGTGCTAAAATGGGATGGGGTTTGCTCTCTATTTATGTGCTGTGGCCTGCCTTGCCAGTGCTGGTGAGGGTGGGGATGCCATATGGTTGTAATAGTCTGTTGGTGGTTTCTGAGACCTTTCTGATGTATGGCAGTATGATCCTTTTCATGGCTTGTGTGGGTTGTGTTGTAGTAGGTTGAGTGGTCAGGCACTTTTTGATAAAATTCCGTGGATATCCATTTTGTTGGAAGATGTTGTATAGGTGGCCTTTTTCCTTTTTCTGCTGTTCTGGGTTGCTGCAGTGCATTTGTGCTCACTTAAATAATCTCCATAGCACACAAACCAACCAAATCACTCCAAAATACCCTAAGTAAACCAAAAGACCCAGTAGCCCAAGAAGAAAAAGCAGGAGTCATCTACAACATACAGTGTAAGGACTGTAACAGCCACTATGTAGGACAGACAGAAGACTGGCAGAGCGCATCCATGAACACCAACTAACAGTCAGAAGACATGATGAAAATTCCTTTGTTATGTTAGTACAGTCTTCCGCTTGCAGATTACAAGCCATTATAGTGCTGGAGACTAAGACGGGCCTAAAGAGGGAAGGGGTTACGGTGGGGGTAATGAGCCTGGGGCTATAAAATCAAGGGGGTTTTGAAAGAACAAAGAGGCAGTATTTCATCAGCTGAGTTTATTTTTGAAAGTTTCTGTTTGGGGGTTTATTAAAATGTCCCTGATTCCTAGGATCTGGGTTCACCTGCCAGGATCTTCTCCCAGCCTCTCAGCATTCCTTGGGCTTCTAAAGGTTATATGGCTGAGCTGATAGTTTAGTCTCCCTGCTGAAGGCTGTTTGTTGGAGAAGGTACGTGGCTCTCCTTGGTTGGCCAATGAACAAGAAGGCAGTCAAGTAGGAAAGCAGGAGGGAGACGAGTAGGATGTAAGAGAGGTCGTGGTTGCTGGCTTTCATGATGGGAGTTTCTCTGTGTTTAATAAAGATTGCTAACATGAAGGTGAAGAATTGATGCCTTTGAACTGTGGTGCTGGAGAAGACTCTTAAGAGTCCCCTGGACTGCTAGGAGGTCAAACCAGTCAATCTTAAAGGAAATCAACTCTGATTGCTCATTGGAAGGATTGATAATGAAGCTCAAGCTCAGATACTTTGGTCACCTAATGCGAAGAGAGGACTCTTTGGAAAAGACCCTGATGCTGGGAAAGATGGAAGGCAAAAGGAGAAGAGGACGGCAGAGGATGAGATGGCTAGATAGCATCACTGAAGCACTGAGCATGAAATTGAGCAAACTCAGGGAGGCAGTGAAAGATAGGAAGGCCTGGTGCAATATGGTTCATGGGGTCACGAAGAGTCGGACACGACTTAACGACTAAACAACAACAACAACATGAAGGTAGTGGATAATGACAAGAAGAGTGCAAGAGAACCAAAATTATTCCCAAATTATCATTGTGGGCCAGGAAGGTTATTTCCTTAGGGAGACATTTACCTTGCTCCTTATTTGGGTGCTGATCTGCTGGATACTTGGTACAATAATCTGCATCTGGAAAGTAAAAAATAGCACCTGTCATCTTCAGCCAGTAATCTAGTCTTTTTTCATGGCACCAGCAATAATGCTTCCAAAGTAAGAACTTAGATAAAAGAAACAGAAAAGCCAAAGAAAGATAAAATCTTGGGGACTGTGACCATTTCTATAAAACACTAAGGCCATCTTTCTGATTTCAATCGCTGGTGAGGAACTCAGGCTAATGAGGGCCTATGTTTTCCCCAGTTCATCGTTAATTATTTCATGAACAGCTCAAGCAAGATAAAAAGCAGCAATACAATCTTCATACAAAATGTCCGGGGAAATATTCACCTTCTTATTGAAGGGCTGCTTCACTTTGGAGTCACCCACTTCCTGAGAGGAGAAGGTCCCCTCCGCACAGAAAACACAGTCGTAGCAGCAGATGGGCTCCCCTTCCTGACCCACCTTGAAAAATCCAGACTGACAACTGTCCACACATCTGGAGGGAGGCAGACTCTACATGCAAAAAGGGGGATTGTAAAGGAATACAGCTTAGGACTGACTTAGGGAAGGGAAGGGAAGGGAAGGGAAGGGAAGGGAAGGGAAGGGAAGGGAAGGGAAGGGAAGGGAAGGGAAAATTTGAAAGGCTCTAAAAGTGTGTTTAGCAACGAGTCAAACTTGATTTAAATTAAAACCTGTAACAAGTCTTCCCTTACAATGAGATCAAAGCGGCTGAGACTAGGAGGAGATGCTTCCCTGTTATTGCTCCCATGCTGTGGAATAGCTTACCCAGCCCTGAGTTTGTGGCTGACTAGGATAAAATCTTAGGAATTGTTCATTGTACAAGTGTTTCATTTTTTGGTCAAGCGGTGAATTCACGTGATTGCAGTGATCCAGAATCTATACATAAACAAGGAAATAAGCTATGTCTTGCTAGAATCTTCTGCCTTAATTTTTGCAGAATTATTTATTTATTTGTTTTTCCTCATTTCTATCCTGCTGCAATCGAAAGACTTTCAGTAGCTTATGTAATCAAATAAAACATCCATGGTATAATGCCATAGAAACAGTAAAAGAACAACCACCCAAACTTAAAATTAGAAACAGTAGAAATAGAAATTGATAACATCAGTTTCTGGGTTCTCCAGGTCAACTCTGTCTTTCAAAGCTGCCACAGTGTCAACAAGGAGGGAAATAGCCTGATTTAAAAAAAAAGAAAACCAGCACCTTCTCACTTCAACATCCTGGACCTGCCTAAAATGTGGGAGCAGTAACAATTTCTCTGTTTGATCTAATTGTTTGGTCTGATACTGGTCGGAGTGGGTGGTCCTGCAGATATCCAGGCTCTAAGCCATAAAGGGCTTTATGCTTTTTCTACTGCTGCTTATAAGTTTGAGGGTATTCATCTTAGGACTGGTCATTCTCTGGTCAATGTGTAAAGTGTGGCAAAGATGGTGTAAGGTTTACCCTGTTCAACTCAGAGAAACTCTCGTGACATGTGTGTTCAGCAAGGAAGTTTACTCAAGCGTAATGTACGTAATTACAGACAAAGCCAGGATTGGCTTGGCACATCTTACAGCACAATTCATAGTCCCCCTGTTCCCGCGCTTAGCTCCATTGCTTGGTTACAAATTACCCGCAGTAATCCCCCCCTTCACCGAAATGGCAGATTCAGTCCAGTTCTTTTGTTTCTTGATTGCTTTACCCCGATGGCGTGGTCGTTGTCTTCGTTGGGTCTTTCTGTTGCGCGCAAAGCCGGGGGTTCTCAACCACGAGCTGATTGCTTTGCCCCGAGCCGCTGCTCACTCCTTTGTCTGCAGCGCTCAAGGCAAATTGGTGTTGACACAAAGTATCCGCTTGTGGTTTAGTAAAGCGGCCCCAGCTGGCCCATTAATCAGTTCACGGTTTCTCACTTCCCCTTTTCCTTTGCTGGTGTTCGGGCAGTGAAACTGACTAAGCGCGGCTGGGCAAGCCCCTAGCCATGCCACGCCAGCTGAATCTGACAGATGGAACATGTTATAAAAATAAATAAAAAATGGCAGTATTTGAACTGGGAATCCAAATAAAAGTCCCCGAATTGGTTCAAGAATGGAACATGAAGGCACACAGTGTAGGAGAGATTCTCTGAGAATATTCTGAAACTTTGGAAGCTTTCAAAGAGTGTCTGCAAGAAGCTCCACAGAAAATGCATTATCCTCATTAGAAAGGAGGCAACAAAAATTAGAAGTGCGATGAATGAAATTTGTTTTCTTACCCTGTTAAACCATTTGGGCCAGATAGTGGCATCCTGGTCAATGACAAACTTGGTTTCCTATGATCTCTGTCTTGCAAAACTCCCAAATTTCACTTTGACAAGAGACATGTCGGGAAACCACAACCAGTTGACAATATCCAAGTCAGCTGCCAGCTCTCCATTCTTGTCCAGATATACCCCATTCATGGAATTGTTGCAAAACTGGGGAGCTTGCAGGAAGGAGTGAAACTAGAATGGTAAGAAGAATGACATCATCAACAAAACCTCTACAGCCTTTTATAGAAGAAACTGTGTTTTTTATCTTAGTGACACCCTACCAAATGTTCATTTGCCAATTCCTCTCCTCTCCCACCTTGGTGATCCTTATGTCTCTCACAAGCCCTCTTATGCCTGTCTCTGAAAAATTAATCTGAACACCTTCCTTATTTTCCAAATTAGAAAATGTGTGAGAAGGCCATGCTTCAGACCCCAGTAATTAGGAAGCGACATCAGGGGAAGTTATCAATAGAGTTTTGGGGGTGGAAAAAACAAGGAAGAGCCATTTTGGCCATGGGTCCAGGTTTAAGATGGTTTCAACCTCATATATAGCTTTTCTGCTTCCACCTGAAAGTCACAGACCACTGATCTCCTTTTTACATTCAAAAAAGGGTCATCATTTGGTGTTGGTGCATCCTCAAAGCCTTCCCCTCCTCCCACACCAATTTAGGAGGGACCAGATAATTGGAAGAAACCAAAGTAAATTAGGGATAAAGAAAATTATCTGCAAATAAACTAGCAACTCCATCCCCAAACACAGAAATGCAATCTATTCTGGTGAGATAATAACTGATCAGAGAAAACGTTGGTTGGAGGGAGTCACACTGAAGCTGTAAAGTGGAGATAGAGCTTTCCTTGCTGTGATGACCCCACCAATAAGGTAATCACTTGGTCTGAAATGATTCCTCCAGTTTAATTCACGTTGTGGTGAACTTAAGGGGCATTTTGCCTTTAGCGTCTCGCAGCTTACCTGGGGAAGCAGAAGCAGAAAAAGGAGAATCATTCCTTGCCTATCTGGCATAGCCACTTGCTCCGCACAAGCAATTACAAAGAGGATTAGAAGTTGTCCAAGTCTGATGTTTGGTGACTTTCTTGATGCCAAGGGAACTCAGGAAAGATTATATGTGAAGAGGTTCTTAGGGAAGGAACCTTTCTCACGTGCACGGACTTCAGCTCCAGTACTCAGTGGTCCTGAAGGCATTTATGGTGTTGACCTTTCAGACTTGAGGCAACACACCATTCTACGTTCCCCCCGTTCTGATTTTGTCAAAGGTAACCATGGGAAAAAGTCCCTGGAGATTGGTTAAGAAGACAAAGCAAATTACCATTATTTTGAAAATCTCAGCTCTGGGACATCCTGAATTTGCTCTGTGGTTGATTGTGGAGCCAGAGAAAATGTGTTTTCCAAAGTTCCCAGATGTGTCTCCCTCATCTCCAATGCTTTTCTGAAGGGAGAGATTTTAGCTACCTTTTCACCACAGAGGAGGATTCTGAAGTAATGGGGGAATATGGCATTTTAGGATACTCAACCTGATAGGTTTGAAGGTCTTGGATGTTGGAAAAATATGGGGATTCAACCTAGCCTGTCTCACACGAGCACAAAGGGAGGGGCGGCTCCACTGCAGTCTAGCTTTGCTGCTTTGTGTGGGAGGGGCTTGAATCCCACCTTTTTCCCGTTTCTCTTTTTTTTCCTTACCTCATGGCCCTGCATGAGGGAATCCTCTCTCCTCCTCGTGGCTTTCTTACTTCCATTCAGATTGCCTACATTCAGAAGCATGTAGGTTTCGTCCCAATTTATCACTCACACACACAGGACCGTTTCTGCTATGAAACTGCTTTGTATGAAGATCTGAAAATAAACTGTGAGCTATCTTTTATTTCTCTTTTACTAATGTGTGGAGAGTGTTTATTTTGACCTGAACTTAGTTAAGCCTTTGTGCACGTCTGAACGCTTCTACTCCGCTAAACTACTAAAACTAGCTGAACGCTGCGTGGGATCCTCTGTTACTAACATTTCAGAACCCCAACATTGGACAGGAACAGGTTAATAGGACTGATGAAATGTGATTGTTGTTACATTTAGTGACAACATTGTCAGGCACATCCTATTCTCCCCATAGTTCCTGCTTGAATTATTAAACTCGAATTGGGGGTACATAAGAACCCATGAGCCAGCCCTGTAGCTGAGATTCTCTTGGACCTGAGGAAACCTTGTGGAATCTCCACCTTCCATTCCATTCCTGCTGGCTGGGAAATCCTGGGAGCTGAAGCCCACACATCTTAAAGTTGCCAAGGTTGAGGAACATTGGTCTATATTGTGGTGGAATGGACTTATGAAGGCCAGGCTCAGGGAGATAAGTGTGTTCTTAGCCCCCATCAGGAGCGTGGGAAGTTCAAGAAGATGAGGCTGGCACCTCCCTAAAGAATTCACAGTGTTGTGGCTGGCTGGCTTGGGAACTAGGGTTCAGTCTGGGGAGATTGATGTCAGGTTCAGCCCAAAGAACTCCAAGAGACAATGCAAATACAGTTCTGTTGCGTTTATTAGGTACAACCTCCAGACAGAAAATCTGATAGATATGCCGTATTCCAGGGAGACCACAGGGTACTGGTGCCCTGCCACCAATGAATACTGTCATTGTGAAATGTTACAGGTTGAGGTTACTGACTACCAGAAGTTTATAAGTAAAAGTAACAACTTCCTACCAGTTGGAAGAAGAGTATGCAAGTCTGAGATATATACTCAATATCCTGATTTGCACACAGAAATAAGAACATTTAATTTGATTTAGCTCCATATGAAAAAAGAGAAGAGAAGAAGAGAAAAAAATCCTTGCTAGACTTTTACCACTTTTCCAAAGAAATTTTCCAAAACAAAATTTATTCTGGGCTTCTGGGTGGAGGAAAATGGCAGACTGATGCACCTCCAAAGAGGGGGAATGATGCTGAGACAGAGAACTGCAACCAGGTGGTAAGCCTGAACCAGCGGAGCTTCTCTGGACAAGGAGAAGCCAAAGAGATCACCCATGTGTGCTCTGGAAGGCATCTTCTCATGAGGAAATCTGCAGAGACCTCGTGAGTAGAGCACCAGGAACCAAGGGAGAAAGATCAAGCTCACAGCCTCAAGCGGAGCCTGTAAAGAACACTGGGTCCACCCAAACTCCACTTTCTAAAACACATTTGAATTATAACTATCGAAAAGCTATAGATGGTTTCAGAGCAACAGAATAAATAAACCTCCTGGTAAGTGTTCCTATGACCTGAATAAAGGGAAACAGAAAGAAATAAGTACAAGGCTTCAAAAATCATCTACAGCAAAAAACTTGCTAAGAGTTTGGACCATGAAAATTTAAAACAGATAAAGGGTTAGCTGAATTTGGACTTCTCTTCTTTTAAAGCATTTCCAAATTAAATAAACAAACTAAATAAATAAATAGCACAAACCTCCATGAGAAAGAGGACTGTTTGGGTTTCCAAGGAAAAATGATTGGTGGATTTTTCTAAGTAAAAAGACAAGGTCATGAAAGTGCCCAGATTGTAGAATGTGTTGAATGGGACGAAAGAGTTAAGGCTATAGAGAAAGGGAAAAAGGAAAAGAGAGGCTCCCTTTTGGCTGCTGCTTTTCCTTTTTGGACAACTTGAGAGAGAGAGAGAGAGAGAGAGAGAGAGAGAGAGAGATGGCTATTATCAGGAAAGAGTGAAAGAAGGGAGGAGAGGATCACTAACCCAGCAAATACCAGGAAAAGGAGTTCCACCAGGGATGTTACGAAGAAGGTTTGAGGAACTTGGGAAGAAGATTATGAAGTCAGGGACAACTTCAGTGACTGAATTTGTTAAGAAAGACCTGGCTGAAAGATTTGCAAGTATGGAAGATAAAATAAATTTAAAAAGTGGGCGTATCTGCAATACAAATGATTGGAGGAATTAAACATATCGAGGACAAACTGGAGATGCCAGAAAATAAGATGGAAATAACAATCAGAGAAATGAATGAAGACCTGGATGTGGCATCACTGGAACCAAGAGAGGAAGAAATCCATCTGAGACTGAGAGTAGATTTGAAACAACCTGGGGAAGCCATTAAGGAGAGCGCTGCTGAGGCTGTAACAGAAACTACAGAAAGGGAAGAGGAAGATGCGGGTGCAGAAGCGGACGGGGGCACAGAACCAACACACACTATGTAAAATAAAAAAAATGTTTCAGGAGATAGACCTGTGCACTCTGCCAGGAAGACAGCAAGAGATCAAGTTATTCAACCATACTTCATTACCAAGTTAATCCTGCCCAAAGAAACATCTATTAGAAGATAGGCTACGAGGAAATAATATAAAATGGAGTTCTTTGATTGGGGGTATGTATGAAATGTATTTTCATAAAAACTTGAAAACCCTGTATGGAAACCAATTTTCTTCTACCTCTGGCAGAGAGAGAGGCTAGTGAAGCTGACCCTGTGCAGGACCAAGAGATGTGTTGTCAATGTTTCAAGAGCAGTTTGATCCCCAAAAGCAAGATATTCACAGAAGCTTCTTAACCGCTTTCTTGAAAGGGAAAAGGTGGCATAATACTTGTGCAATCTCAGCAACTAACTCATAGCATTTATTTATGAGTTTACTAGGATAGAATTTTATTTTTTTCTCTTGGTGACCTCTCTCGATGATCAGGAAATGGATCTAATGCCTGAGTGGATAAGGGAGGTTCTCCAGATGTTCTGTACTTGAAATGGTGTCCAAAATTCTCACCTTTCCTCAGGCTAAGAGAACACCATTACATCATGCCTCACTCAGAGATATAGATTGGCCATCCTCACGAAACTGCTGAGTTGTGAATGTCAGATTTTGAAGTCTGCATATTCATAAGTGGCTGTTACCCAGTGCTGATGAACAACTGAAGCCTATGTGACAGGGTGAAATGCCTGGCTGAAGGGAGTGATTGCAGATGACTCAGCACAAGACCAAGAGCACATAGGCAGAAAGGGGAAAACACTAGAAGGCACCTCTGTGGTGGCACATGTCCATAGGTCTTGGTTACAGAGTATGAAAAGAGACAGGAAAAGCAGAGAAAAGATGTGTTTTGACTGCAGGTGCTGCAGGACATCTGCTGGAGAGGATGTCACCTGGTAAACACATAGCGGAGTGGGACCTGCCAAGCGCAGAGATTCCTTCCAGTCCTGGGACGAGGAGGAAGACCGAGAGGAAAATCCTGGAGCAGCTTGTGAAAATTTTGAAAGACCGGGAGACGGACTGTGTTGTGTAAGGAGAATCAGATGCTGAACAGTGAAAATCTGTGAGTCAAAGGCTTTGTTTGGCAGCAAGACAGCCAGAAGAGAACTCACAAGACATTCCAGTATCAATCATTGAGATGAGGAGGGGAAGGGAAGCTGTAATAAAGCACAACCAGGAAGTGAGGGAAAGAGACTTGAAAAGGAGCATAAAATCAAGCAAGTTTTTATACCCTATCTGTCCTCCCCCCCTCTCGGGGTCTTGGCTCACAATCTTCCTTTTGGAATTTTTCAATTAACTCCCAATGTTATTTTAACCTGTTTTAATGTGCATTGTCAACAGAATCCACACCTCGCTTTTCATGAACTCTTGACCTAAACCTACATATCATCCTAAAGAATTTCCTCAATTACCTGGTGTGAACAGAAAACAAAGAGTTCAAAGAGTCTCAACATCAACAGTTTCAGGTCTTTATCATACCCTGGGGCCCATGAGTTTGAAAGACAACAGAACCCCGTTCCTCATGAGTTTGAGACATGTCCCAGCCTTCTTAGCGCTCAGACCAAGATGGCTTCACTCTGGCTCACAGTCGTACCTCTCACACTCTTATGCGCATACTGGTTTTGTAAATAACATTTTCACTTGTATATATTAGATCACACTTCCTTATTAGCAGATTCGTGTCTAGAATAAATTCCCTCATTTCTTTAAGTACTCTCTTTCTTGCATGCATGTGCTATCTGGGGAATTCTGGGAGTTGAAATCCACACATCTTAAGTTGCCAAGGTTGACAAACACTGGTCTAGATTGATATATGTGTCAACTAATATCTCTGCCTTTACTGCGTTGTGTATTTTGCGTTCTGTAAATTTGCTCTTATTTTTATCCGCCTTGTTCTCTGAATTAATGTATTTGGAAATAGATGATCAATCTGTTTTGACAGCTATTTACAAACTTCCTCCATCCCAAATGACAGAGACAGGGACCTTCTAATACTATGTGTTAAGTCCTACAGCTCTGGGACTATTCCTTACTTGTGATGTAAGCATAAGTTGCTGTCATCTTCTTTTTCCCCAGACAAGAATCTAAAGGGTTGGGGGAGGGTGGGAGTGGCCTATTGGCTTCCAGAAGTTAGGTGGTGGCACCTGATTTACTGAACCATCAATTCTGCTGGAGGTAGAACCATGGCAGAGCCCTACCGGAGGGGGTTTGGAGAAGGGACTTCTGAAGCCTGATTGATTATAAATATCTTTAAAAATGGAGGAGAATGAACAAACAAACAAAAAATGCAGAAAAGAATCAGATGTTGATTTATATTTTCATTATTAGCTGCTCCTTTGCATTCAGATCTGGTCTTAGCAAAATAATGTAGCACTTGGGGAGGAAGATGCAGCTCAGCAGGCCAGCGCTGGAGGCCAAGATGGAGAAGACCTGCACAGCCACCATGGACTTCCCCTTGGTGCTCATGTAGGTTGGCACAAAGGAGACCCAGACGCTGCAGAAGACCAGCATGCTAAAGGAGATCAGCTTGGCTTCATTGAAGGCCCCAGGCAGACTCCTGGCCAGGAAAGCCACTGTGAAGCAGATGGCAGCCAGGAATCCCATATAGGCAAGGGCAACATAAAACATGGAGATAGAGCCTTCATTGCATTGCAACACAATCTCTTCAGGCTGGGAATGCATGTCGGAACCAGGAAATGGTGGGGAGACAATCAGCCAGATACTGCAGATGATCACCTGGACACTGGAAGAACAAAGGATGATGGAGTTGGCCAAACTCCTTCCCAGCCATCTCCTCACTCTGTTTCCAGGTTTTGTGGCCAGGAAGGCCAGCACAACTGTGACTGTTTTGGCCAAGACAGAAGAGACGGCAACCGAGAAGATGATATTGAAAGCTGTTTGTCGGAGAAGGCAGGTGGCTCTCCTGGGCTGGCCAATGAAGAGGAAGGTGGTCAAGAAGGAAAGCAGGAGTGAGGCCAGGAGGACGTAGGAGAGATCCCGGTTGTTGGCTTTGACAATGGGAGTTTCTGTGTATTTAATAAAGATTGCAAACACGAAGGCCGTAGTTAAGGAACAGAAGAGTGCAAGTGAAGCCAAAGTGATTCCCAAATATTCTTTGTAGGAGAGAAAAGTTACTTTCTTAGGCAGACATTTATTTCGCTCCTTATTTGGATGCTGATCTTCTGGGCATTTGGTGCAATAATCTGCATCTGAAGAAAAGAACAGTCACAATATTTTATTCTTTTCCATGACACTAGTATACCCCAGAAAAATTTCTAGAGTAATTGCTTAAGTAGAAGGAAGAGAATAATAAAAGTTAGTTAGGAACTGAGGCTAATGAGGGGCTCAGCCTTCCCCAGTTCATCATCTTTTGTGTCATGAACAGCAAGCAAGGTAGATTAAGGTGGCAGAACATTAACACGACGTATCTGCTAAATATTCGCCTTTCACCAAAGAGCTGCCCGTGTCCTCTGGAATCACCCACCTTCCTGACTGGAGAAGGTCCCTTCTGCACAGGGAACACAGTCGTAGCAGCAGACGGGCTCCCCTTCCTGAGCCACCTTGAAAAATCCAGACCGACAACTTTCCACACACCTGGACGAAGGCAGACTCTGAGCAGAAAAATGGGGAAGGGAAAGGAACACAGTTTAGGGCTGGCTTATTGAAGGATGGGAATTTTAGATGCAGGCCAAACCTGATTTAACTTAAAGTCTGCAACAACTGTGAACATTTTTATGATTGTATTTATTCTGATCATGTTACTGTAACATGGATGCTTTATTTCTCTAAAACTGAGAATTGCATCGTTGTGGTCGTCTAAAATATCCAAGAAAAACATAACATCTTTCTGCCTTTCCCATCTTTTCTAATACAGTGTTCATTTTCAGGTTTATTCTGAAGGTGTCCTAGGACTGCTAGCTTTCCAAATGAATGTATAAGGTGTGACATTTGGAAAGAGTTATAAAAATAAACAAGCAATGGCAGTGTTTCAACCAGGAATCCAAACCCAAGTCCCTGAAGTGGGTAAAACAATGGAACAGGTGACACACACACTTTAGGGAGAGATTCTCTCCAGTGACTGTGGAAGTCTTCACGGACTCTTCTAAGTGAGGTGCACAGAGAGTGTGTTACCCTTATTAGGACTCTGGTGACAAAAAATAGAAATGTGGTGAATGAAATGGTTTTTCCCACCTTGTTAAACCTTTGGGGCCACTTAATGGCATCTTGGTCAGTGGCAAACTTGGGTTCCTGGGATCTCTGCCTTGCAAAACTTCCAAATTTCACCCTGGCAAGAGACCCATTGGGAAACCATAACCAGTTCATAATGTCAAAATCAGCTGCCAGCTGTCGGTTCTTGTCCAGATACACCCCCTCCATGGAAGTGTTGTGAAACTGGGGCTTTTGCAGGAAAGGATGAAGCTAGAATGGGAAGAACAACATCATCAACAAGAAAAACCTGCAGCCTTTTATGGAAGAATCACTTGATCTCCATTGTGCCATTCTCAGGCTTGGGTTTTCTGATTCACTAGATGAGTAAAGACCTTCAATCAACTTCTTCATTTCTTATTCCTTTCTTGAAGTGACCTTCCATTCTGGTCATTTTCTGGACATATCAATACAATTGTCTTGCAAGGACATGGAAATAGTTTGCCATTGTTTTCTTCTGAGGTCCTTTGTAACTCTCTAGTTCAGTCTGCAGCCCTGGGAGTTTCTGTGGATCTCTCACTCAAGTACTCAGCAGGCCCAATCCTATTTAGCTTAAATTTATTTATTTATTTATATTTATTTATTAAATTTCTCCCTGCCCATTTCCCCCCAATGGGAGAAGACATTAAAACCATAAATACATATAAATACATAAAACGTAAAACATAAAAAATTAAAAACATTACTAAAAAAGAGAAGGAGAGTCCAAGAAGATGAAGGATCTGGGGCCCATTTTATACTGAGCTTTAATTTTAGTTAGTTAGTTAGTTAGTTAATATCCTGCCTCGTATTCAGTAGCCTAAAGATGCTTACATAGCACCCCCTCCTCTGGCTTTTTCCCATAACAACAACCATTTCGGTCTCCACAGTTCTAGTCAAACTTCTTCACCACTACTCTGGGAGTAAAGCCAAGAGCCAGAAGTTCCCAGTTCAGAGATGGAAGTGATGGAAAGAAGCAGCAACTACTAGGAACACCTTTCAACGGCTGGAAATGACTTTACACTTTCTGCTAAGGTAGCCATGAAGATTTTCAATATACTGGAGAAATATGCGGTGTGAACAGAGAGGCAAAAGCTTCCCCTGTAGGAGCCCACTTACACGACAGGAGCTCTTCCGAATACAGAAACAAGAGATCCACTTCATGGGGCCTCTTTTATTCCCCAAATCTAACTATTCCATACCGTGTCTGTCTCAATCTCAATCTATATAGTATGCAAAACTAGTCCTTAGAATAAATACTTTTTGAGAAAACTCTGATGCCCCCCTATGAATATGCCATATTTACCTTACTATCCTCAACAACTGATAGTAACCGATAGCCTTATTGATAGTGATAGTGACTGTTGTGTTTCGCTGAGGTCTCTTTGATGGAGCAAGAAATACCTGCCAAGGTTGCAGCCTTTCCAGGTGCCTGGCATTTCTGCCTCCCTCCAGCATCCTCCCCTTGGATCTGGAGAAGCAGGCAGCATCTAAGGCCCTCGCCACAGCCCAGATGGTGTTGTAAACATGGTGGCTGTCTAAAGAAAGGGTGTCTTCAGTCTCCTCCTGCAACAGAGTATCCACTTTTTCTACCTCTTTGCATCTACGCCACCTTTTAGCAGGGAAGGCATGCTTTTCAGATGAACAAGGAAAAGCTGTCAAGGCAAATTGAGTGATTGAAGAGTAGAGGACTTCAGCTTTGTCATTTGTTATCCAGTTCTTTGTCTGGATGGAGAAGGAGAAAATACTGTCAATGTGTCGGAAAGTGTTATGACTCAAATCCAAAGTGAGATCCCACATAGCTGTTACCACCCAGATTTTTCTTAAGGAAGGTTTTATCAAGAAATGAAATAATTGCTCAATTATTTCCATCCCATAGAAATAGATACTCTGCAAAGTAGATTCTGCATAGTAAATAAATACGTTGACTTGTTTCCATCTGTGGAATAAACCAGTTTTTATGTTAAATGGATTCGTGTTCACCATTGTGATCCTCTGCACGAAAACAGCACAAATGCTATTTCTGGCCAGTAACGGTGCTAGAGTTTTCAAGAACATTTCTCCATTGTCAGTTTCTGGAGTGACAAGAGCCACTGAGGTCCATTGGAAATAGTGCAGCAGCTTAACCATCCCTGCGTATTGGATTCCTTCCTTTGGGAGCATCCGGTAGAAGAAAGGAAACCGGGTTTTATCATTCATATCATCAGAAACAAAAGTGTACGAGATCTGGAGAAAATGGAAGGAAGTGGTAATACTCAGTGAAATTAAATATCATATATTATTTCTCACTCTAAATCATAATTATTTCTAAATTGTAAATTGGAAGGACAGGAAACAGAGCCAGTCCCCAGTTTCAAATACTGGGGTTTTGTGTGGCACTGCTCTGGGAAACATCATATGTACACTGCCCAGGTTGTTTCAAATGCCCAGCGGAAGTAAACAGCCATTCTTTCATTCTTCTTCTTCTTCAACATTGCCCAATATATACCAGATGCCCTGAAGCTTTTTTTTTTACATTTTTATTATTTTGTGTGGATTCATTTACATAATTCATTTTTTTAACACAAGGGTTCTTTTTTATATAATAATTTTATTAAACATTACAAATAAAAAGATAAAACTAATACAAACTAGAAAGAAAAGAATAAAAAGAAAAAATAGAAAGTGCAGGAAAGAAGAAAAAATAGAAAAAAAGAAAAAATAAGAATAAAGAGAAAAAAGTATTTAAAGAAATGACTTCCCCCTTCATCACAACAATTATAAACCATTTTTGGAAGATATCAACTTCTCTTAAAATATAACAAATGATCTCTTCTTCCCATATCCCATCTCCTATCTATAAACAAATGCCTAAACCTCATCATTCAATCCTGGTCAGCAAAAGTCCATTAAGGGTTACCAGAGATAACAACATATCTATTTTAACCTTGATCTAATAAATATATAGAATAATATAGAACCTGGCTACCTCTACCGATCCTGAAAAATATAGCCTGCAAAAGGTCAACAAACTCAACTCAACCACCAGGATGTGTGAACAGTTCACACAATGAACATGCTAATCACCCTCAGCAGCCACTCGTTAACAACTCAATAGAAGAAAAAACCCTGCCTAACCCCCAGGAAGATACACGCATATTCAGACACCAAAACAAGCAGCCACTCGTTAACCCAACCCCCCACCCCCCTAACCCTCCCCTTCAGATCTCTATAAATACCCACAAAAGGGTCACATCATCCTGGGCACAGAGAGAACTGCTCCTGTACTCTGAAGATGCTGGTCACAGATGCTGGCGAATGTTAGGAAACAAAACTTCCAGAACACGGCCACACAGCCCAGAAGACCCACACCATCCTTCTGAGTCCATTGTTCACAAATATCCTTCAATATGTTGTGCAGAGCGCAGCAAAGCTCTCAAAAACTCTGCTCTCAGGAAAATTACACATCAGCATGAGAGCTTGCAAAATGCAATGTCCATATTTTGCTCTCCAAAGAAAATCGAGTCAGAAAATATAGACTAACTGGGTTTTATTGGTAAAAATGCAAAACTTCATAAAATACAAGTTGCATACAAAATATAGGAAATAACAAAGACTTCTTCTCATCTTAGCATCCAAGACTTATCCACAACAAAGTCTCTAGCTAAAAAACACTCTTAGAGAAGAGGTACACTACTTGGTTACTAGTTACAACTACATAACCCATAAAAACCTACATGATGAACTATACACGACTGATAGGCTGGGCATCTAGCCCTCCCATTATATGGTCAGCATATACCCCCCCACTGAATAACTAGCATACACATTACAATAGGTGGCAGTAAAAAGCATAACACAGTCACAAGATGCTTTGTTTACATTAACTCATACAATAGTCACAACAACTGTTGTTGTACAGATAACGGGATGACTTTCTTCCCATGAGAAAATCCTGACACAATATGTCTAATGTTAAAGTATATTGCTCCATTCTGAATTAGCAAGTCAATTTTAAGTTTTCTTCTCCTTTAATAGTAATCTTTAGTTCATTCTGGTTCCCTCTAATGTACAACCTTCAAAACCTCATCTTATCATGTTTTTTTTAAGAATTCAAAACAACAGCATTTTCCCATAGGAAGGATTCTAATAATTAATTTCAAAATCTTATTTCAAATCCATCTGGACCCTTTGTGCATTTGTAAATTTCCAAAATCAACGTTCTAATCACACTTTTGCTGTTTATTCCAACAAAAGAGAGGTTTTTTAAAAAAGTCCTTAAACTTGTATTTAACATTTCTTTTGCTAAGGATTGAAGGAAATTCACCCAGTGCTATAAAATGTATGGATCCAAATGTTCCTATTACCTGAAAAGCAGTTATGAAGCAATTTCCAAGAGAGATTAAGAAATGAGGCTCAGTTGACCTTATGTCCATACAGGCTGCATTATGGCTGTGAGCTTGATTGAAATGAGTTGACTCCCAGCTGCTCAACTTACAAGCTGACCACAAAACCCTCAATTCCTGCAGTCTAATCACAAGGAGCAGCCAGGGTATGAGTAAGCAATCTCATGATCTCTCCTTTTTCTGGAGAGACTTTGTCAGCCAGAATTCACCATCTGGCTGCTGATCACTGCCACAATGTCTTCCCTGCTCCTTCAGGAACATCTAGTTTGCCATGAATCCTCACCAAAAGTCCCAATATAAGCTGCCCTTAAGCCTTTTGAAGCCAAGACATTATCCCAGCTGTTATATGGACTCAATTCAATGCAGGAATTAATTAATAGAACTTGGAATCATAGTATTTTTCACTGGGTTGAAGATACCTCAGAAGACTGATTGGTGCTTCTAATATATCCCTTCATTCAACTGTTGAGTAATATTGTTTTGGGCACTGATTTGGCATTTCAAATTTCCTGCATTTTGATTCCACAAATTCATTGGAATAAAGAAGAAAAATGAAAGACAAATTTCTGCCAGAAAGCAGAAAAGCTCTGTAAAAGCATTTATGATCACCTTTTAGAAACTATTTTTTGTCCCTAGTCCAGCTTGGAGATATCTCTTGTCCATTTGCCAACTGCTCTGGGGGACTCCTAAGTCAAAATCAACCATGACCTTACCTCGAACCCACAACTTTCCACACATACCTGTGGGATTTTGTAGATACTGAGCATGGTTGCAGTATGGCGGGAGAGGTCAGAATCAGTCCCTTCAAGGAGAGCAAGCAGATTTTTCTGCATTCCACATTTGTAGTTTGGAACATTTGCCTCCCCAGCAGAAAGCAGGTCCAGCAAGACTTCAGCATTCATCTCTGCATTGAAATTACTGTCATGGACGTTGTAGCCCAGAGTGATGTTGGGTAAGATCAGGGGATTCTGGTTGATCTCGCGGACAGCAATCAGGAAGGACAAGAGGTACCAGATATTTAGTGTTCGATGCCTGCAAAATGGATGATGTATCCCATCATTATTTCAAATTTACTAAGAAGACGTTTTCCAGGTTTCAACACCATGATCTCCTTTAAAAGAGAAATAACAGAGATGGGCATTTTGGAGCTCTTCCATGCATACCTCCCAACAACAGCTTCAGGAGAAAAAGGAAGTTCTCAAAAGATTTATTAAGCTATGGAGATAGTTATGACGACCTTTTGTAACGGTGGCAGAGCGTATCATATATGTCTATGTTGGTGCCTGAGAAAGGAAAGAGATTTTCCAATCTCTTTCTCTAAGAATTTGGGTTTTTTGTGTTTTGTTTGTCTCCTTAGATATATATTGGAATTGAAATGTGTGCAACTTACAAATCAGGGTTTCTTAAATCACGATTTCCCTGTATCCTAAAATGACATGGAGATTCAGGCAGGGGAAGGATTTCATTGCTACTCTAAAACCCTCAGCACTACTGCTAGGTTTTACTATTTGGGAGAGTTCCATGACAGCAAACTATTGTATTGAATATTATCCCCACCTGAATAGTGATTTTATTTTCCCTTCGTAGTAACTTTGCCCACAGTTCAA
The DNA here is from genome assembly GCA_030867105.1 of Liasis olivaceus. NCBI lineage: Eukaryota > Metazoa > Chordata > Lepidosauria > Squamata > Pythonidae > Liasis > Liasis olivaceus. Next base: position 6,250,537 of record CM061348.1, on the reverse strand, counting down.
GATGTACATGAGGCATATAATTCACAAGTTCATATTAAGGCTGTGGTTTTATTAAGCCAAGCAGCCTTTCAAATCCTCAGGAACTCTCCATCCTTCCTTAAAGGAAGTGGTAAAAAGTGAGAGGTTCTTGACTGACATTTTGAAGAACAGGTGATAGGGAATCAAACACATCTACGATTCACCTGAACCAGCATCATTTCCCCCTTTAGTACTTATTTTTGACATTGGGAGGTCTTTGTTTTGATTTTACCTTCCTGACTAATTTGGGGTTACTAATAAATGTGGTGAGCTCATTGTTCATGTTTGAAGAACTTCACAATCCCAGAGATAGATTTTAGATATGGGTTGTCATGTTTAATTTTCATCCAGTGGGAAATATGTCCCTTATTTCAAGCAACCATTCAGGTTCACCTGGAAAAGACTGAAGGAGAATGCTGGCCTCAGCAGATATACCTCCTTGCCGTGACCGTCAGTGTCCATTTTTTGCCCCCCTCCTCTCTGCTGATACACACTGAACATCAAACTTTAGGTGGCAACTGCAACTGTTGTTGGATTCCCAGCTTCTAGGCATTGCCTTGAAGGCTGCACAGCAAGCTACAAGAAGGAGGGGAGTTCAGCTGGGAGCTCTGGGGACAACCCATCAAAGATGGTGGAGTTGCTCCACTCTGTTACCCACTTAATCTGCAATTGGAAAAAGGCTCCAAAACTTCTCTGTAGACTCTCTATCTGGTGAGACACAGTTGTTGATATTAGAACAGAGATGATCCAACCCCCCCAATTTTTCTGACCAAGTGGGGGCCTCTGCTTCTGCCTCACTCCCTTTGTTACCAGTTTCTGATTCTTCTCTTCTCCCTCCTGGTGCTTCTTCATTTCTCCTGCAAGCCTTTCTCTGCCTCTGACTGCACAGTTTGCTGAACACAGCAAAGGGAACCCCTTTCCTCTTTTCAATGATGGGAAACTTCTGAGAAGGGAAGAAAGGTCCCCCTTCAACGTGCACAGAACTCTTAGAGATTAATAGGAACAGAAAATCTATGAGAGGTTTGCCAGAGTATATATGCAAAGGAAGAGCCCTTTCTGCCTATCTGAACAGCAGGCTTAGATGTTTGCTTTGGATCTGAAAGACAGGATGCGTTATTGTTCTATTTGCAGATTTCAAAGCAGTTGAGCCAGCTGCATACTCTGAAGGAACAAGTTATACCCTGGGCAGTGCTTTGACCTTGATGCATCCCCAAAGCCTCTGTCCCCTCTGATAGCAATTTAGAGCTGGGAAGAAGTCGTATTAAATTAGGCAAAAGTAAAATCAGTTATGGATGGATTGGCAGCGAGGCGATCCCCACATAATGACTCACCAGAGAAAAGATTTGCTGGAGGGAATCACGCTGAAATTGTAAGGTGGTCGTATAGCTTTTCTTGCAGAGATGACTCCACCGATGACAACCTGGCCTGGCCGGAAATGATTTTTCCATGCTGCTCCATGTTCTTTTAAAGTCAAGGGGCATTTTCTCTTTGGCATCTCCCAGGACAGCTGGGGAAGCAGAAGCAGAAAAAGGAGGAGAACCATTCTGTGTATATGCTCCACACGAGCAATTAAAAAAGGGATTAGAAAGAGCTCGAATCTGAGGCCTTGATGGGTTTCTGGATTGAAAGGGAACCCAGGAAAAGATTTAGATCTGAAGGAGATCTTAGGGAATGAATCCTTCTCATGTGTCCTTGTCTTCAACTTCAACTCTCAGTGGTCCAAGAGGCATATATGATGCTGTCCATTCCGACTTGGGGGCAAGATGTCATCCAGGGTTCCTCTGTGTCCTGATGTTTGTTTCAAAGGCAATCTTGGGAAACATCCCTAGGGATTCATTAAAAAGGCAAAGCAAATCACCATCATTTTGAAAATTTGACCTCTGTGGCACCCTGAATTCATTCTACTTGCGTGTGAAGCCAGAGAAAACATGTTTTCCAAAGTTCCCAGATGTGGCTCCCTCATTTCAGATGGTTTTTTGAGGGGACAAAGTTTAGCTAACTTTTTTCCACAGAAAAGGATTCTGAAGCAACAGAGAAAGATGGCAGTTGACTTCATACATTTGAGGGTTTTGTTAAAAGGATCCAATGAACTGATGATCATTATTACATTTAGTGACAAGCTTGTCAAGCAAATTGCATTCTTATCACAATTATTTTTGAATTATTAAATTCACATTTAGGGTACATAAGAAGCCACCAGCTAGCCATGTATCTGAGGTTCTCTTGGGTCTGAAGAAGCTTGTGGAATCTCCTGTGTTCCATTCAGTTGCTGTGGCTTGAGGTATGGAATTTAGCTCCATGAGTCCTCCCTATCTGGATCATACTAATGTTGTCAATATACGTATCCCAGGTTGTCCTCATGAAGTCTTCCAGGCTTTTCCCTAAGATTGAATGATCTAAATATCACAACAGGAGTGAGAGATAGGGCAAATCAACACAGGCTCCCTTCGCTGGCATGAGGACAGCCCAGTAAATGTTTTCAGAAGATGTATCTGTAGGGATTCATCATTGTCCCCCTTCATTTATAACAGCCCGTGGATGGCTTTAGGTACTCCATTCTGGAAATGGTGTCTTCTAGTTCCAGATCCTGCATGTTGCAACATTGATGCACGTGGGTGCATTGTATTTGGACCAAAATGCTTTGGTTTGTGATGGGAAATTGGAGGCCCCAATCGCTTTTGTGGTCTTCTGTGTGACCCCTCCCATCCATCTGGTCCTGACTGTTCTCCTATATCTTAATTGTCTTTTGGATGTGAGAGTGGAACCTAAATTCTGGAGCCATATTTCTTTTCTTCTTGAAATGGTTTGTTCAATAAGTTGATCTGGAGAATGTGAAGCCATCAAATTGAATGGGCTGTTTATGGCTTAAACCATAGAATTGGAAGTATACCTGAAAGGATTTGCCTGTTGTGCTTCAGTATCCTGACTGGCCGGAATTCTCTTCTCAGAATTTCCTGACTCCTCATTTCTTCTGCTCACTTGATATTCTTCAGGTAGTTTGTAGCTCTCACACTGATTCCCACAGCTTATTCCCTTTCTCTCTTTTTTAACATTTATTTTCATTAGAATTTGCCCATAAAGTCGTCTCTCGTAAGGCCAATCAAATGCAAAACCCAAGAGATACATTAATAAGATTTGTAAACTGTCAGGTGAAAGAAAGTGAAAGAAAGAATTCTTCAACAACTTCCGATGGAGGAATAATGGCGGAAGATTCTTCTGGCTGAAGCTCTGCTGAAGTTGGAGTGTTAAATGCAGTAAATTCGGGGTCTCAGGAATTTTTTCCGAGACACAAAGCATTCTCTGGGCAAGGAGAAGCCATCAAATCACACCTTGCATCTTCCAGACAGCTATAACTTATCAATCAAACGTGGATCGCGAACGAATAGTGCAATCGGCTGGGAAGCGGGCGGATCAGCTTGTCGGTGCCGCGTTTAAAGCCTCTTCAAAGAGACATTACTTCCCGCCACCCCACCTCTAAAATCACTTTTGCTGTATGTTACTTAAAGAATTTAAAGAGGCTATCCCCACTACAGAAATATTTCTTCTCTTGGTTGTTGTCATTATTTTTGGGGACTTTTAAAGTGTGTTGCATTGGATTTGAAGGATTGAAATAAGAGCATGCAGTCTGGAAAGTTTTAATGTTTTGTAAGAAGTTTTCTACACTTTTAGGAGACTATTTCTATCTATATTTTACTTTTGCTTTTAAAAAGGAAGATTTTTATATAAGTGTTTTTTCGTGGAATTGAGAGCGATCTATTTTTCAACGCTGTGGGAAAGTTTTGGTTTGGCAATTTTCTCAAGTTATGATTGGCTACAGATTCGACCCTCCCTTGCTTTGTTGCTAGCTGTGAGAAAGTTTGGGTCTGCCAATTTTTCTAAGCTGTGATTGGTTGCTGATTTGGCTCCTCCTCATCTTGCTGTTTGTTGTGGCTATCCAGTTTCATTTGCATTTGGGAAATATTACTTTTGGCCACAAGAGGGAGTGAAAGTATTAAATCGGAAACTATTGAAAGGAAGAAACAGTTTTCCTTTTCTCCTTTTTTTAATTTTTAAGTAAGGCGGGAAAGAAGAAGAACAGCCACCAGAAACCATATAAGGCATGGGTCTGGTGAAGTTGACTGGATGAAAGCCATGTTTGAAGAATATATTGTCGAAGGCTTTCACGGCCGGAATATGATGGCTGGTGTGGGTCTTCCAGGCTGTGTGGCCGTGTTCTGGAAGTTTTGTTTCCTAACGTTTCGCCAGCATCTGTGACCGGCATCTTCAGAGGGCAGGAGCACAGACAGGAGCAGTTCTCTCTGTGCCCAGGATGGTGTGACCCTTTTGTGGGTATTTATAGATGCGGGCAAGTATACATCAGGACCACAAAACGCAGCATCCATACCAGGATAAAAGAACACGAAAGACACTGCAGACTACAGCAACCAGAAAAATCTGCAGTAGCTGAACATGCTCTCAAGCACACTGGACACAAACTCCTATTTGAAAACACAGAGATAGTGGACAACATCAACAGCCACTATACCAGGCTATACCGGGAAGCCATTGAGATTCACAAACACCAGCACAGCTTCAATAAAAAAGAGGAGAGTCTAAAAAACAACAAAACCTGGCTACCAATCCTGAAAAATACAGCCTGCAAAAGGTCAACAAACTCAACTCAACCACCAGGACGTGTGAACAGTTCACACAATGAACATGCTAATCACCCTCAGCAGCCACTTGTTAACAACTCAGTAGAAGAAAAAACCCTGCCTAACCCCCAGGAAGATACACACATATGTGACACCAAAACAAGCAGCCACTCGTTAACCCAACCCCCCCTAACCCCCCCATCCCCCCAATCCCCCCCCCTTCAGGCACCCTCGCTGATCTCTATAAATACCCACAAAAGGGTCACATCATCCTGGGCACAGAGAGAACTGCTCCTGTCTGTGCTCCTGCCCTTTGAAGATGCCGGTCACATATGCTGGCGAAACCTTAGGAAACAAAACTTCCAGAACACGGCCACATGGCCCAGAAGACCCACACCAGCCATTTGAAGAATATACTCTTAAAATCACATAAACCATTATCCAAAGTGTTTGTCAGAACCTACATCACAAAAAGGCTGTGGGTTGCAGTTGTATTGCATTCGGTGGGAGTTAGAAGGATTTGGTTCTGCCAATAGTAACTGGAGGGGGGGGGGTTACGGGCAATGAGCGTAATAGGAGCTGGGGAACTGCTTAACCATATATGGGCAGTTTAGACGGGGAACCATCAGGTGGAGAAGACACAAGACGCCAGGCAATTAGGGAGGGGGGATAAATAGCGAGGAGTCAACCCGAGGCTTTAGTTTTAGCAATGTTCTGTTTACAAGCTACCTGTACCGCTCAATAAAGAGTATTTTCCTGAACCAAGCCTGGTTGCATGGGAGTGCTTTTGACTCGGGAGCCAGACAGGGAGGACTTGACAGTGTTAACCAAATATTTGACTCAAGATTTGCTGATCTTGACAAAAGGATGGACCAAAAATTTTACGAAATTGAAAAGGAACTGGAAGAAAGAAACAAAAAAGGTAATGACAGAGTTGATTCGTTGGAAAGTGAAAGGGACAAAGCGTTGAATAAACCTGCATTTCTGGAATTGAGAGATAAAGAATTTTGTTTAAGATCCAGGGAAATTCCTGAGAAACTGAATAAATATGATGGATGAAATAGAGAAAATTCTTTGTATAAATTCTAAGTACGTAATTGTATATGGTAAGCCAGGAGATGTGTTGGTCTTCCAAGTACACTTTGGTTCTAAACTTAATATCGAAAATGTGGATATAACTGTGCCTAAAGAAATACAAGTAAGGATTTTAAGGAAGGGAAAGGATTATGCTGTTTTGACAAATGTTTTAAAAAAGAATAAAATTCTTTTTCGTTGGGAGAATTTAGACAGGATAGGGTAAACTAAATTTTAAAATAAAAGAATGGTTAGAGTTAGAAGGCTTTATATGTTATTGGTTTACTTATATGCAACTGTTTGAAGGTTTTAAGTTGGATAAAAAGAATTATAGATTTGCTAATGAAATAATTTACTTTGAGATGCAACTTTGTATAAATGATGAATATGTTATGATTAAAATGTATAAGATGTTATAGATGAATCTGGAAGATGAACAAATCAAGAAAGATGGAAGGACCCACAAATACTGGCAGCGGAAGAATGGACTATTAAACTAATGGATTTGGCTCAAATGGCAAAACTAACAGCATTAATAAGAGATAATATTGTTTCTAAATTTGTCTCCTCATGGCAACCCTTCTTAGATTACGTGCTTGTGTGGGAAGAAAATGAAAGTTTTGATTGTGGGTTTTAATAAATAGGAGGTTTGTTTTGATAGAAATAATGTGAATTTGGATTAATTAGTGGTAAGAGATTAACTTTTTCTTAATCTGTATTTATATCTGCATGGGAGATAGTCAGAAGTCACTTTCCATTTCATCTTTCTATCTATTTTCACTATTTTAGTTTTTGTCTTTTTTTTTTTTTAGTTCTATTTTCTATTTTTACTGTATTCTCTGTTCTGTTTTTAATTGTACTTTGTAATATAATATAATAAAGTTCTTATTAAAAAAAAAACAAGCTCATGAACTAAAAGAGGTCAGTTGGGATGGTGGTAAGGTGTTTTTCAAGATATCAGTCCTACCACCTTACAGACCCCTAATAGAAGAAGTACCAAAACAAGATATAAGTTATAAATTGAGATTCCCATTCGAGCAAATTGTATTTCAACCACAAGGAAGACAGATTTCTACAATCCCAGGGATGAAGAAAGTTTTAATTGTCAGGTTCAGCCAGCACGGCACTGCTAGGAAAACCAGCTAGCCACACTGAGCCAATTCTATCGCCCGCTTGCAAGCCCGGGAAAAAGAGGAAGTGTGAGCTGCGGCTGATTAATGGGCCACCTGCGCCCGCTTAACAGGAAACTGCAGAGTGGAAGCTTTGTATCCACCCTGATAAGCGGCGCGCGCCTAGACAAAGAACGAAGTCGCGAGCTGTGGAAAGGAGATCACCGTGCGATCAAGCAAACCCCGGTTTTGCATGCATCTGAAAGGACCCTGAGGAAGCAAGCCCATGCCAGAGGGGCAGTTAATCAAGGGACAATGGGATACTGGCTGAACGTGCCATCTGGACCATTATGGGGGAATTATTGGGGCACCGACAAGCCGCAACATGTAACTCGACGACGGGCGAAACGCGGGAAGAGGAGAGCTATAAATTGTAACAAGAAATGTGCCAAGCCAGTCCTGGCTTTGTTTGTAACTGTTGCATTATGCTTGAGTAAACCTCTTTTGTGAACCACACGTCACGGGAGTTTCTCTTGACGAACGGGGCATTCCTTACATTAATAAGGTTAAAAAATACTTCATGAAGAATTAGTAAAGAACAAGCTATGAAGTAAAAAAAAAAAAGGCCCTTCATATAACTTTAGAAGAAAACAATATGACAATGGATCCTTCAGCTTATGAAATTCATATTTTAGTTATAAATTATGGACAGAATAACAACAATTCATTGTAACTAGAAAGATACTAAAACAGATACCAGAACCACCCAGGGTCATTGGGAGTTGAATACAATAAATAAACAAACAAACCAACCCATCTCATGGAGGAGGGAATTTTTGAACTCGGGGCATGACTGGAGAGTTGCAACGGTGAGATCTCCTCAGGTTGGCACACCTCAGAGAACAGGGCCTCCCATCTAAAAGAAGTGCTAAGGAGTCCTTTCTGCCTTGCAGTCAAGAGAAAAAGGTGCAAAATGGTCTGAATCCTATTTCATAAACAGACTTTGGTTTCAAAACACTGTCATGGGTGTAATTTTTTTTGTGTTGGCTTCCTAATATTTCTTAATAAGAACTGTTCAGAACTTGTTGGATTCTTATGAACAGTTCCAAAGATGTTGGATTCTTGTGGGCTTCTCTGATTGCTTATAGACTGGGCTGCCGCTTGAAGCCTAAGAAGAGGGAGCCACAGGTGAGGACTTGCACCCAAAGCTGAAAGAACTTGCCCATGAATGAATGGACAAATCAAATCAAATAAATAAACAAAATATAAATCCACTTCAAAGAGGAACGTATGGGAAGATGAGATCCTTCAGGTGAAGAGTTCCCAGGTTAATACCAAAAGCATCAATCTGGGGTGGAAATGAACTGCTAGTAAAGTTGGTGTAGAAGTGCTATCCTATGGCAATGGAGACTAATTCCAGTCAGTACATTACTTGTCGAATTTGGCACTAGCCGAATGTTCAAATTGTATAGTGGTCTAGACTGCGAGTGATCTAAATGCAAAGCTACCAGGACATCAGCTACTGAATTGAGGGTATAGAGAGCGAGTGTGGTGGAGTTTTCAGGCTGCCTGTCCAAGTCTTGGCAGGAATTTCGGGACACACATCTTTGCATGGTTCTGCCGGACTGCTAGGCTTGAACTTGGGTAGAGGCTCTCTGACAGACCACATCATCTCACCAGACTAACAATGTTTATAGCCCACCAGGAGGAAAGCATAGGAAGCAGGTGATGGCCGTATGTCGTAGAGGTAGGACAGATTACTTTGTACACCACAGGGCAGATAGTTGTCTTTCTCCCCTACATGTTTCATTGGAGCCTTTGTGACTGTTGATTGTCTGTATCAGTAACGTCTCTGCCCTGGGAAGCAATATTTCTTTGCTAAAGTCTCACGGGATGCTGGAGATGTTCAAGATGTTGGACTAGAACTATGGAGACTAGGTTTAAGTCTACCCACAAACAGGGGAGCTCTCTTGGAGAAAACATATCTACACCAGATTGCCCCTCGCTTGGGCCTGCAAGGGCACAACTCTTAGTATGGTTCCTGGGATCAGCGCCAAGTGGGATACAGGACTCAGCTCCATTTACCAGACAATCAAAGTAAGAAACTGCAAAGCTATTGGAAGGAAAAATGTGGGCAATCAATGAAAATAAAGAAATTTGGAAGTACTATTATGAGTTTGGAAATTGATTTAACATCTTCCTCCATCCTGAGAGGCAGAGGAGAATGCCTTCTCATACTACGTCTACGTCTGATACTATGTTGTACAGCCCTATGGTTATATCTCATTTGTAATGTAAGCTTAAGCTTTTGAACTCAGTTAAGCAAAGGATCTTGTGAAGAACAATTTGCCCCAGAAAATGCAATGATTTACAAACGTTTTCAGTGTTGGAGGAGAATGTGTGTGAACTTATGACCTTGAGAAAAAACAAGGTCGAACCCCAGTCTCCCGCATCAAAGGGCAGCACTCTAACCACTATGTTATCCAGCCGCTCCGAATATATATAGAATGATTACATGCCATCAAGCTGTTGTTGACTCTTAGCAACCACACAGATAGATTTTCTCCATTATAGATATATAGATAATAGTAATAATTCTTTCAGTTACTTTCCTAAACTAGTTCCTTTAACTGTCCTAAATCTTCCACCCAATTCTCTCAGAGATATCAAGAAATAAAAAGTGGAAAAAGAAGAATTTCTCTCTCAGAAAAGGGTTCAGTGGGGCCAGCAAGAGTAGGATCCGTTGCAGATCTTCAAGTGTCTAAGAAATTTGCTTAATTTTAAAGCACCAAAAGGTAATCCAGAAAAGAGCCTGAAGGGACCCTGTGAATAGTCAGAGAATAGTCTAAGTGGAGAAGCAAAATAAAATAAGTGTTTGTTAAACTTTGTACATCTTTGGTCTCAGGCCTGGGGTTCATCTTTATCATTTACTCAATGGCCCCTGTTTTGTTTTGTAGATTTTGTTGTCTATTGGATTATTTTAGTCTGGGCTGTCTGTTTGATTTAATATTTATAGCTGTTTTTATGTTTTCTCTAGTTTTGTATACTGCCCGGAGTCCACTGGAGTTGGGTAGCCAATAAATATAAATAAATAAATAATAATAATACACTGCCCCAAGTCCCTGTTGTGAGATGGGCGGCCGTATAAATTGTATGAATCGATCAAAGAATTTGTGAGGTAAAAGTTGTCAGCAGGGGCCTAACTGGAGGAAAACTGAAAGCTAGAGCAGAGGGTCTTGAGGGAAATTTTGGTCAAGGGACTAGGTGGCTTTAATTAAGCATGCGGGGAGAGACATTTCCCTCCTCAAGGCCTGGAGGGGAGAAAAGATGAGGCTTCTCCTGCATAGAAAACACCACATTTTGCAAAGTGAGATAGAGAAAGAGGCAGGAGAACAAATACAAGCCAATGAAGAGAAATCAAAAGAAGCTACTGAGGGAAGAGGAGGAGGAGGTGGAGGAGGAAAAATGGAGGGATCAAGAAGGCAAAGGAGGCCCCTGAGGGAAAAGGACATCCGCCTCTTCAAGTTTCTTTGCATCTGTGAGCCTTTTGACCACTAGAGAGATGAGGTGAAGGCTCTTCACAGGCTGTCCTGAAGTATTTTTTATTTATTTATTTTAATACAATACAAAATTCAGATACAAAAATACTTTAATGACCAAGTATAAAATATACTATTATGAGTTTGGAAATTTATTTAGAATCTTCCTCCATCCTGAGAGGCAGAGGAGAATGCCTTCTCATACTACGTCTACGTCTGATACTATGTTGTACAGCCCTATGGTAATATCTCATTTGTAATGTAAGTTAAGCAAAGGATCTATGTGAAGAACAATTTGCCCCAGAAAATGCAATGAGGGTCTGGACAGTAAACATTCAGACTGAGATTGCAGAGAATGGGTGAGCCTTACTTCAGGGGGAGAATGTTCCACAAGGGGGGAGCCATGGCAGAGAAGGCCCACCGCCTGGGACCCAGCAAATGCAAGTCCTTGGCTGATGGAACGCGTAGCATACCTTCCCTGCCGGATCTAATGGGATGGACTGATGTGTTTGGGGACAGGCGGTGCCTCAGATAACCTGGCCCCATGCCATGAAGGGCTTTAAAGGTCACAACCAGCACCTTGAATTGGACCTGGAAGCAAACTGGCAGCCACTGCAGCTCGCAAAGCAGAGGTGTGATATGTGCACTTCTAGCAGCACACATCACTGCCTGCGCTGCCGCATTCGGCACCACTTGAAGCTTCCAGATACTCTTGAAGGACAGTCCTATGTACAGCGCATTACAGTAGTCCAATCTGGAGGTGACCAGGGCATGAGTGATTGAGAGCAGAGCCTCCCGATCGAGGAAGGGGCACAATTGGTGCACAACATGAAGCTGTGCAAAGGCCCTCTTAGCCACAACTGCCACTTGCTCTTTGAGCAGGAGTTGTGAGTCTAGGAGAACCTCTAGGCAGCAGGACAAAAAACCATTTGGAAGGTGTTTAAACTTGGTTGGAACTGGAGTAAGCTTCTCAACATCAGTGCAACCTTCAAGCTATTACTTTTATCTGGTTATTGTTTAATTAAATTATAGCTCTTCCAGTGACCATCCTGGAATCATCATCTTGATTCTCTCCAGCCTTCCTCTTCATCTCCTCCTTCATCCATGCTAGGCACAATTCTTTTTTCTGGTTGATCTTTTATTCCCCTCACTTTCCACAGACTGACCATCGCTTCAGAACTGGAGACCCTTCTTGGGCTTTTGAGGTTTAAGCCAACTTAGGGTCTTTGTCCCCAGGGGGCACAGCCACCACGGAAGGCAACCACAGAATGCATTTCAGCAACAATTGCATAGGTTGAGGGAGTCCAAGTTCCAAGGCAATGGCCCCTTTAGTGCACGTCTCAGTTCCAGCATAAGCTACCTTTGTTTTCTGCTCTGGCTCCTTCTGGGCCCTTAGGGTTGTTAATAATAATCATCAGCTGATTATTAATAAGGAGCCTCTGCATCCTTTACTAAGGCCGCTGAGTCTGTGTGTGCACCCATGGATTTTCTGAAACAAACTGTGAGGATCTGTGTCCTGTGGCAGCTACTACAAAGGCATCTTGTTGCCCTCCTGTTTTAGGGAGGCTGCTTGTTGTCTGCTATTCACTTGTCATTGTTTGAAGTGTGTGTGAATGTTGTTTTCATGCCATAACGAATAACTTCTCCTCTCTGCCACCCTAAGAAAGCTGCATGAGGATAAATGAGAACTTCTCACCTCTGCTGGCCAGGGTTGTGTGTCTGATTTCCCAGCTGCAGGGGAGGAATTGAAGACTGTCCATGCCTCAGCGGGCTGCGCTTGTTGGGACATGAGTGTTAGAGTATGTGTTCTTCTTAACCTGGGATTCTATCTTCTCCTTCTACTTGTCCTTGTCCTTGTCCTTCTCCTCCTCCCTTGTTATTGAATACATGAGGAAAACAAGATAAACCATGTTGGTGTTGAACTGAAGGAAACTAATGAATGTCGTGGAAAATGTTCATGTGGTGCTTAGGAAAAGGTGTTCAGGAAAATGTGTGAACGCATTGGTTGCAATGATGAAAAGTATGGGAAGTCCTATTACTCCATTAAGATGTGTGGCTTGTGAGTAAGTGGCTAGGTGTGTGCTGTCTCTCCTAAACAGCTTCAGCACTCAGAAGAGGAGATTTGTTGGTGGCACCTGGCTTTGTTCTCCATGTTTTCCTGCCTTAACTCCATCCGACGTCCCCACTTCAGCCTTTCCTGCTGTGTCTCCCGTTTGCCTCAGCTTCTGCAGGACGTGCTCTCAGCTTGCCTGCTAGTTACATGGCTGGAGGTCAGGACCAATGGGGGGAAGACCAATGACAGAGGGGGAGGGGGAGAAATGAGAGAGAGTGAAAGAGAAAGGAAAGGAATGAAGAAAGGAGAGGAGAGGAAGGTATATGTGGTAAATTTAATCTTATTGTCTCCAAATAGATGATACTGGAAAGGTCATTGAGGAAATTATAGACCGGATGCGTAAAATTGGCCATGTTCCACTTCAGACCTGGACAGGAGGGGTAAATCTTAGTTTAGTGATCTCTTTTTTGACTGGAGACGCATAGGGTTAATGATTTTATTGGCTTTTGCTGGACTCCTGTTTTTACCTTGCTTAATTCCCCTTATACAAAATGTTGTCACTTCCACAACTGATGGTTTAACTGTAATTGCAGCCCCCAGAAATCAAGCACAAGAACCTGCTGCCAAACTTATGGCCCTTTGCTTTCTTCCGAAAACATATAGGCCTTTAGTGGAAGTGAAATCACATACATAAGAAGCATCTTATGTGCCAAACAAAGGGAGGAAATGAAGGGCATTTAGTACATGGTTTTGTACCGTGTGTGTGTGTGTGTGTGTGTGTGTGTGTTTCACATAATGTATAACATCCATTTAATAGTGCATTTTATCTTACATTATGTTTAAAACTTTAACTTGCTTTTTACCTTTTAAAGAGCACAGCATTCCCCCACCCCATTTTCATTTAGAAACAGCCAGCCGTTAGATGCCTGTCTTTGAATAAACAAGCTGTAAATTAGCTTGGTACCAGGTAGAGAAGTTGCCAAGAGAGAGACCCTGAATTTCAAAGAAGAGATAAGGTCTGACATGGGGTGTTTTCTTGGTAACCAGAAGAAAAAAGTTAAACTTAGATTCACCTCTTTAGGACCCACCTTTACCCCTCCCCTAGACCATCCCAGAAATCCCTTGTATGGGTATGAAAGGATGTACTATCTGATTTGAAATTTTTTACACCTGTACCTTTCTATAAAACCTGATATTTGCTTTGCAAGCTGTGGTTTCTTTCAACATTCCTTGCCACGATGTTGATTGATTCAACCAGGTGCGTATTGATCAATAAATATCTGTAAATTGTTACAGAAGTCTCGTCTCAAGTTTTTGTTTGGCTCTCTGAAACTTGGGTAACAGAGTGCCTTACAATACCATTATTAAACCTTTGTTTATATCTCTTTTTGATCTACCATTTAATGGTTTAAAGTCTCTGTGCCTATTAAAATGTCCTTGTTTACTAAAAGATATTCTTTCTGTAGGAACAATTACTCCAGAGGACTTTTGACCTTCTACCCCTTTAAATCTACAATACTTAGCAATATGCCCAATCTTCCAGCACACATAACATCTCCTTTCCTTAAGATCAGGTCTTGTTCTTAATACTGACATTTCTCCAGGTATGTTATCCATTACCCTTTTAAGGCCAGAGTCTCTCAAATAAGCAATTGCATAATCTAAATCCACTTTTGTAATAGACTCAAGCATAGCCTTTTGATTTGCAAAGGATTGTGGTAGACTAATATACAGGGGTGAAACTCAGTCAGATATCTCTGCTTCTGCAGACTGAAGCTCAAACAAGCTTTAACATTCCATCTAAGTGCTCATCAATACTAGTTCCTTCTTTCATCCTCATACTATACAATCTTTCTTTCAAAAATATCACGTTCTTGTTTGATCTAACAAAGTATTTTCCCTTAAGAGCATTATATAAACCTTTAGCTGTTCTATATTTAGTTACTAACGGACTTTCATGATCTTCTATACAGGCACATAATATCATTAAGACTTGCTTCTTTCATTTTATACTCCTTTTGCTCTAATTGGCTTTCAGGCATATCTTTATCTATGATGTCTAAACAGTCCTGTACTTGAAGGGAAACTCTTAACCTTGCATCCCACATTTAAAAGTTATTCCAATTTAACTTTGGAATTACAAATACGCTGTTATTACTTACACCTAGTTGGAAACTTTGAGTAGATGAGGTAGATGAGATCTCCATCTGTTAAAGTGCCTAAGGTTACAGACATTTTAAAATTACTCTATACAAACTCCTCTGCTAAATTCTCCTTTAGTTTAAAATATTTACTATCACTATTTCACTTACATAAATCACCTTATCTCTTTAAAAATGTCTTACCATTAAAAAGGGAAAAAAGGCTCTTTGCTTTGCTGTCTGGATCAAAGGAAAAACACCAAACTTAATAATAACTTTGTCTTCTTTTAAAAGGTTCATCAGCTTCTCAAGCCCAACCATCCTCTGCTACCAATTTGTTGGGAAATGAGATTAAGAGGAGACAAGGAATATAAATTATCAACCTTTATATCTATTTAAAATATACAAAAGGTAAACTTAAACATAAAATATATCTTCAACAATACAAAAGTGACAACAAAGAATATAAATAATATATTACATATATCCCAGACAGCAGGGAATAAGCAGTGAGCCTAAAAAGGTAAAGTCAGGAAAGCAGCAGTAGAACAAGTAAGAGAAAGGATACTTCTCTTATACAGAGTTTGCCACCTGATTCTAATAGTTCACAGCCAAAAACAATCTCTATAGTTACTACTGTTAAAGGTGTAGATCTTGCAAATGTCCAGCATACATGAGGAAAACAAGATAAACCACGTTGGTGTTGAATTGAAGGAAACTAATGAATGTCGTGGAAAATGTTTGTGTGGTGCTTAGGAAAGGGTGTTCAGGAAAATGTGTGAACGCATTGGTTGCAGTTTTGAAAAGTGCGGGAAGTCCTATACTCCGTTAAGATGTGTGGCTTGTGAGTAAGTGGCTAAGTGTGTGCTGTCTCTCCTAGACAGCTTCAGCACTCAGAAGAAGAGATTTGTTGGTGGCATCTGGCTTTGTTCTCCATGTTTTCCTGCCTTAACTCCATCCGACGTCCCCACTTCAGCCTTTCCTGTTGTGTCTCCCGTTTGCCTCAGCTTCTGCAGGACGTGCTCTCAGCTTGCCTGCTAGTTACATGGCCGGAGGTCAGGACCAATGGGGGGAAGACCAATGACAGAGGGAGAATGCATGGCCTTCGTATACAACCGATGTGAGCTGACCTCCCGTCCCCCCTTCAGGACATTTGCGCTACGTTTACAAACAGTGCTTTATAGCTTCCTGAGATGTGCTCCTTGCTTTCCAGGCCTCATAATCATCACAATCCAACCTTTGAGTTTGCCCCAAGCATTCACTGAGCGTCTGTACCTGTGCAGAGTGCAAACCTTGTGAGGTTGAGACTGACCTGATAGCAGAGCTGCTGCTTCTTCCCTGGCTGTGCACCCAGGGGAAACTGACTGCGAATGACAAGGATTAAAAAGATAACTGGGCGAGGGGAGAAGGATTGGATGTTGAGGAAACCTGTACGTTGGCGAGAACGACTGAAGCGTGCCTTCCCTTTACCTCACAACTTTGAAAAATGAGAGCCACCACTGCACGCAAATAAGGAAAATATTCCAACAGGGGTAGAAGGAAAGGGCCCCTCTAAAGTACTGTCTGTCTAAGAAAGGGGGGGGCATCTCCGGCACATCGCAGTTTCTAGACCTTCCTATGATTAATGTCTGGGAACCGTCTGTGATCTTGTGTCGACTGAGACACTCTCTGTGGAGGATCAAAACTCGCTTTCCTCAACAACAGCCGCTCTGAGGGATCGCTAGAGATTTGAGGAGGCCTCAAAAACGAGCAAAATCCTGTCAGAAATCGCAGGGTGGTACGAAAAGAACAAGGATCGTCTCTTTGAAACACGGCTTGTGCCTTCCGGTTGTTTCCAAACTCAGGCCTGAAGTGTTGGAAGATGGAGGCCGGAAGGGACACAGGGAGGGAAGTGACAGGTTAGGAAAATTAAGATTTGTACTGATTTTCATTTAGTATTTATGCAGCATTTATTGTATTGTTATTTATTTATACAGTATTTATACAATTTATACAGCTGCCCTTTTGAAATTCATGACTCTGGGCAGCTAATAAATGTTTGAAACACCAAGTAGCGGCCCATAACAATAATCCTGAAGATCCTGAAGAAAATTAAATTTCAAAAGAAAACAAGTCCGAAATTGAAGGAAAAGCTCAAAACTCATAGACGTTCTAGAAACTTTACCTCAAAACAAGGTGCTGAGGTGGAGAAATTAAGAGTGGGAGAATGTTGTCTGATATGTGACTCGAGAAAAGATGGAATTAGAAAATGAAGGCAAATAATGAAAAGTGAATATAATGCTGAAATACCATGAGACGAGGAGGAGGAGAAGGAGAAGGAGAAGAAATTTGTTTTGCTTAGAGGTTGAGTAAGGAATATGCCTCAGGAAATATGAGTAGGAAGCTTAAGACCTTTGGAGAATTTAAGGCAACCGGAATATCTTTAGATCATGGATAAACATGAATAAAAAATAAAAAATAAATTGTTCTAGCTGAAAGAACTGAAGACTCCACTGGTTTGAAGAGGTTCCTCTTCATCTGGAAGTGACAATGCAAGAAAAAAGAGATTTAGCTATGAGAGAAAGAATGAATTTAAATGGGGGGGGGGGAAGCAGTTAAAAAGCAATTTGAATAGAACGCAGTTAACTGCTCACTCTTGCAGAAACCCTGTTCTTTTCAGCCCATTTCTTTTACCTATCAAGTACCTTTTTAATCTGCTTAACAGTCATTACTGACCCTGCAGTGATTTAGACTTTTTCCTAGCCCTTGTCACGCCACAGGAAGGCAAAAATGGCCCTAATGCTTTAAAAAAAAGTCTTTTGCACATGCATTTCAGAGGCTTCTTGTTATTCTGGCTCCTTTGTGAGAGAGGAATTCTTCATCCTGAAGCTCATTCCATACATCCTACATTGATATGTATGTGATGATTCTCTCACACAATGAGGCTTTTGATGGAAAAATGTTCCATGCTTCTGCATTTATACTGGTTGACTCGGGTCTCAGTTCTACACCATAGAAATAAGTCTGATTATTCTTTGGTATCTTTACATCACAGAGGTGGTTCCCTTTTTCATTTCTGTCTGTTTGGTCAGGAGGAACTCAAGTCATTTCCTGAAGTAGCTTTTCTTAATTTCATATTATTTTATTTTGGTCCCCCTTGATTTCCAAAGGTCTCCCTTCTGGCTTGATCCTTTGTAATGTCAGTTTGTAATGTTATTTTGATGAAAGGGAGAGAGAGAGAGAGAGAGAGAGAGAGAGAGAGAGAGAGAGAGAGAGAGAGAGAGGGAGAGAGAGAGAGAGAGAGAGAGAGAGATTCATGAGAAA
Source organism: Liasis olivaceus (assembly GCA_030867105.1). Taxonomy (NCBI): domain Eukaryota; kingdom Metazoa; phylum Chordata; class Lepidosauria; order Squamata; family Pythonidae; genus Liasis; species Liasis olivaceus. The sequence continues at coordinate 6,232,666 of CM061348.1, read as the reverse complement.
TGTAAAGCACAAATCCAATTAATTGTCACTTTTAATTCAATATCACAATTAGTCAATGGGACAATTCAATATCACATTCCATCTTTCTCTGTAGTCTGATGGAACTTGAGTTCCCTTTGGATTATAATATTGCTTCAGACTGCAGAATCTCTCTGCTGCACCATTTCCAACTTTTTGGGAGTGCAGAGAAGTGTAGGGTCCTCTGATAAACTGTGAATGTAAGGAATGAGAAAGGGAGGGGAAAACAATTGTAAGAAGACCAGGCAAAAGGAGGAAAGCTTAAATTATGGGAAGTGATTGTGGATCAGTTGAATTTCTAGCTGCATGTCTGCTATAGTGAAAGAAACACAAATAAAGCTTTGTCTTGAAGACATGAAACAAGGAGATGCAGCACATTCTACAGCCTGAGGAAGCAGCATCTGTTAAATGTCTGTCTGTTGACATCCCTCCCAAAACCAGGATCAACTGGAAACTGGGATAAACGTAAACTTAATTAAAAAAATAAAATAAAAGATTTTCTCTTATTGATGTACAGTAGCGTTGACCACCTAAAATGACAGTACCTTCAAAAATCCACACTTCATAATTATAATAGCACATGCCCATTGTTGTTGTTTTCACTGGTAAATTCATTTCTCTTGGGCTGTCAGTTGTGAGGGTCAGACTCAAAGAAATCTTCCTTTCCTAGTTCAGTATATGCAAATAGGATATACATAGTTTTAAACAAATCTAGAATTTACATGGATTCTCACCCAAATGGATCTGTGTATGGGAAATTAGGTCATTGCTCCTCTTGAAGCTCTTTCCATGCTCCACACATTTATATGGTTTCTCTTCTGTGTGGATCCTTTCATGGCAAGTAAAATCACTGCTAGTAGTAAAGCCCTTGCTACCTTCCATGCATTTATATGTCTCCTCCCCTTTGTGGATCCTTTTATGGGAATTCAGATGACCCTTCTGAGTAAAGCTCTTTCCACACTCCGTGCACTTATATGGCTTTTCCCCTGTGTGGATCCTTTTATGGGAAGTCAGATAACCCTTCTGAATGAAGCTCTTTCCACACTCTCTGCATTTATATGGCTTCTCCCCTGTGTGGATCTTTTTATGTTTCATAAGGGATCCATTTTCACAGAAGTCCTTTCCACATTCCATGCACTTATATGGCTTCTCCCCTGTGTGGATCCTTTTATGTCTCATAAGGGATCCATTTTCACAAAAGTCCTTTCCACACTCCATGCACTTATATGGTTTCTCTCCTGTGTGGATTCTTTTATGGGAAGTAAGATTACTGTTGTGAGTAAAAGTCTTTCCACACACTGTGCATTTATATGGTTCTTCCCCTGTGTGGATCCTTTTATGGCAGTTCAGATGACCCTTCTGAATAAAGCTCTTTCCACAATCTGTGCATTTATATGGCTTCTCCCCTGTGTGGATCCTTTGATGGGAAGTCAGATAACTCTTCTGAATAAAGCTCTTTCCACACTCTCTGCATTTATATGGCTTCTCCCCTGTGTGGATCCTTTTATGTCTCATAAGGGATCCATTTTCACAGAAGTCCTTTCCACACTCCATGCACTTATATGGTTTCTCTCCTGTGTGGATCCATTTATGGGAAATCAGTTGACTGCTCTGAATAAAGCTCTTTCCACACTCTCTGCATTTATATGGCTTCTCCCCTGTGTGGATCCTTTTATGTTTCATAAGGGAATCATTTCCACAGAAGTCCTTTCCACACTCCATGCACTTATATGGTTTCTCTCGTGTGTGGATTCTTTGGTGGGAATTCAGATTACTCTTCTGAATAAAGCTCTTTCCACACTCCGTGCACTTATATGGCTCCTCCCCTGCGTGGATCCTTTTATGGGAAGTAAGACTACTGCGTTGGCTGAAGCTCTTTCCACACTCCATGCACTTATACGGCTTCTCCCCTGTGTGAATCCTTTTATGGGCAATAAGTTGACTGCTATTAGCAAAGGCCTTTCCACACTCCATGCATTTATGTGGTTTCTCCCCTGCATGGATCCTTTTGTGGGAATTCAGATTTTCCTTCTGAGTAAAGCTCTTCCCACACTCCAAGCACTTATATGGCTTCTCCCCTGTGTGGATCCTTTTATGGGAAGTAAGATTACTGTGTTGCCTGAAGCTCTTTCCACACTCAGTGCATTTATATGGCTTCTCCCCTGTGTGGATCCTTTTATGGGCAATTAGTGGACTGCTATGAGCAAAGGTCTTTCCACACTCTATGCATTCATGTGGTTTCTCCCCTGTGTGGATCCTTTTATGTTTCGTAAGGGATGCATTTTCATAGAAGCTCTTTCCACACTCCATGCACTTATATGGCTTATCCCCTGTGTGTATCCTTTTATGTGCAATAAGCTGACTGCTATTAGTAAAGGCCTTTCCACACTCCATGCATTTATATGGTTTCTCCCCTGTGTGGATCCTTTTATGGGAATTCAGATGATCCTTCTGAGTAAAACTCTTTCCACACTCAGTGCACTTATATGGCTTCTCCCCTGTGTGGATCCTGTTATGGCACGTAAGATTACTGAGTTGGCTGAAGCTCTTTCCACACTCCATGCATTTATATGGTTTCTCTCCTAGGTGAATCCTTTTATGGGCAATAAGTTGGCTGGTATGAGCAAAGGTCTTTCCACAGTCCATGCATTCATGTGGTTTCTCCCCTGTGTGGATCCTTTTGTGTGTAGTAACTTGACTGCTTGTTCTGAAGCTCTTTCCACATTCCAAACATTTATATGGCTTCTCTCCTATGTGGATCCTTTTATGAGATGTAAGGAACCTATTTTCATGAGAAACAGTGAAAGTCCAATTGCAATTTTTTCCATTATCTCTGCATATATTATCTTTTCCTTTGGATTGTGTTGGACAGTGTTCAGTTACATCTAATCTGTCTTTTAATAATTTTACACTTTTGCTAACATACTTTTTCTTTATTTTTCCTTGTTCGAAAATAAAGTCTTGAATCTGAGCATCAATGGAAGATGAGCTTTCCTGATTCCAATTATTTAACGGGATTCCCTCATGCCTTTCTGGTTCCATTTGACTTGCAGGCTTCTCTGTTCCGCCTCCATGCCTGACCATTTGGAATTTTTCACTGGAATCTTTATTCTTCTGCCTATGATTACCTTCAAAGGAAAAGAGAAATGAAAATGACAGTAAGGTTAGAGAAAAAGATCAAACAGTAGGAAGTCATATGAATTTCTTTTTGAAATTTTGCCAAATTCCAATATATTGTACATTTGTATGCTTAAAATCACATGGTATAGAAATGATAATTTCTATATTCATGAACCGTAAAAGCTGTGAAAACATCTGAAGCATCCGTTTTGTTTAGAATTATACTTATATAGCCAAATCTTACCCAGAGTCAGGATTCAGTTAAGGAAGAATCAAGGGAAATATCCAAGGAGCTATTAGGAGAAAACCTAACATTTATTGGAGGGGGATCAATAACAACAAAGTCCAGTGAGAACTAAATCAATTTTGAAATTCGTCCTTTTCTTTCTACCCAAACTACCTTCCATTTGTTATTCATTTTTCAAATGACAAAATCACATGGTTGCAGAGAAAAAAATTCTAGAGGCCTTCTATTAACCATAAACAGCAGGTTTGCAACAGAAAAACAGCACCATTTTGCCCTTAACCCCAAGGCTCAGGATAGAAATGAAAAGGAAGACAAGTCATTAATTCAACAGCCTGAATAAATGACAATCCTTTGTAGGACAGATAGGGAAGCATATGGACCCAAAAAGCTGAGATCAGGGTAATAGAGTTGAGCAGAGATGACATCTGGTTGGAGATTTTTTAAATAAGTAATAGGTGATGGCATCTAACTACAAATATCTTCCCAAACTGTCTGATGGGAGAGAAGCAAACCCTTACCCAGAGAGACCACATTCCTATAATTTTCCAGCATGACTTCCCAATGCAGCGCTTTTTGGTGAGGATCCAGCTGAGACCACTCCTTCTCAGAGAAATACACGGCCACCTCCTCGAAGTACACAAGACCGTCCTGAACAAGGAAAAAAAGAACAGAAGAGGCCAGGAGCATTTGCAAGATCTGTCCTATTCTTCACAAATTCCCAAGGCAAAGATATACATTAAGTTAAATGGCGTTGCTTGGTGGGATTCCAAGGTTTAGGTGAGAAAATAGAAAGAGCCAAAAGCTTTTGGCTGAAGAAATATTTCAGGCAGGTTTGATCAACTTGGTTGGTTCTGCAGGACTTCCAGTGCCATTCAGTGAAAACAATCCCAATTTCCTTCTCGATTGATCTATCAATCAATCAATCCATGCACTCAACTTCAAAAGACTCTTAGTATCTTGAGAGAACTAACTAGCAGATGGCCTTCAGAAACCCCACCTGTCAGTGTCTCCAATCCTTCCTGTGTTTGCAGTGTGAAATGGGGGGGGGATTCTTTCTAGCATTTCAGCGAATGGCTTACGGTGTCCCCAGAAGGACCAATCTTGCCCATGCTCAACAACTCCATGAAAGTGCTGGGAGAGCACAGCCAGGGATTTGGGTGGGGGGCCATCAATATCCAGAGGCACACAAGCTGGGTTCTTCTCCTCAGATTGCAAGGAGGCTGCTAGTAGTCTGAGCCGTTGGCTGAATGGGAGACAAGAAAGCGGAGGCAATTTTCTGGGAAGGACATTTCTCAGCCTTTGCAAAGCTGGATTCCAAATCCAGGCTCAAGCCAGAGGATTAGAAATTACTTTGCAAGGCAAAAGTTCCTTGATTATATGCTCTTTCAGAACAATTTCTACTTACAGATTTTTCTCTCTGGCCACTTCCATTGGATTTTAATAGCCAGGCTTATGTCTTAATCTGATGTGCTTATATTTCTTATCACTGGTTGGAAACAAGGCTTTTTAAAAATGGCAATGTGCCAATCTGAGTATTTAGTTATTCTTGAGCAGCCTTGCACAATTCCAAGTCAAAGAATTAAAAAAAGAATGGGTCTCTGTTTAGCAGTTGCTACAGCTGTAATAATATTACTCCTATCTCTTGTGGAACTTTTTAAAAAAATAGTTATTGTAAACTAATAGTAGAAAAAGTAAATAGCCGAAGGAGAGTTAAGTACTGGTCTTAAAAAAAGATTTCCTAATACGAATCTCAGGAAGAAATTACAAACAAATGAATCCAAACCACAGTCTAAACTGACTGAGAGCAACTTGAATCTGCTATTCCCCATTCCATGTTGCTCAAGGAGAAGAAAACACCCAAGCCCAAAAAAGGGGGGGAAATGGAAGGAGAGACTGCTGTGTACACCAGCTTGACTTCCTGAATGGGAGAATACAATCTAATAGATAAATTTCCTCCTCTTACTTGAGCTGGAGGTTCAGCCATTGTTTCAGCTCCACCAGAAAGAGCAGACAACTTTGTTCCAGTCTTCCCTGTGAGGGAGAGAGAATTTTAAAGTGCAGAATTAATAAAATAGGAGGAGGCATTCTAGAGAAGAGAAGACATAGAGAAGATGAGACAGCTGGGATCTCTCTGGGGAATGGGAGGGCCTTCAATTACCTCCTGAAGTGACCTGACTTGGATCTTCCTGAGAGAGCCTCCTGAAAAACAGCTCCTGAGGGGGACTGGATGGATTCCTCCTTCCCTCAGAATCTCTGATGCCCACAGCGAAGGACTTGAAATAGTAGGCAGGAGAAAAGAAGAAGAATTAACAGACATCACACAACATGAAGTGGATTCTTGTTCTCTGAACACAACTTCAAAGCCCCCAGTGTCCATCAGTGAGGCTGGAAAGTAAAAAAGGAACGGCTGTCCCAAATCTTTCTTCTAGAATGGATAATGGAACAATGTCCTACAAGAATTAATGAAACATCTCCACATATTAGGAATGCCAGAGAACTCTGGTCGGGAGGGGTTAAGAATTCAAATACATTGTTTATTCATTCAAACCCCTTCTGAACTACCAAAATGAAGGTCTCCCACCTGCAACTCGACCGGCTCCTTTTGCTCCTCCGCCTGACTCAGGAGGAAGCCTTCCACCAGGGCCACCGCCTGGGAGCTGGTCTCTGCTCCACACTCCCGCACCCAGCTCTGCATCTGCAAGGGCAGAAGGGCCAGGAACTGCTCCAGAACAACCAGGTCCAGCATCTGTGCTTTTGTGTGCTTTTCTGGTCTCAACCATTGACGACAAAAGTAGTGGAGATGGCTGCAAAGTCCTCGGGGACCCTCAGCCTCCTGGTATTGGACGCTCCTGAAGTTCTGGGGCTGAACTTCTGAACGGGTGGTTTCTTCCTCCAGGATCCTCTGCCCAGTTCTTGCCCAGATCTCCCCACAGCTCTCAGGCTGGACAGCAGAAGGGCCTTCTCCACTTACTTCGCTTCCCAGGGATTGTGTCTCCATTCTTTCCCTGTCCTGTAATGCAACTCCAAAGGGGTTGGAGGAAACCTCTGGCACTCCAAATGCCTTTTCATTCATAGGACTGTTCCTGTAGCTACAGGAATGACCACAGCAGGCCATTCAGCCCTCTTTGCCCAAGAGAGAATTTGTCTGTATGTGAGCACCTACAAAAGGTTTCCAGTTTGTGTGTCTGAGATGGGAAAGAAAATGAATTCCAAGAATTAGAAAGTGATGGATTTCACCATTGAACAACACTGATCCCCATGGAAGGCACCATCTTTCTGAGCTGGTATAGGATGGCAGTGGCATTGAACAGATACGTCCTGTGTGTTTGTGTGTGTGTGTGGCAAAATATGGGACTGACTTCAATCAAGGACTTGGAATACCCAATAAATGCATTTTGGAGCATTTTCTACTTCGTTTGCTCAGAAGGAAGGGCTGGCTTTTTAAAATATCCACATTTCCCTACAAGCAGGATTCACACAACATGCCAAACCCCAGACAGGTTAACAAACCACGAAAGTTCAGCTCAGGTAAAATGCAACGCCAGTGAAATGAGCCTGGCTTGGGATGTTCTAGTTCCCTTTCTTCAGGGTTTGCTTTTAAGAGCCAAGTCCCACCAGGACACCCAGGCGGGTTCAGACAACATGCCCGAAGCCCAAATATATCCCCCAACCGCAGGGGCCGAGTTCACACAAAGCTCAGGGCGTGAAAGAACGTAGCTTAAGAGGATGTCTTGGTTCACTCACCCTCCTAAGATGAGTTGAACTGCAGAGGATCCAACATTATTTCAGCCTCATCAGCACATGGTGAGAATGCAGGCACAATCTCAGGCACCTCCTTCCTTGCAAAGCTTTTCTTCTTTCCTGCTTGAGATTTGCAATCTCCCTCTCGCCGCCCCCCAGGCTTTTCCCAGGAAATAGGGTGCGAAGGGCTCCCACAGATCCCCTCCTCCTTCCTGGGGATCCTGGATTTGTTCCTGGGGGCAACACAGCTAGTCTGGAGCTCTGCTTCCACCCTGCCTGTTACTGCATGGAAAGGGGTGGCAGGGGAACACGGGATTCAGGCTCGCCCAAACCCAGGACTCAGAAGATTGAACCCGTATGAGGACTTGGCCTGCGTCTCTCCCTTCTCCAGCCCGGGAACCCTCTGCCTCCCTTTGCACGGGAAGAGGCCCCCACTCACCGAGGGCCTCCTCTGGATCACTTCCCTGCAAGACTTTCCTGCAGCCTTTTTACCTCAAAGGGTTAAAGAGAGAGAGCGCAGCTTCCTAGAGAGGTGAGTAATGTCGTCACTCCTTTTCCCACCCTCCTCTGGAAAGCCACCCGTGGCAGTGGCCCTCCAGTGGCCCAACGGTGAAGCGCATGCTGTTCCCCTCTTTGCATAGGGCGCCCCCCTGCAGGATGCTGTGTGCAATGCAGCACCTTATGCAAAGAGGGGAGAAAGGGTGTTATTTCCATGGGGTCAGGAGGAAGGGGGCTGTGGTGTCCCCCTGTGAGAAGTGATAAAAGTGTTTTTGCAAGTAAGCTAATTTGACCGTATATGCTTTAAAATAAAATGAGCAACTAATAGTGGAAGGGGATCTCTCAGGCCCCTGATTTTCTAAGCAAAACATATATAGTGACACAATCAAGGTCCTTAATTGCACCGGGGGGGGGGGGGGTTAGCGTAAAGAAGTGCTGTTGTTGTTTAGTCGTTAAGTCGTGTCCGACTCTTCGTGACCCCATGAACCATATTGCGCCAGGCCTTCCTATCTTTCACTGCCTCCCTGAGTTTGCTCAATTTCATGCTCATTGCTTCAGTGATGCTATCCAGCCATCTCATCCTCTGCCGTCCTCTTCTCCTTTGGCCTTCCATCTTTCCCAGCATCAGGGTCTTTTCCAAAGAGTCCTCTCTTCGCATTAGGTGACCAAAGTATCTGAGCTTGAGCTTCATTATCAATCCTTCCAACCACCCTAGAGTTGATTTCCTTTAAGATTGACTGGTTTGACCTCCTAGCAGTCCAGGGGACTCTTAAGAGTCTTCTCCAGCACCACAGTTCAAAGGCATCAATTCTTCGGCGTTCAGCCTTCTTTATGGTCCAGCTCTCACAGCCATACATTACTACTGGAAAAACCATAGCTTTGACTATGCGGATCTTTGTCGGCAAGGTGACGTCTCTGCTTTTTAATATGCTATCTAGGTTTGCCATAGCTTTCCTCCCAAGGAGCAAGCGTCTTTTAATTTCATGGCTGCAGTCTCCGTCTGCGGTGATCTTGGAGCCCAAATAAATGAAGTCTGTTACTGCTTCCATTTCTACCCCTTCTATTTGCCAGGGATTGATGGGTCCAGATGCCATGATCTTAGTTTTTTTAATGTTGAGTTTCAAGCCAGCTTTCGCACTCTCCTCTTTCACCCTCATCAAGAGGCTCTTTAGTTCTTCTTCACTTTCTGCCATTAGGGTGGTATCGTCTGCATATCTGAGGTTATTGATGTTTCTCCCTGCAATCTTAATTCCGGCTTGTGATTCTTCCAGCCTGGCATTTCTCATGATGTACTCTACATATAGGTTAAATAAGCAGGGTGACAGTATACAGCCTTGTCGTACTCCTTTCCCTATTTTGAACCAATCGGTTGTTCCATGACCGGTTCTAACTGTTGCTTCTTGGCCCGCATACAGATTTCTCAGGAGACAGGTAAGGTGGTCTGGTATCCCCATCTCTTTAAGAATTTGCCACAGTTTGTTGTGATCCACACCATCAAAGGCTTTTGCATAGTCAATGAAGCAGAAGTAGATGCTTTTCTGGAACTCTCGTGCTTTCTCCATGATCCAGCGAATGTTGGCAATTTGATCTCTAGTTCCTCTGCCTCTTCGAAACCCAGCTTGTACATCCGGTAGTTCTCGGTTCACGTACTGCTGAAGCCTAGCTTGTAGGATTTTGAGCATAACCTTGCTAGCATGTGAAATGAGTGCAATTGTGCGATAGTTTGAGCATTCTTTGGCATTGCCCTTCTTTGGAATTGGAACGTAAACTGACCTTTTCCAATCCTGTGGCCACTGTTGCGTTTTCCAAACTTGCTGGCATATTGAGTGCAGCACTTTAACAGCATCGTCTTTTAGTATTTTAAATACCTCAGCTGGAATACTGTCATCTCCACTAGCTTTGTTGTTAGCAATGCTTCCTAAGGCCCACTTGACTTCACTCTCTAGGATGTCTGGCTCAGGGTCAGTGACCACACCAGCATGGACATCAGGGACATTAAGATCTTTCTTGTATAGTTCTTCTGTGTATTCTTGCCACCTCTTCTTAATTAAGAAGTGCTAGATTGCTTAAAATAAGCAGAAGAAATGCAGAAGATGTGGTAACATGCAAGGAAGCCTGTGTACGTGAATCTCTGAATAGAGAGCTAACAAACCGACCTGAGTTGGTTTTGTAATAGTTACACAAGATCTGAAACCACCTCGCTGAGCACGTACTACTAATGTCAAAAACTGCCATAGAAGGAAATAAATATGGGAAAGGGGCTTCTAAAATAAGGGTAATGCGAGATGTAAACAGGGGCGAAGATTCACGTGGGTCATTTAGGCACTTCGGATAGGTTGTAAACTCCTGAGTACCTAACCAATGGGGAAATGGAGGGTCTTTTCGCTCGGGCATAGCGAATAAAAAGTGCATGAACCTTATCACAGGGTGTGCCTACTTGTTGGACACCCACTGTTGCAACAACGTACTATTTCAATAAATGGCCATGCCTTGCTGCTTCAGTGGATATTTGTCTTAATTCTTTGGAACTTGAAGTTTGTTTCTCACACCCCCAATCAGGAAGGCTTCTCAATCCAGCTGCTTTCGACAACTTTAGAACATCTCCAACCTTCCATTTTTAGAAAGGTTCTGGAGAAAGTTGCATCCTCATTTAGAGGGAGCAGATGGAACAAAGGAGCAGACGGGAAATGGAATTCAGCATTTTGCTTGCTTAAGAGAGTAAAAATAATCCTGTCTTGATTCTGAATCCCATAAAAGATCAGTGGGAAACTCTGACAGGCTTTCAAGATTCTGTACTTGTACCCCACAAGGGGTACATCGTAGAGCTCCAACAGGCTCTGTGGTGTCCAATTCCTGACCTGGCTTGCCTGAAAGGGCTGATGCTCTGCAACTGCAGAGAGCCTTAGAGGAAGCAGACAATTTGGCTCCTTGGCAATCGGTTTCCGGCTGGGATACAGGATGGACATTGCATTGGTTGCACTTATGGATGACATGGAAAGACTAGGATTGGGGGAGTGCAACCCTCCTTGATCTTTCAGAGGCTTTCAGTACCCCTGACCATGGCCTTCTTCTCTAACATGTCTGAGAGAATGCACTGTTTTGCAGTGGTTCTTCTCCTTCCTGAGGTCGTGATGGTGGAAGAGATCTGTCCAGAGATATCTATTCTGTGCATGCTCCAGGGATCTCTCCACTTACTGCTGCTTTTCAAGATCTACATGGACTGCTGGAAGAGGTCATCTGTTGGCCTAGATTCTGGCATCCTCAATACGCTGGTGATACCGAGTTATTTTTCACATCCCCAGGCCAAACAGGTGATGTGGTGGAAGTGCTGAGCTAGCGGCTGTTGGAGTCTGAATGGGAGGGGAACAGACTGAGTGAATCTCTGCAAAATGGAGTTTTGGGTTTGTGGACCTTGAGATTCCAGGGAAATTTTATTTTTGTCTTTGAACAGAGATGTACCAATGAATGACCCACAATTTGAGTTTTCTCTTAGACTCACTGAGAGGCCCTGCTCACAGTCATTCATTACCTAACAACAACAACGCAGTTCTCGATATAAGACAGGTTGTGGGAAGAAGGAAGAGGAAATTCATCTGAAGCGTCTCCTCTGTCTTTGGAGACACAGGCTAAAGAAAACTGGGAGACATATTGGTTGGAACTGGACTAAGCTTCTCAATATGATTACAACCTTCAAGCTATTACTTTTATTTGGTTATTTTTAAATTAAATTATAGCTCTTCCAGTGACCATCCTGGAATCATCATCTTGATTCTCTCCAGCCTTCCTCTTCATTTCCTCCTTCATCCATGCTAGGCACAATTCTTTTTTCTGGTTGATCTTTTATTCCCCTCACTTTCCACAGACTGACCATCGCTTCAGAACTGGAGACCCTTCTTGGGCTTTCAAGGTTTAAGCCAACTTAGGGTCTTTGTCCCCAGGGGGCACAGCCACCACGGAAGGCAACCACAGAATGCATTTCAGCAACGATTGCATAGGTTGAGGGAGTCCAAGTTCCAAGGCAGTTTAGTGCACGTCTCAGTTCCAGCATAAGCTACCTTAGTTTTCTGCTCTGGCTCCTTCTGGGTCCTTAGGGTTGTTAATAATCATCATCGGCTGATTATTAATAAGGAGCCTCTGCATCTTTTACTAAGGCCACTGAGTCTGTGTGTGCACCCATGGATTTTCTGAAACAAACATCGAGGAAGTGTGTCCTGTGGCAGCTACTACAAAGGCATCTTGTTGCCCTCCTGTTTTAGGGAGGCTGTTTGCTGTCTGCTATTCACTTGTCATTGTTTGAAGTGTGTGTGAATGTTGTTTTCATGCCATAACGAACAACTTCTCCTCTCTGCCACCCTAAGAAAGCTGCATGAGGATAAGTGAGAAGCTCTCACCTCTGCTGGCCAGGGTTGTTTGTCTGAATCCCCAGCTGCAGGGGAGGAATTGAAGACTGTCCATGCCTCAGCGGGCTGTGCTTGTTGGGACTTGGGTGAAAGAGTGTGTCTTCTCCTTAACCTGGGATTCTATCTTCTCTTTCTCCTTCTCCTCCTCTTTGTTATTGAATACATTGTTGGGTAATGAGATTAAGAGGAGACAAGGAATATAAATTATCAACCTTTATATCTATTTAAAATATACAAAAGGTAAACTTAAACATAAAATATATCTTCAGCAATACAAAAGTGACAACAAAGAATATAAATAATATATTACAAATATCCCAGACAGCAGGGAATAAGCAGCGAGCCTAAAAAGGTAAAATCAGGAAAGCAGCAGCAGAACAAGTAAGAGAAAGGATACTTCTCTTATACAGAGTTTGCCACCTGATTCTAATAGTTCACAGCCAAAAACAATCTCTATAGTTACTACTGTTAAAGGTGTAGATCTTGCAAATGTCCAACACCCCTTCTCAAGATCTTATCAGCATAATCATTAACCAGAATTAAACATATTCAACATTTCATGAAAATGTACAAACTTCTCTCTTGTTAATGGCTTGGTTAAAATGTCAGCAACCATTTCATCTGTAGGACAATATATAAAATCTATGAGTCCTTTCTGATATAAATCCTTTACAAATTGACACCCTAATCCAATTGCTCTACTTCTCGCCTTAATACTTTCTCCTTTACATATAGTAATACAGGCTTGGTTTTCTTCAAACATCACAACCGGTGTAGGTTCATTAATACCAAAGTCCCTTAATAAGTGAAGAATCCATTCCAAATCGTTGCATGCATTTGCTGCTGATATACATTCTGCTTCCACTGAGGATTGAGCCATGACAGTCTGTTTCCTACTAGTCCAACAAGATTATTTCCAAAATAAAACACATATCCATAGCTGACTTGTATTCCATTGATTCTTCGCCCCAGCTAGCATCCATGTACAGGTGAAACTCGAAAAATTAGAATATCGTGCAAATGTTCATTTATGTCAGTATGGCAACTCAAAAGATGAAACCAATATATGAGATAGACACATTACATGCAAAGCGAGATATGTCAAGCCTTACTTTGGTAGAATTGTGATGATTATGGCGTACAGCTTATGAAAACCCCAAATTCACAATCTCAGAAAATTAGAATATTACATGACATCAATAATACAAGGATTGGAAATAGAACAATATCGGACCTCTGCAAAGTATAAGCATGCATATGTACTCAGTACTTGGTTTGGGCCCCTTTTGCAGCAATGACTGCCACAATGCGGCGTGGCATGGATGCTATCAGCCTGTGGCACTGCTGAGGCGTTATGAAAGACCAGGATGCTTCAATAGCGGCCTTCAGCTCCGCTGCATTGTTCGGTCTCATGTCCCTCATCTTTCTCTTGGCAATGCCCCATAGATTCTCTATGGGGTTCAGGTCAGGCGAGTTTGCTGGCCAATCAAGCACAGTAATCCCATGGTCACTGAACCAGGTTTTGGTACTTTTGGCAGTGTGGGCAGGTGCCAAGTCCTGCTGGAAAATGAAGTCAGCATCCCCATAAAGCTCGTCTGCGGAAGGAAGCATGAAGTGCTCCAAAATCTCCTGGTAGACGGCTGCGTTGACCCTGGACTTAATGAAGCACAGTGGACCAACACCGGCAGATGACATGGCTCCCCAGATCAACACAGACTGTGGAAACTTCACACTGGACTTCAAGCATCGTGCATTGTGTGCCTCTCCATTCTTCCTCCAGACTCTAGGTCCTTGGTTCCCAAATGAGATGCAAAAGTTGCTCTCATCAGAAAAGAGGACTTTGGACCACTGGGCAACAGACCAGTTCTTTTTTTCTGTAGCCCAGGTAAGACGCTTCTGACGTTGTTTGTTGTTCAGGAGCGGCTTGACAAGAGGAATACGACATTTGAAGCCCATGTCCAGGATCCGTCTGTGTGTGGTGGCTCTTGATGCACTAACTCCAGCCTCAGTCCACTCCTTGTGAAAGTCCCCAACACTTTTGAATGGCCTTTTCCTGACAATCCTCTCCAGGCTGCGGTCATCCCTGCTGCTTGTGCACCTTTTTCTACCACACTTTTCCCTTCCACATAACTTCTATTGATGTGCTTTGATACAGCACTTTGGGAACATCCAACTTCTTTTGCAATTACCTTTTGGGGCTTTCCCTCCTTATGCAGGGTGTCAATGATGGTTTTCTGCACAACTGTCAGGTCAGCAGTCTTTCCCATACTTGTGATTCCTACTGAACCAGCCTGAGAGACCATTTAAAGGCTCAGGAACCCTTTGCAGGTGTTATGGATTCATTAGCTGATTAGAGGGGGACACTTTGAGCCTAGAATATTGAACCTTGTCACACTATTCTAATTTTCTGAGATTGTGAATTTGGGGTTTTCATAAGCTGTACGCCATAATCATCACAATTATACCAAAGTAAGGCTTGACATATCTCGCTTTGCATGTAATGCGTCTATCTCATATATTGATTTCACCTTTCGAGTTGCCATACTGACATAAATGAACATTTGCATGATATTCTAATTTTTCGAGTTTCACCTGTATGCAACTAATCTAGGATTTTCACAAGATGATATCTGTAATGTTAAATCCTCTGTTCAAGTCTTGCCACTCTCTTTTCAGCATTCCAGTCATGATGGTTTGGTGAACTCACTTTTCTACTTAAAATATTAACGGCTGCTGCAATATCAGGTCTCGTGGTTTTACTCAGATAAAGGAGTTTACCTATAGCTTCTTGGTATTTACCATGATTTGGAAATAACTGTCCATCCTTCAATTTTAAATAGGTTAATTCTAATGGAGTACTTACAGGTTTACAATTTTTCATGCCAACAGATTCTATAAAGTCCATGATCTTCTGCTTTTGACTTAAGAGAAAACTTCCATCATTAAGTTTTTCAGTTTCCATTCCTAGATAATATTTTACTTCTCCAAGCTGTTTAATTTCTATTTCAGGCTTTAATTCATTAGCTATTTCATTAACATCCTCCTTGTGTTGACAACATATTAATAAATCATCTATGTAGGTCAGGATATATTGATATTGTCCATTCTTGAGTCTCATATATAAGCAGATATAAGCATATATCTGCCTTTCCTTGCTTAAATCCTTGATGATATAAAAGGTCTGTTAACTTATCATATCAGCTTTTGGCTGATTGTTTAAGCCCATAAATACTCTTATTAAGTTTACAAACAAGATTTTCTTGACCAATTTTTGGAAATCCTTCAGGCTGCACCATATAAATTTCTTCTGAAAGATCTCCATTAAGAAAAGCTGTTTTAACATCTAGATGTTCTACAAACATATGAACAAGCAACATTAAGAAATGTCCTAAATGTTGTATAATTAACCACTGGTGCAAATGTATCAAAATAGTCGACTCCATGTCTCTGGGAAAAACCTTTCGCAACCAAACGTGCCTTATATTTATCTATACTTCTATCTGAATTATATTTGATTTTATATACCCATTTATTTCCAATGGCCTGTCTGTTAGGAGGTAATTCATTAAGAGTCCAAACATGATTTTGTTGTAAAGACTGATATTCCTCCTCCATAGCTTCTATCCATTTCTCTTTCTAAAATAGGTAACTTACTCATTTCTTCCCAATTTGCTGGTTCTTGCAAGTTCTCACAAAATCCATATCTTTCTGGAGGTTTCCCTTTATTGCTTCTATCTGATCATCTTACGTTAGTTATTTGTTCTATTTGTTTCACATGGTTTAATTCTTACTTCCCCTTCTGTTATAACAGCATCTCCCAAAGATGGACCTACTAATTGATCAATGATCTCTATAGGTACCCCAGTGACCAATTCTTGTGGAACAGTATCTATGCTCTGTAAATCAGTGGTTAATATAGCCTCAACTGTCTTTTGCATTATATTTCTCTCATCCACATATACAACATTGCAACATTTAACTTCAAGAGTTTTAGGATCAAAGACTCTATACCCTTTCCTCCCAGCAGGATATCCAACAATGATTCCAATTTCAGCTCATGGATCAAGCTTCCCCCTTTTTTATTTTGGAACATAAGAATATGCTTTAGCACCAAAGGTTTTTATATGCTTTAAACTTGGTTTCTTTCCAAACCATAGTTCAAAAGGTGTTTTACCTGACACTTTACTAGGAATTCTGTTATGCAAATAAGCTGCTGTAACTACCGCTTCAGCCCATAAAGAGTCAGGTAGTCCAGCTTGCATCAACATAGATCTAGACATCTCCTGTAACGTTCGATGCAACTTCTCAGAACATCCATTCTGTTGTGGAGAGTAAGATATGGTTACTTTATGTTCTATGCCCTCCTGTTCCATAAACCTCTTAAAATCTGCATTACAATATTCTTCACCTCCATCAGTATGTAATGTTAAAGGTGCTTACCAAATCGGTTCTTAAGTGCAGCTACATAGCACTTAAACCTTTCAAGGGTCTCATCCTTGTTTTTAAGTATATATCCATAACTATATCTCCTCTTAAATTCAGTAAAGGTAAGAAAATATCTGTTCTTGCCAGCAGATAATGGCATAGGACCCACTAGGTCTGAATAAACCTCTTCCAAAAAATCCTTATCTTGTACATTGGATTGTCCTGAATAACTAGGAGCCGTTCCCTTTGCTTTTATACAGATTTCGCACCTTTCTTTTGCTTTACCACATTTAACAGCATTAATTCCATTTTCTGTCAATAATTTTTCAATACTTTGCATATTCCTATGAGCTAACTTCACATGCCATGAATAAAGACAAGTTTTATGATCACGCAAGCAACGGAAACCCCGCCTCCTGCGCTCGCCAGCTGGGCTCTGCTCTAGGAAGGAGGCTCTGGCAAACCACTTCCGAAAAACAATTGCCTTGAAAACTGCAAGGATTCGTCCAAGCAGTCACTGCAGGGTCAGTAATGACTCAGCACAGATTAAAAAAAAAAAAAAAGATATTTGAAACACTTGATTATCATTGCAAGCAGTCATACCATTATTAAACCTTTGTTTATATCTCTTATTTGATCTACCATTTAATGGTTTAAAGTCTCTGTGCCTATTAAAATGTCCTTGTTTACTAAAAGACACTCTTTCTGTAGGGACATTTACTCCAGAGGACTTTTGACCTTCTACCCCTTTAAATCTACAATACTTAGCAATATGCCCAATCTTCCAGCACACATAACATCTCCTTTCCTTAAGATCAGGTCTTGTTCTTAATACTGACATTTCTCCAGGTATGTTATCAATTACTCTTTTAAGGCCAGAGTCTCTCAAATAAGCAATTGCATAATCTAAATCCACTTTTGTAATAGACTCAAGCATAGCCTTTTGATTTGCAAAGGATTGTGGTAGACTAAGTAATATACAGGGGTGAACCTCAGAGTCAGATATCTCTGCTCCTGCAGACTGAAGCTCTGAAACGAGCTTTAACATTCCATCTAAGTGCTCATCAATACTAGTTCCTTCTTTCATCCTCATACTATACAATCTTTCTTTCAAAAATATCACGTTCTTGTTTGATCTAACAAAGTATTTTCCCTTAAGAGCATTATATAAACCTTTAGCTGTTCTATATTTAGTTACTAACGGACTTTCATGATCTTCTATACAGGCACATAATATCATTAAGACTTGCTTCTTTCATTTTATACTCCTTTTGCTCTAATTGGCTTTCAGGCATATCTTTATCTATGATGTCTAAACAGTCCTGTACTTGAAGGGAAACTCTTAACCTTGCATCCCACATTTAAAAGTTATTCCAATTTAACTTTGGAATTACAAATACGCTGTTATTACTTACACCTAGTTGGAAACTTTGAGTAGATGAGGTAGATGAGATCTCCATCTGTTAAAGTGCCTAAGGTTACAGACATTTTAAAATTACTCTATACAAACTCCTCTGCTAAATTCTCCTTTAGTTTAAAATATTTACTATCAATATTTCACTTACATAAATCACCTTATCTCTTTAAAAATGTCTTACCATTAAAAAGGGAAAAAAGGCTCTTTGCTTTGCTGTCTGGATCAAAGGAAAAACACCAAACTTAATAATAACTTTGTCTTCTTTTAAAAGGTTCATCAGCTTCTCAAGCCCAACCATCCTCTGCTACCAATTTGTTGGGAAATGAGATTAAGAGGAGACAAGGAATATAAATTATCAACCTTTATATCTATTTAAAATATACAAAAGGTAAACTTAAACATAAAATATATCTTCAACAATACAAAAGTGACAACAAAGAATATAAATAATATATTACATATATCCCAGACAGCAGGGAATAAGCAGTGAGCCTAAAAAGGTAAAGTCAGGAAAGCAGCAGTAGAACAAGTAAGAGAAAGGATACTTCTCTTATACAGAGTTTGCCACCTGATTCTAATAGTTCACAGCCAAAAACAATCTCTATAGTTACTACTGTTAAAGGTGTAGATCTTGCAAATGTCCAGCATACATGAGGAAAACAAGATAAACCACGTTGGTGTTGAATTGAAGGAAACTAATGAATGTCGTGGAAAATGTTTGTGTGGTGCTTAGGAAAGGGTGTTCAGGAAAATGTGTGAACGCATTGGTTGCAGTTTTGAAAAGTGCGGGAAGTCCTATACTCCGTTAAGATGTGTGGCTTGTGAGTAAGTGGCTAAGTGTGTGCTGTCTCTCCTAGACAGCTTCAGCACTCAGAAGAAGAGATTTGTTGGTGGCATCTGGCTTTGTTCTCCATGTTTTCCTGCCTTAACTCCATCCGACGTCCCCACTTCAGCCTTTCCTGTTGTGTCTCCCGTTTGCCTCAGCTTCTGCAGGACGTGCTCTCAGCTTGCCTGCTAGTTACATGGCCGGAGGTCAGGACCAATGGGGGGAAGACCAATGACAGAGGGAGAATGCATGGCCTTCGTATACAACCGATGTGAGCTGACCTCCCGTCCCCCCTTCAGGACATTTGCGCTACGTTTACAAACAGTGCTTTATAGCTTCCTGAGATGTGCTCCTTGCTTTCCAGGCCTCATAATCATCACAATCCAACCTTTGAGTTTGCCCCAAGCATTCACTGAGCGTCTGTACCTGTGCAGAGTGCAAACCTTGTGAGGTTGAGACTGACCTGATAGCAGAGCTGCTCCTTCTTCCCTGGCTGTGCACCCAGGGGAAACTGACTGCGAATGACAAGGATTAAAAAGATAACTGGGCGAGGGGAGAAGGATTGGATGTTGAGGAAACCTGTACGTTGGCGAGAACGACTGAAGCGTGCCTTCCCTTTACCTCACAACTTTGAAAAATGAGAGCCACCACTGCACGCAAATAAGGAAAATATTCCAACAGGGGTAGAAGGAAAGGGCCCCTCTAAAGTACTGTCTGTCTAAGAAAGGGGGGGGCATCTCCGGCACATCGCAGTTTCTAGACCTTCCTATGATTAATGTCTGGGAACCGTCTGTGATCTTGTGTCGACTGAGACACTCTCTGTGGAGGATCAAAACTCGCTTTCCTCAACAACAGCCGCTCTGAGGGATCGCTAGAGATTTGAGGAGGCCTCAAAAATGAGCAAAATCCTGTCAGAAATGGCAGGGTGGTAACAAAAGAACAAGGATCGTCTCTTTGAAACACGGCTTGTGCCTTCCGGTTGTTTCCAAACTCAGGCCTGAAGTGTTGGAAGATGGAGGCCGGAAGGGACACAGGGAGGGAAGTGACAGGTTAGGAAAATTAAGATTTGTACTGATTTTCATTTAGTATTTATGCAGCATTTATTGTATTGTTATTTATTTATACAGTATTTATACAATTTATACAGCTGCCCTTTTGAAATTCATGACTCTGGGCAGCTAATAAATGTTTGAAACACCAAGTAGCGGCCCATAACAATAATCCTGAAGATCCTGAAGAAAATTAAATTTCAAAAGAAAACAAGTCCGAAATTGAAGGAAAAGCTCAAAACTCATAGACGTTCTAGAAACTTTACCTCAAAACAAGGTGCTGAGGTGGAGAAATTAAGAGTGGGAGAATGTTGTCTGATATGTGACTCGAGAAAAGATGGAATTAGAAAATGAAGGCAAATAATGAAAAGTGAATATAATGCTGAAATACCATGAGACGAGGAGGAGGAGAAGAAATTTGTTTTGCTTAGAGGTTGAGTAAGGAATATGCCTCAGGAAATATGAGTAGGAAGCTTAAGACCTTTGGAGAATTTAAGGCAACCGGAATATCTTTAGATCATGGATAAACATGAATAAAAAATAAAAAATAAATTGTTCTAGCTGAAAGAACTGAAGACTCCACTGGTTTGAAGAGGTTCCTCTTCATCTGGAAGTGACAATGCAAGAAAAAAGAGATTTAGCTATGAGAGAAAGAATGAATTTAAATGGGGGGGGGGGGAAGCAGTTAAAAAGCAATTTGAATAGAACGCAGTTAACTGCTCACTCTTGCAGAAACCCTGTTCTTTTCAGCCCATTTCTTTTACCTATCAAGTACCTTTTTAATCTGCTTAACAGTCATTACTGACCCTGCAGTGACCGCCCCCTAGCGGTTTTCAAGGCAATTGCATCTTTCTAGTTTCGGAATTAGACTTTGCCAGAGCCTAATTCCTAGAGCGTCAGCCCAGCTGGCAGCACAGGAGGCAGGATTTCCGTTGCTTCGCGCCCCTTTTTCGGACGAGCGCGATTTCGCGCTTTTTACCGGCAACTGTCCCGTCTCTCTGTGGAGTTGCTGCCAGCATTTTCCTCCCACCGGAGTGAGAGTGCTCATTTATCTACTCATGTACGTTTTCGATCTGCTGAGTTGGCAGAAGCTGCGGGTATAGAAACAAGAGCTCACCTTGTTAACGCGAGGCTGGACTCGAACCGCTGAAGCTTTCAGCCATTTCTGGCCGGCACTTTCAGCGTCATTAAGCCACTGCGCCACCAAGGTTCCTCAGCTTCAAACCAGCATGAGCCTCTGAAACCCTGAAGTATGGCCCTCCCCAAATCCTTGCAATTTTTTAGTCATTTTTATTACAACCAAGGAGAAAGAGAATTTAATGCATGTCTGAAAAGTAAGCACACAATTGATGTTTAATTAAGTTTATTTAAATCAGATTTAGACTTTTTCCTAGCCCTTGTCACGCCACAGGAAGGCAAAAGTGGCCCTAATGCTTAAAAAAAAGTCTTTTCCACATGCATTTTTGGGACTTCTCATCATTCTGGCTCCTTCTGTGAGAGAGGAATTCTTCATCCTGAAGCTCTTTCCATACATCCTACATTGATATGTATGTGACGATTCTCTCACATAATGAGAGGCCTTGGATGGAAAAAAGTCCCATGCTTCTGCATTTATACTGGTTGACTCAGGTCTCAGTTCTACACCATAGAAATAAGTCTGATTATTCTTTGGTATCTTTACATCACAGAGGTGGTTCCCTTTTTCATTTCTGTCTGTTTGGTCAGGAGGAACTCAAGTCATTTCCTGAAGTAGCTTTTCTTAATTTCATATTATTTTATTTTGGTCCCCCTTGATTTCCAAAGGTCTCCCTTCTGGCTTGATCCTTTGTAATGTCAGTTTGTAATGTTATTTTGATTCTCATTCTCCTGAGTAGCCCTAACTTGGGATGAAAGGGAGAGAGAGAGAGAGAGAGAGAGAGAGAGAGAGAGAGAGAGAGAGAGATTCATGAGAAATGTAGAGCACAAATCCAATTAATTGTCACTTTTAATTCAATATCACAATTAGTCAATGGGACAATTCAATATCACATTCCATCTTTCTCTGTAGTCTGATGGAACTTGAGTTCCCTTTGGATTATAATATTGCTTCAGACTGCAGAATCTCTCTGCTGCACCATTTCCAACTTTTTGGGAGTGCAGAGAAGTGTAGGGTCCTCTGATAAACTGTGAATGTAAGGAATGAGAAAGGGAGGGGGAAACAATTGTAAGAAGACCAGGCAAAAGGAGGAAAGCTTAAATTATGGGAAGTGATTGTGGATCAGTTGAATTTCTAGCTGCATGTCTGCTATAGTGAAAGAAACACGAATAAAGCTTTGTCTTGAAGACATGAAACAGGGAGATGCAGCACATTCTACAGCCTGAGGAAGCAGCACCTGTTAAATGTCTGCCTGTCCACATTTATTTTTTTTTATTTATTTATTTATTGGATTTCTCCCCCACCCATCTCCCCCATAATAGGGGACTCTGGTTCCCTTCCAGAACCAGGATCAACCAGAAACTGGTGTGAAAAGGAAATCAAATCTTCCCCCTATGTCAGCAGGAAGTCCAAGCTTCCCATTTGTCTCACCCTGCCATTCTTTATCTGAACAGCAATCAAGGCATATGATTAAATTATAGTAAGAATGGGCTCCCCTAAAACGATTAAAAACATAGCAGGAAGAATCAGGAGTCCTCTACCCCAGCCCAAAATTAAATAACTAAAGACCTGGCAGGAAGGGCCAACATTCCTTGAAGCCTTAATCAAATTGTAAGATTTCTTCTCTGAAGGGATCTATGTGCCAATTAGACCATGCCAGGTAAGGGAACCACACGAAACCCCAGCGCAGGAGGGTGCCTGGCCTGAGAAGGCTCCCTTCTAAAGATCCAACTAATCTTACCTCTCCCGGAATCCCGGCTAATCACTGTTTCCAAGAATTCCTCAGCATTCCTTTGCACCTTTCCAGGAACAAGAGGATCTGCCCTATAAAGGAACTCCTGGGGAAACCCGAGCATGGCTGCCCCACAGCTGATCCTCTTGTGTATCTGGCTCTCAGAAAATCAGCTCTTCTCTCTCCTTCAAGCAACCGCCTGTGTGCTTATTCCCGGCTGGGAGACGAACCTTGTAAGGTTTCTTTCTTGGGGATAAACTGGGATAAACATAAACTTAATAAAAAATAAATTTCTCTTATGGGTGTGCAATAGCATTGGCCACTTAAAATAGCAGTACATTCAAAAATCAAGTTCATAATTAAAACGGCCCATTTATTCTAATTGGTAAATTGATTTCCCTTGGGCTAACGGTTGTGAGGGTCAGAAGAACAAAATCTTCCTTTCTCTGTTCAGTGTACACAAATAGAAAATGTATAGATGTAAACAACTAAATCTAGAATTTGCATGGATTCTCACCCAAAGAGATCAGTGTATGTGAAATTAGGTCCTTCCTCCTCCTGAAGCACTTTCCACGCGCCACACATTTATACGGTTTCTTCTCTGTGTGGATCCTTTTATGGGAAGTAAGATCACTACTAGTAGTAAAGCTCTTCCACACTCCATCCCATGGAGTGATTTATCCCATGTGAATCCTTTCATACGAAGTAAGATTACTGTTTTGAGTAAAAGTATTTCCAAACTTCATGCATTTATATGGTTTCTCCCGGGTGGATCCTGTTACGGGAATTCAGATGACCCTTGTCAGTAAAGCTTTTTCCACACTCCGTGCACTTATATGGTTTCTTCCCATGTGGATCCTTTTATGGGAAGTAAGTTCACTCCTAGTACGAAAGCTCTTTCCACACTCCAAACATTTATATGGCTTCTCCCCATGTGGATTCTTTTATGGGAAGTAAGGGAATAACGATGACTGAAGCTTTCCACACTCCATGCATTTATATGGCTTCTCCCAGGTGGACCCTTTTATGTGAATTCAGATTATCCTTCTTTATGTTTCATAAGGGACCCATTTTCACAGAAGCTCTTTCCACCCTCCATGCATTTCTATGGCTTCTCCCCTGTGTGGATCCTTTTATGGGAAGTAAGATTACTGTTTTGAGTAAAAGTCTTTCCACAGTCCATGCATTTATATGGTTTCTCCCCTGTGTGGGTCCTTTTATGGGAAGTAAGTTCACTCCTAGTACGAAAGCTCTTTCCACACTCTGTGCACTTATATGGTTTCTCCCCTGTGTGGATCCTATTATGGTAAGTAAGAGAATTACTATGACTGAAGCTCTTTCCACACTCCATGCACTTATATGGCTTCTCCCCTGTGTGTATTCTTTTATGGGAAGTAAGTTCACTCCTAGTACGAAAGCTCTTTCCACACTCCATGCATTTATATGGCTTCTCCCCTGTATGGATCCTTTTATGGGAAGTAAGTTCACTCCTCGTATGAAACCTCTTTCCACACTCCATGCATTTATATGGTTTCTCCCCTGTGTGGATCCTATTATGGGAAGTAAGGGAATTACTACGACTGAAGCTCTTTCCACACACCATGCATTTATATGGCTTCTCCCCTGTGTGGATCCTTTTATGGGAAGTAAATTCACTCCTAGTACCAAAGCTCTTTCCACACTCCATGCATTTATATGGTTTCTCCCCTGTATGGATCCTATTATGGTAAGTAAGGGAATAACTATGACTGAAGCTCTTTCCACACTCCATGCATTTATATATTTTCTCCCCTGTATGGATCCTTTTATGGGAAGTAAGTTCACTCCTAGTACGAAAGCTCTTTCCACACTCCATGCATTTACATGGCTTCTCCCCTGTGTGGATGCTTTTATGGGAATTCAGATTTTCCTTCTGAGCAAAGCTCTTCCCACACTCCATGCACTTATATGGCTTCTCCCCTGTGTGGATCCTTTTATGGGAAGTAAGTTCACTCCTAGTACCAAAGCTCTTTCCACACTCCATGCATTTATATGGTTTCTCCCCTGTGTGGATCCTATTATGGTAAGTAAGGGAATAACGATGAGTGAAGCTCTTTCCACACTCCATGCATTTATATGGCTTCTCTCTTGTATGAATCCTTTTATGGGCAATAAGTTGACTGCTTGTCCTGAAGCTCTTTCCACACTCCATGCATATATATGGCTTCTCCCCTGTGTGGCTCCTGTTATGTGAATTCAGATTATCCTTATGAGCAAAGCTCTTTCCACACTCCATGCACTTATATGGTTTCTCCCCTGTGTGAATCCTTTTATGTCTCACAAGGGATGTATTTTCACAGAAGCCCTTTGCACACTCAGTGCATTTATATGGTTTCTCCCCTGTGTGGATCCTTTTATGGGAAGTAAGCTGGGTTCTGGTTGTAAAGCTCTTTCCACACTCCATGCATTTATATGGTTTCTCTCCTGTGTGGATCCTTTTATGAGACGTAAGGGACCCATTTTCACAGGAAACAGTGAAAGTCCAATTGGGTGTTTTTCCATTGCCTCTGCATATATAATCTTCTCCTTTGGTTTGGGTTGGAGAGTGTTCATTTACAAATAATTCGTCTTTTAATAGTCTTACACTTTTTCCCATATACTTTTTCTTTATTTTTCCTTGTTGGGCAAGAAAGCCTTGCGTCTCAGCATCCATGGAAGATGAGCTTTCCTGATTCCAAGTCTTTGACTGGCTTCTCTCATGCCTTTCTAGTTGCATCTCCAGTTCCTTGTCCCTTCCGCCTCCATGCCTGATCATTCGGAATTTTTCACTGGGATCTTTATTCTCATAGCCATGATCACCTTCAAAGGAAAAGAGAAATGAAAATGATAGCATGGTTGGAGGAAAAGATCAAACTGTTGGATTTGCATGTTTGCATGGTTACAATGGCATGGTATAGAAACGATAATTTCTATGTTCATGAGCCACAAAAGCTTTGAAAATATCTAAAGTATCCGCTTTATTTATAGTTATCCTTATATAGTCAACCTTACCCAGAGTCAGTGTTGAGTTCAGGAAGAATCTGGGGAAACATCCAAGGAGGCATTAGGAGAAAACCTAACATTTATTGGAGGGGGTCAACAACAGGAACAACCAGTGAGAACTAAATCAATTTTGAAATTCGTCCTTTTCTTCCTACCCAAACTACCTTCCATTTGCTATTCATTTTTCAAATGACAAAATCACACGGTTGCAGAGAAAAAAATTCTAGAGCTCTTCTCTTAACCCTAAACAGCACCATTTTGCCCTTAACCCCAAGGCTCAGGATAGAAATCAGAAGGAAGACAGGTCATTAATACAACAGCCTGAATAAATGAGAATCCTTCAGAGGACAGGGAAGCATCTGGGCCCAAATCAGTGTGATGGAGTTGAGCATCTCCTCAAGCCAAGGAGTAAGTTTCTCACTGATTCTTTTAAACAGAAATGGAAAAATTCACCAGATGAGAAATGCATCTAAGCAGAGAGCCAACAACCACTTTCCTTCCTCGGAGCAGGAGAAGGTCAGATCTTTTATTTCTCCCCCCCAAAGAGATGACATCTGGTTGGAGACTTTTTGAATAATTGATAGTTGATGGGATCTAACTACAAATATCTTCCCAAACTCTCTGATGGGAGAGAAGGAAACCCTTACCCAGAGAGGCCACATTCCTACAATTTTCCAGCATGACTTCCCAATGCAGCGCTTTTTGGTGAGGATCCAGCTGAGACCACTCCTCCTCGGAGAAATACACAGCCACCTCCTCGAAGGACACAAGACCCTCCTGAACAAGGAAAAAAAAAGAACAAAACAGGCCAGGAGGATTTTCAAGATCTGTCCTATTCTTCACAAATTTCTAAAGCAAAGAAAAGATATGCACTAAGTTAAATGGCTATGCTTGGTGGGATTCCCAGGTTTAGGTGAGAAAATGGGAAGAGCCAAAAGCTTTTGACTGAAGTATTTCTGGCAGGCTTGATCAACTTGATTGCTTCTGCAGGACTTTCAGTGCCTTTCGGTGAAAGCAACCCCAATTTCCTTCCGGATCGATCCATCAATTGATCCATGCACCCATCTTCAAAAGACTCACCTTCTTAAGAGAAGGAACTGGTAGATGGGCTTCAGAAACCCCACCTATCAGTGTCTCCAGTCCTTCCTGTGTTTGCAGAACGAAATGGGGGCGGGGGGAATTCTTTATAGCATTTCAGCAAATGGCTTATGGTGTCCCCAGAAGGACTGATTGTGCCCATGCTCAACAACTTCATGAAAGTGGTGGGAGAGCACAGCCAGTGATTTGGGTGGGGGGCCATCAATATCCATAGGCACACAAGCTGGGTTCTTCTCCTCAAGGATTGCAAGAAAGGTGCTAGTAGTCCAAGCCATTGGCTGAATGGGAGACAAGATAGCGGAGGCAATTTTCTGGGAAGGACATTTCTCAGCCTTTGCCAAGCTGGATTCCTTGGCCTCCAAATCCATTCACAAATCAGAGGATTAGAAATTACTTTGCAAGTCAAAAGGGCCTTGATTATATTCTTTTTCAGTACAATTTCTACTTAGAGACTTTTCTCTCTGGCCACTTTCATTGGATTTTAATAACCTGGCTTATGTCTCAATTGGATGTGCTTATATTCCTTACCACTGGTTGGAAACTAGGCTTTTTAAAAATGGCAATGTGCCAATCTGAGTATTTAGTTATTTTTGAGCAGCCTTGCATCATTCCAAGTCAAAGACTTGAAAAAAAAAAAGAATGGGTGTCTTGTTTAGCGACTGCTATGGCTGTAATAATATTATTCCTATCTCTTGAGTGACTTTTTAACAAATTAGTTATTGTAAAAATATAGTAGGAAGAGTAACTAGCAGAAGGAGAGTTATGTACTGGTCTTAATATTTCCTAAGAGGAATCTCAGGGGAGAAATTACAAACCATTGTATCCGAACCACAGACATCAGGGGAGGCTAGGTTGACTGGGAGCAATGTGAATCTGCTATTCCCCATTCTATGTTGCTCAAGGACAAGAAAACACCCAGGCCCACAAAAAGGGGAAAAATGGAAGGAGAGAGTCCGACGTACACGAGCTTCACTTCCTGAAGGAACGGGAGAATAGAAATCTAATAGATAAATTTCCTCCTCTTACTTGAGCTGGAGGTTCAGCCACTGTTTCAGCTCCACCAGAAAGAGCAGACAACTTTGTTCCAGTCTTCCCTGTGAGGGAGAGAGAATTTTAAAGTGCAGAATTAACAAAATAGGGGGAGGCATTCTAAAGAAGAGAAGACATAGAGGAGACAGCTGGGATATCTGTGGGGAATGGGAGGGCCTTCAATTACCTCTGAAGGTGACCTGACTTGGATCTTCCTGAGAGATCCTCCTGAAAAACAGCTCCTGAGGGGAACTGGATGGATTCCTCCTTCCTTCAGGATCTCTGATGTCCACAGTGAAGGACTTGAAATAGGAGGCAGGAGAAAAGAAGAAGAATTAACAGACATCACACAACATGAAATGGATTCTTGTTCTCTGAACACAACTTCAAAGTGTCCATCAGTGAGGCTGGAAAGTAATAAAGGAACGGCGGTCCCAAATCTTTCTTCTAGAATGGATAACGGAACAATGTCCTACAAGAATTAGTGAAACATCTCCACATATAAGGAATGCCAGAGAACTTTAGTTGGGAGGGGTTAAGAATTGAAAGTCATTGTTTATTCCATTCAGACCCCTTCTGGGCTCCTAAAATGAAGGGCTCTCACCTGTAACTTGACCGGCTCCTTCTGCTCTTCTGCCTGGCTCAGGAGGAAGCCTTCCGCCAGGGCCACTGCCTGGCAGCTGGTCTCTGCTCCACACTCCCGCACCCAGCTCGCCATCTGCAGGGGCAGAAGGGCCAGGAACTGCTCTAGAACAACCAGGTCCAGCATCTGCGCTTTTGTGTGCTTTTCTGGTTTCAACCATCGACAGCAAAAGTAGTGGAGATGGCTGCAAAGTCCTCGGGGACCCTCAGCCTCCTGGTCTTGGATGCTCCTGAACTTCTGGGGCTGAACTTCTGAATGGCTGGCTTCCTCCTCCAGGATCCTCTGCCTAGTTCTTGCGCAGACCACCCCACAACTCCCAGGCTGAACAGCAGAAGGGCCTTCCCCAGTTCCCTCACTTGCTAAGGGTTGTGTCTCCATTCTTTCTCTGTCCTGTAACGCAACTCCAAAAGGGACCGAGGAATCTTGTGGCTCTCCAAATGCCTTTTCATTCATTGGGCTGTTCCTGTAGCCCAGGAATAACCACAGCCGGCCATTCAGCCCTCTTTGCCCAAG
This sequence comes from Liasis olivaceus, assembly GCA_030867105.1. NCBI lineage: Eukaryota > Metazoa > Chordata > Lepidosauria > Squamata > Pythonidae > Liasis > Liasis olivaceus. The sequence continues at coordinate 6,203,754 of CM061348.1, read as the reverse complement.
AGAGAATTTTGTCTGTATGCGAAGACCTACAAAAGGCTTCCAGGTTCTGTGTCTGAGATGGAAAAGATATTCCAAGAATTAGAAAGTGATGGATTTCACCATTGAACAACACTCATCCCCATGGAAGGCACTATTTTTCTGAGCTGGTATAGGATGGCAGTGGCATTGAGCAGATACGTCCTGTGTTTATTTGTGGGTGTGTTGCAAAATATGGGACTGACTTCAATCAAGGACTTGGAATACCCAATAAATGCATTTTGGAGCATTTTCTATTTCTTTTTCTCAGGAGGAAGGACTGGGTTTTTAAAACCCTGTATCTACATTTTGCTACAACCAGGATTCATACAACATGTCTGCCAAAGCCCAAAAAGGTTAACAAACCATGAAAGTTCAGTTCAGGTAAAATGCAGTGCCGGTGAAATGAGCCTGGCTTGGGATGTTCTACTTCCCTTTCTTCAAGGTTTGCTTTTAAGAGCCAAGTCACACCAGGACACCCAGGCGGGTTCAGACAACATACCCTAAGCCCAAACAGACCCCCCAAGCACAGGGGCCAAGTTCACACAAAGCACAGGGCGTGAAGGAAGGAAGCTTAAGAGGAGGATCTCCTGGTTCACTCACCCTCCTAAGATGTTGAACTGCAGAGGATCCAGCCCAATTTCAGCCTCATCAGCGCATGGTGAGAATGCAGCATAATCTCCAGCCCTCCTTCCTTGCAAGGCTTTTCTTCTTTCCTGCTGCAGATTTGCAATGCAAACTCTCCCTGTAACCCCACTCAGAGGCTTCGCCCAGGAAATGGGGCGTGAAGGGCTCCCCAAGATCCCCTCCTCCTCCCAGGGGATTCTGGATTTTTTCCTGGGGGCAGCATGGCTGGTCTGGAGCTCTGCTTCCCCCCTGCCTGTTACGTGCATGGAAAGGGGTTGCAGGGGAACATGGGATTAAGGCTCACCCACCCCCAGGACCCAGAAGATTGAACTCGCATGAGGACTTGGCCTGCGCCTCTCCCTTCTCCAGCCCGGGAACCCTCTGCCTCCCGTTCCATGGGAAGAGGCCCCTGCTCACCCAGGCCCTCCTTTGGATCTCTTCCCTGCAAGACTTTCCTGCAGCCTTTTTACCTCAAAGGGTTAAAGAGAGAGCCCAGCTTCCTAGAGAGGCAAGACATACGGATTTCACTCCTTTTCCCACCCTCCTCTGGAAAGCCACCTGTGGCCGTCGCCCTCCAGTGGCCCACCGCTGAGGTGCATGGTGTTCCCCTCTGCAGACGGCGCCCCCCTGGTGGATGCTGTGTGCAATGGAAGACCTCACGGAAAGAGGGGAGAAAGGCTGTTATTTCCATGGGGTCAGGAGGAAGGGGGCTGCGGTGTCCCCCCTGATCATGAAGCCTTCTCAGTCCAGCTGCTTTTGACAACTTTAGAACATCTCCATTTTAAGAGAGGTTCTGGAGAAAGTTGCATCCCCAGGTAGAGGGGGCAGATGTAGAAAAGCAGCAGACAGGAAATGGAATTCAGCATTTTTCTTGCTTAAGAGAGTAAAACTAATCCTGCCTTGATTCTGCATCCCATAAAAGAGGTCAGTGGGAAACTCTGACAGGCTTTCAAGCTGCTGTCCTTGTGCCCCACGACAACATCGCAGAGCTCCAACAGGCTCTGTGGTGTCCAGTTCCTGACCCGGCTTGCCTGAAAGGGCTGATGCTCTGCAACTGCAGAGAGCCTCAGAGGAAGCCGACGGTTTGGCTCCTTGGCAGTCGGTTTCCGGCCGGGATACAGGATGGACATTGCATTGGTTGCACTTATGGACGATGTATGCAGAGACCAGGATTGGGGCAGTGCAGTCCTCCTAGATCTCTCAGTGGCCTTCGGTACGCCTGACCGTGGCCTTCTTCTGCAACGTGTCTGAGGGAATGCCCTGCTTTGCAGTGGTTCTCCTCCTTCCTGTGGTCCTGATGGTGGAAGTCCTCCCTCTCCTTCAAGCAACCGCCTGCGTGTTTATTCCCGGCTCGGAGACGAACCTCTTCAGCTTTCTTTCTAACAATTTGGTGAGCCAGCTGGGAGCCCGAGACTAACTGGGTCAGCGGACCAAGCCCAGGCAACTTCACCTGGCCGGCACCGGACCATTTGTCCGGAAGGTGCCGTCCTGGACTCTGCCCGCTTCAACATTGGTAGCAAAAGGAGTTTTGGTTTTGAGCCAAAGACTTGCTTGAACCTCCCGAGAACCTATCTTGTCTCAATGAGGACAGCTTTGGGTTGCTCAAGGTTGATGAAAAAGGCCTCCGGGCTGACAAAGTTCAGGAAGGAAACAAGATTCAGAAATCCTGTTTGCATTCTAAGACCCTTAATGTTTCAATACAGATATATGTGTGTGTGTGTATGTTTAAATACTAAATATGAAATATATGTGTAGGTAATACATTACATCTCCTGGCATAGCTAATACTCTAGCTGAAAACATAAGGCTGCTCTTTTCCTTAACTCCTGCCTTCTGATTTATGTCTTCCTCTCTGCCCCTGGTTACTCCACAAGTTCCTACTGAGCCAAGCTGTGGGCGGAGGGGGGGAGGAGGAAAAAGCACAACCAAGTATAGCAATGATCAATAAAATCTGAATGATGACTGGAATTCTATACTTGGTGGTATGCATTCCTGACATGCCACATATTTAATTTTTTTTAAATTCCTTTTAATACAAGGTCTCTTGTATTTGATTTCTGTGTATTTCTCTTTTGGAACAGACCTTTCTCCTTTTAATTTCTCTTCTTGAGGCATGTGTGCTGCTGTACGGTTTGGAAAGCCAATTCAGAACCTTACCAGGTGAAGCAAAGCCATACATACTTGAGCCACTGGAGTTGTGTGGGGGTAGGAGACTTAACTGTGTCTCCACGCTACAACAGATCTGGGATTCTGGGGCCTTTTAACACAGCTCTGGGTCAGAGAAGAGGAAATCTCCTCTCTGTGGAAAGGCCCAGGAGAGCTCCAATGGTCAGGAAGTGGCAACCTTCAGTAGAGAAACATGGAAGTCTGTGTGGACTGCTGTGGACTGCTGGGAGTGGGTCTCCGTGAAGGCGGAAGGGCTGGGCGAGGTTGCAGAAGATGGAGCATGAAGGGACAAGGTGGTCTTTTGAAAGGCGTCAGAAGATGCACGCAAACCGAAGCAAAGAAAAGCACATTGTATGTTGTAAGATAGGGGTTAGCGTGTTGGGAGTGGGGAAGATGAAGGTGGACATCTGTTTACTGGCAATTCTGTCTGAGGGACTGATCTCAAGGTGGGAAGGCAGTTGATCTAAATGCAGAGTTGCAAAAAGCAGCTATAAGCTCATTGAACGGCCCACCTGAAATGCTACCAAGAATTATCCCAGGAAGGAGTGAAGGAGTGGATGTTCCTCTGTTTCCTTTTTTTTTCTTCCTGGCGCAGGAGAACATCTGGCCAGAAGTGAGGATAGGGTTAAAAGTCTGAAAGCTCAAATACTATTCTAATGGCAAACATCTTTGCAACATCGTCCAGTATTTTGTAGTTTATACATGCTACTACAAAATAACTCTAGCTACATGGGGTATGTTTTATTTGAGAAACATCAGGGGGGAAACCCCAGCCCAATGTTTTTCAGGAAAATGTTATGAAAAGTCTCCTAACCTTCTTATGGCTTTGGAGCATTAGTTCCCTGAAGACAGAAGCCCCGAAGCAATCTTTTCCTTTCAGTCTATCACAGGAGAAGCTGGGAGTGGGTGGGTGGGGAACTTGCTTCCCCCTCTAATGTAAAAAAGGTAATTGCAGTAAATGGGCAATTTAAATGTTTCTTTTTTAGGATAAAGATCTGCATTCAAATGTTTTCTTTTGCAATTTATTTTCTTCCAACTGCTATTGTTAGGAAGAAGTGGTCACTTCTCTCAAGAAGACCTGAATTGCTGGGCTGCCCCCAAGAGTGCTTTGCATTTCCACCTTTATCAGCAATCTCACTCTCTGCTTTGCAACAAGAATCCGGCATTTACCTTCAAGGGGGTCTTCCTGTGTTTTACTTTTCAACTAAATGGGTTATGAGGAGAGGTTTACTAGATTTCATGTTTCTCCCTCAATATGGATATTATGAACAAAAGGGAAACAATGTTTAGGACAATATTTGATAGAGCCTCCATGGACTTGTATGGTCTATCTGAAAACAAAACAAAATCTTTTTAGCAACTTTTGGCTCTGGAAGCAATCGAGGCACTCTATACATTACTATGTCAATGTAGATTCCTTCTCTCCAGCTTTTCATGTTCTCATTCTAGAAAATTATTAGGAACCAGAAGATATTACTTGTTAGCAGCTGACGTATATAATGATGTTTTCATCGAATTAGAAATGTGATGAACAGTCCAAGGTTTGCCTCAGGGCTGCTTGCATTCACCCACACCCTTTCACCGCTGGAGGACCTGCTATCTGGGAATGCATTTCTTGTTGTTGTTGTTCAATCCTTAAGTCGTGTCCGACTCTTCGTGACCCCATGAACCATATTGCTCCAGGCCTTCCTGTCCTTCACTGGCTCCCTGAGTTTGCTCAGTTTCATGCTCATTGCTTCAGTGATGCTATCTAATCATCTCATCCTCTACCGTCCTCTTCTCCTTTTGCCTTCAATCTTTCCCAGCATCAGGGTCTTCTCCAAAGAGTCCTCTCTTCGCATTAGGTGACCAAAGTATCTGAGCTTGAGCTTCAGTATCAATTCTTCCAATGAGCAGTCAGGATTGATTTCCTTTAAGATTGACTGGTTTGACCTCCTAGCAGTCCAGGGACTCTTAAGAGTCTTCTCCAGCACCACAGTTCAAAGGCATCAATTCTTCGGCGTTCAGCCTTCTTTATGGTCCAGCTCTCACAGCCATACATTACTACTGGAAAAACCATAGCTTTGACTATGCGGATCTTTGTCGGCAAGGTGATGTCTCTGCTTTTTAATATGCTATCTAGGTTTGCAATAGCTTTCCTCCCAAGGGGTAAGCGTCTTTTAATTTCATGGCTGCGGTCTCTGTCTGCGGTGATCTTGGAGCCCTAATAAATGAAGTCTGTTACTGCTTCCATTTCTACCCCTTCTATTTGCCAGGAATGCATTTCTACAATTGTGCTAACCTCTCAAGATTTGTCTTCCCTTTGGCAGTAAGAGTCAGACTAGCAGCTTCATCTTACACTGCATGATCAGGAAAATAATACTAACAAGGCTCAAGGATCCCTACGAAGGTGATCAAGTGGATCTGGGACTCAGCCACTCTGTGCACTGTGAGGCAAAGCCAATCTTTGGAGATCTCTTGGGATACTGGCACTGGGCTTTCACAAGGAAGGCCTCCCAAAGCAGCCAGTCCACCTCCCCTCTGGCCACAAATGGTTGAAGGGGAGGAGACCACTATTGGACCAAGCCATCCTGAAGCTCCATCAACGATTTGGTGGTTGCAATGAGGAAGCTGCAGGAGCAGACCTGTGTACCCAGAGACGTCAATGTAAATAATAAAAAATAACAGGCTTGGCACTACTGGGCACAGATGTAAGGCGGGGGGGGGGGGATATGCGATAGACCCTGGCCAAGGAATGCTTCTCCACCTAGGCCCAGAGAGACCTGAAGGGAACCTCGCACCAGGAGAGAGAGCGACACAACTGATCCTGCACAAAATCCCCTCCCCTCCTGTGACAAAGGGAACCCCCTGCCCAGAGGAAAGGAAAGGGGGAAAGACAGTTTGAGGCCACAGGAGCAAAAGTGTGGGTGAAGGTACGCAATGGGCGTTTGAAAGCAGGTAAGGTATTCTGTCCTGCAGTAAAAACTGCTTCACATCTCCAAATAGGAGACTCCCTGAGAAGAGTGGCAAAGGATTGTCCTTCTGTTCAGTGGACTTCAATAGGAACTCACGAGGAGGATTGCAGTCACCTCAGGAGGAGTCTTCCAAGCTCTTGAGTTGGGGTTGAATGTGTTTAAAGGAAAGGTGCCTGCACTGGCTGAAAATGCCTGCCTCTTCCTCCCGCTGACCGCTGCATACACGGACATTTCAACCACCAGATTGCAATCAATGAACAGCAGTATAAATATTGGGTCTACACGTCTGTGCCTCATGACTGGCAAGGAAGGTTCCCTGTCTACACAAAGCCATTGAATGACTCTAAAATTGGTGACTATTTTGACTTTATGAGAGAGTGGATGCGAACTCAGCACTCTCTAATAATCAACCGAAACTCTAAATATGCTTTTATTGTTGATTATGCCATGTGTATACAGTACATATGATGGGCAGGTAAAGCCCCTCAAGTGAAACTCAGGGCATCCTGCAGACGGCTGGGCGCGCTGATTGCAAGAGAGAGCTCACAGGGGTGGACTGACCAATAGAAGAGAATATGTGTGGCTCAGGGTTCAAATGTGGAGAACTTGGGGTCCTCTGACCTTGGTTGTCTTCTTGCAAACGTTTCGTTACCCGGCTAGGTAACATCTTCAGTGCTAGCAAGAAATGTTTGCAAGAAAACAACCAAGATCAGAGAGCCCCAAGGACTCCCCAGGGGTGGACTGCCCTGTATTCAACCCCCTGAGCCATTTTTCTTCTCCCTCCTGGAGACATTTGCTCTTTTAATTCAGTTGATAATTCCAAATTGAAAGAGGGAAGCATAGAGGATTTCAAAACTTTGGTTCACAACATTGGCTACAGTCAGGGCTTCTCTGATTTCTCACAGCTTACCTCCTGGTTACCATACTTTGCCTGGCTGAAGACAACATTTCTGGGGGTGATGGGCTTGGTGGTAATAGGAATATTTGTTTGCTGTTTTGCTCAGGGCTTACCCTCCTGCTCGGGGTGTTGTAGGGGATGCTCTTCTGCTCTCAAAGCAAGATCAACACCCTTTCCCCAAGGCAGGGATCCCTAATCTTGATGCAGAATGGCCAAAAATACGAATCTCAGGATGATGTATAGCTACAAGATTCCCTGATTCTGCCTAAAATATTCTGTTTTTGCACAAAAAGGAAAAGGCGGGATTGTGAGAAGGAAATCCAATTCTCCCCCACCCCCATCATGTCAGCAGGAAGTCAAAGCTTCCCATTTGTCTCACACTTCCATTCTTTATCTGAATAGCAATCAAGTCATATGATCAAATTATAGTAAGAATGGGCTTACCTAGAAAGATTAAAAATGTAGCAGGAAGAATCGGGACTCCTCCACCCCAGCCCAAAATTATATAACTAAAGACATGGCTGGAAGTGCCAACATTCCTTGAAGCCTTAATCAGATCATATGAAGATTTCTTCTCTGAAGGGATCTAGGTGCGAGTTAGACCATGCCAGGTAAGGGAAACACAGGAAATCCCAGCGCAGGAGGGCACCTGGCCTCAGACCTCTCCCTTCTAAAGACCCAACCAATTTCACCTCTCTTGGAATCCGGGAATCACCTTCTCCAAGAATTCCTAGAGGGCCTGCAGAAACAATAGGATCTGCCCTAAAAAGGAACTCCTCCCCACAGCTGATCCTCTTGTGTATCTGATTCTCAGAAAATCAACTCTTCAAGCAACTGCCTCCATGTTTATTCCCAGCTGGGAGAGGAACCTGGTAAGGTTTCTTTCTAACCCTGTGATAAATGTAAACTTAATAAAAAATAAACGTCTCTTAATGGTTTGCATAGCATTGGCCACTTAAATTAACAGTACTGTACGTTCAATAATCCAGTTCAAAATTAAAACAGCCCTTTTATTTTCATTGGTACATTTATTTCCCTTCGGCTGCCAGTTCTGAGGGTCAGGCTAAAAGAAATCATCTTTTCCCAGTTCAGTGTACACGAATACAAAATGCATTTTAAACAACTAAATCTAGGATTTACATGGATTCTCACCCAAACAGATCTGTGTATGGGAAATTAGGTCATTCCTCCTCCTGAAGCTCTTTCCACGCTTCACACATTTATATGATTTCTCCCCTATGTGGATCCCTTTATGGGAATTCAGATCACCCTTCTGAGTAAAACTCTTTCCAAACTCTGTGCATTTACATGGTTCCTCCCGTGTGGATACTTTTATGGGAAGATCGCTGCTAGTACTAAAGCTCTTTCGACACTTCATCCACTTTTCTGGCTTCTCCCCTGTGTGGACCCTTTTATGAACATTTAGTAGACTGCTTGTCCTGCAGCGCTTTCCACACTCCATACATTTATATGGTTTCTCCCCTGTGTGGATTCTTTTACGGGAAGTAAGTTTACTCTTTTGGGTAAAAGTCTTTCCACACTCCATGCATTGAAATGGTTTCTCCACTGTGTGGATTGCTTTATGGGAATTCAGATGACCCTGCTGAGTAAAGCTCTTTCCACACTCTGTGCACTTATACCGTTTCTCCCGTGTGAATCCCGTGATGACAAGTAAGTTTACTCCTAGTACGAAAGCTCTTTCCACAGTCCATACATTTATATGGTTTCTCCCTGTGTGGATCTTTTTATGGTAAGTAAGATAACTGCTAGTAGTAAAGTTCTTTCCACACTTCATGCATTTATATGGTTTCTCTCCTGTGTGGATCCTGTTCTGGGAATTCAGATAAACCTTCTGAGTAAAGCTCTTTCCACACTCAGTGCATTTATATGGTTTCTCCCCTGTGTGGACCCTTTTATTGGAAGTAAGATCACCCCTAGAAGTAAAGCTCTTTCCACATTCCAGGCATTTATATGGCTTCTCCCTGTGTGGATCCTTTTATGGGAGGTAAGTTGACTATTAGTAAAGTTCTTTCCACACTCCATACATTTATATGGTTTCTCTCCTGTGTGGATCCTGTTATGTGAATTCAGATGATCCTTCCGAGTAAAGCTCTTCCCACACTCAATGCATTTATATGGCTTCTCTCCTGTGTGGATCCATTTATGGGAGGTAAGTTGACTGCTATTAGAAAAGCTGTTTCCACACTCCAGGCATTTATATGGTTTCTCTCCTGTGTGCATCCTATTATGGTAAGTAAGATAACTGCTAGTAGTAAAGTTCTTTCCACACTCCATGCATTTATATGGTTTCTCCCCTGTGTGGATCCTTTTATGGGAATTCAGATTAGACTTCTGAGCAAAGACCTTTCCACATTCCATACACTTATAGGGTTTTTCCCCTGTGTGGATCATTTCATGGGAAGTAAGATCCCTGCTAGTAGAAAAGCTCCTTCCACACTCCATGCATTTATATGGTTTCTCCCTTGTGTGGATCCTTTTATGGACAATAAGATGACTGCTTCTTCTGAAGCTCTTTCCACACTCCATGCATTCATGTGGTTTCTCCCCTGTGTGGATCCTGTTATGCCTTCTTAGGGTTGTACTTTCAGAGAAGCTCTTTCCACACTCCATGCATTTATATGGCTTCTCCCCTGTATGAATCACGTTATGAGAATTAAGACCCCTACTAGTACGAAAGCTCTTTCCACACTCCATGCATTTATATGGCTTCTCCCCTGTGTGGATCCTGTTATGGGAAGTAAGATCACTGCTAGCAGTAAAGCTCTTTCCACACTCCATGCATGTATATGGTTTCTCCCCTGTGTGGATCCTATTATGGAAATTCAGACGAACCTTCTGAGAAAAGTTCTTTCCACACTCTGTGCACTTATATGGTTTCTCCCCTGTGTGAATCCCGTTATGAGAAGTAAGTATACTCCTAGTACGAAAGCTCTTTCCACACTCCAAGCATTTATATGGCTTCTCCCCTGTGTGGATTCTTTTATGGGAAGTAAGTTTATTCATTTGGGTAAAAGTCTTTCCACACTCCATGCATTTATATGGTTTCTCCCCTATGTGGATCCATTTATGGGAATTCAGATGACTCTTCCGAGTAAAGCTCTTTCCACACTCCATGCATTTATATGGTTTCTCCCCTGTGTGACTCCCATTATGAGAACTAAGTGCACTCCTAGTATGAAAGCTCTTTCCACACTCCATGCATTTATATGGCTTCTCCCCTGTGTGGATCCTGTTATGGGAAGTAAGAGAACTGCTAGTAGTAAAGCTCTTTCCACACTCGATGCATTTATACGGTTTCTCCCCTGTGTGGACCCTGTTATGGGAAGTAAGAGAACTGCTCGTAGTAAAGCTCTTTCCACACTCCAGGCATTTATATGGCTTCTCCCCTGTGTGGATCCATTTATGGGAGGTAAGGTTACTGCTATTAGTAAAGTTCTTTCCACAGTCAATGCATTTATATGGCTTCTCCCCTGTGTGTATCCTTTTATGGTAATTCAGGCCAGACCACTGAGCAAAGACCTTTTCACAATCCATGCACTTATATGGTTTTTCCCCTGTATGGATCCTTTTATGGGAAGTAAGTTGTATCTTAGTACAAAAGCTCTTTCCACACTCAATGCACTTATATGGCTTCTCCCCTGGCTGGATCGTTTTATGAGACGTAAGGGACCCATTTTCACAGGAAACGGTGAAGGTCCTATTGGGTGTCTTTCCGTTGTCTCTGCATATATAATCTTCTCCTTTGGTTTGGGTTGGAGAGCGTTCATTTCCCACTAATTTGTCTTTTAATAGTCTTATACTTTTTCCCATATACCTTTCCTTTATTTTTCCTTGTTGGGCAAGAAAGCCTTGCGTCTCAGCATCCATGGAAGATGAGCTTTCCTGATTCCAAATCTTTGACTGGCTTCTCTAATGCCTTTCTAGTTTCATCTCCAGTTCCTTCTCCATTCCGCCTCCATGCCTGATCATTTGGAATTTTTCACTGGGATCTTTATTCTCATAGCGATGACCACCTGCAAAGGAAAAGAGAAATGAAAATGATAGCAAGGTTGGGGGAAAAGATCAAACTGTAGGATTTGGATGTTTCCATGGTTACAATGGCATGGTATAGAAACGATAATTTCTGTGTTTATGAACCATAAAAGCTTTGAAAACATCTACAGCATCCAGTTTGTTTATAATTATCCTTATATAGTCAAACCTTACCCAGAGTCAGTGTTGAGTTCAGGAAGAATCCGGAGAAACATCCAAGCAGGCATTAGGAGAAAACCTAACATTTATTGGAGGGGGGTCAATAACAGGAACGACCAGTGAGAACTAAATCAATTTTGAAATTCGTCCTTTTCTTCCTACCCAAACTACCTTCCTTTTGCTATGCATTTTTGAATTGCAAAATCACATGGTTGCAAAGAAAAAAATTCTAGAGCTCTTCTCTTAACCCTAAACAGCACCTTTGCAATGGAAAAACAGCACCATGTTGCCCTTAACCCCAAGGCTCAGGATAGAAATCAAAAGGAAGACAAGCATTAACCCAACAGCCTGAATAAATGAGAACCGTTCAGAGGACAGACAGGGAAGCATTTGGGCCCAAAGAGCTGAAATCAGTGTGATGGAGTTGAGCATCTCCTCAAGCCAAGGAAATAGTTTTTCACTGATATGTTTAAATAGAAATGGAAAAATTCCCCAGATCAGAAATGCATCTAAGCAGAGAGTCATTGACCTCCTTTCCTCAGAGAAGAAGGACAGATCTTTTCCTTCTCCCTCCCAAGAGATGACATCTGGTTGGAGATTTTCTTAATAAGGTGGAGCTGATGGCAGGTAACTAAGTCATCCCAAACTCTCTGATGGGAGAGAAGGAAACCCTTACCCAGAGCGACCACGTTGCGATAATTTTCCAACATTACTTCCCAATACAGTGCTTTTTGGTGAGGACCCAGCTGAGACCACTCCTCCTCGGAGAAATACACAGCCACCTCCTCAGAGGACACAAAACCCTCCTGAAGAGAGAAAAAAAAAAAAAGAACAGGCCCGGAGGATTTGCAAGATCTGTCTTGTTGTTCACAAATTCCGAAAGCAAAGATATGCACCAAGTTAAATGGCTGGGCTTTGTGGGATTCCAAGGTTTAGGTGAGAAAATGGAAAGAGCCGAAACTTTTGACTGAAGAAAAATTTGAGGCAAGGCTGTTCAACTCTTGCTTCTACAGGACTTTCAGTGCCATTCAGTGATAGCAACCACAATTTCCTTCTGCATCGATCCATCAGTTGATCCATTCACCCATCTTGAAAGGACTCTCACCTTCTTGAGAGAAGGAACTGGCGGATGGGCTTCAGAAACGCCACCTATCAGTGTCTCCAATGCTTTCTGTGTTTGCAGAAGGAAATGGGGGGCAGGGGGATTCTTTCTAACATTTCAGCAAAGGGCTTATGGTGTCCCCAGAAGGACCAATCGTGCCCACCTCAACAACTCCATGAAAGTGCTGGGAGAGCACAGCCAGGGATTTGGGTGGGGGGGCCATCAATATCCAGAGGCACACAAGCCGGGTTCTTCTCCTCCTCAGACTGCAAGAAAGGTGCTAGTAGTCTGAGCCTTTGGCTGAATGGGAGGAAAGAAAGCGGAGGCAATTTTCTGGGAAGGACATTTCGCAGCCTTTGCCAAGCTGGATTCCTTGGCCTCCAAATCAAGGCACAAATCAGAGGATTAGAAATTACTTTGCAAGGCAAAAGGGCCTTGATTAGATGCTCTTTCAGAACAATCTCACTTATAGACTTTTCTCTCTGGACACTTTCATTGGATTTTAATAGCCTGTCTTATGTCTCTGATGTGCTGATATTTCTTAATCACTGGTTGGAAACAAGGCTTTTTAAAAATGGCAATGTGCCAGTCTGAGTATTTAGTTATTTTTGAGCAGCTTGCACAATTGCAACTCAAAGAATGAAAAAACGAATGGGTCTCTGTTTAGCGGTTCCTAATAATATAATTCCTATCTCTTGAGAAAGTTTTGAATAAATTAATTATTATAAACTAATAGTAGGAAGAGTGAGTAGAAAAAGGAGAGTTACGTACTGGTCTTTTAAAAAAAAAAAGATATCCTAATAACAATCTCCGGGAGAAAATACAAACCAATTTGTATCCCAACCAAAGACTTCAGGGCAGGCTGAGCTGACTGAGAGCAACCTGAATCTTCCATTCGCCATTCCATGTTGCTCAAGGACAAGAAAACAGCCAGGCCCACAAAAGGGGGAAAACTGGAAGGAGAGAATAGAAATCTAATAGATAAATTTCCTGCTCTTACTTGAGCTGGAGGTTCAGCCCCTGCTTCAGCTCCACCAGAAAGAGCAGACAACTTTGTTCCAGTCTTCCCTGTAAGGGAGAGAGAATTTTAAAGTGCAGAATTAATAAAATAGGAGGAGGAATTCTAGAGAAGAGAAGACACAGAGAAGATTAGACAGCTAGGATCTCTCTGGGGAATGGGAGGGCCTTCGATTACCTCCTGAGGTGTCCTGACTTGGATCTTCCTGAGCGATCCTCCTGAAAGACAGCTCCTGAGGGGAACTGGAGGGATTCCTCCTTCCCTCAGGATCTCTGATGTCCACAGCGAAGGTCTTGAAATAGTAGGCAGGAGAAAAGAAGAAGAATTAAGAGACATCACACAACATGAGGTGGATTCTTGTTCTCTGAACACAACTTCAAAGCCCCCAGTGTCCATCAGGGAGGCTGGAAAGTGAGAAAGGAATGGCTGTCCCAAATCTATCTTCTAGAATGGATAACGGAACAATGTCCTACAATAACTAATGAAACGTCTCCACATATTACGAATGCCAGAGAACTCTTCTCAGGACGGGGTTAAGAATTCAAATGCATTGTTTATACCATTCAGACCCCTTCTGGGCTTCCAAAATGAAGGTCTCCCACCTGCAACACGACCTGTTCCTTCCGCTCCTCCACCTGGCTCAGGAGGAAGCCTTCCGCCAGGGCCACCGCCTGGGAGCTGGTCTCTGCTCCACACTCCCGCACCCAGCTCTGCATCGGCAGGGGCAGAAGGGCCAGGAGGTACTCCAGAACAACCAGGTCCAGCATCTGCACTTTTGTGTGCTTTTCTGGTCTCAACCACTGACTACAAAATTGGGGAGACGGCTGCAAAGCCCCCGGGGCTGTCAGCCTCCTGGTATTAGACGCTCCTGAAGTTCTGGGGCTAAACGTCTGAACGGGTGGTTTCCTCCTCCAGGATCTTCTGCCTAGTTCTTGCCCAGATCTCACCACAGCTCTCAGGCTGGACAGCAGAAGGGCCTTCTCCAGTTCCCTCACTGGCTAAGGGTTGTGTCCCCATTCTTTCTCTCTCCTGTAACGCAACTCCAAAAGGGGTCTGAGGAATCTTATGGCTCTCCAAATGCCTTTTCATTCATTGGGCTGTTCCTGTAGCTGAGGAATGACCCCAGCAGGCCATTCAGCCCTGTTTGCCCAAGAGAGAATTTTGTCTGTATGCGAAGACCTACAAAAGGCTTCCAGGTTCTGTGTCTGAGATGGGAAAGAAAAGAAATTCCAGGAATTAGAAAGTGATGGATTTCACCACTGAACAACACTCATCCCCATGGAAGGTACTATTTTTCTGAGCTGATATAGGACTGCAGTGGCATTGATCAGATGAGTCCTGTGTTTATTTCTTTGTGTGTGTTGCAAAAAGGGGTTGACATCACTGAAGGTTTTGGAATACCCAATGAATGCTCATTGGAGCATTTTCTGTTTCTTTTTCTCAGAATGAAGGCCTGGCTTTTTAAAAACTGATATCTGCGTTTCCCTACAAGCAGGATTCACACCAAATGGCAAACGCCAAACCGGTTAACAAACCACGAAAGTTCAGTTCAGATACAATGAAATGCCAGTGAAATGAGCCTGGCTTGGGATGTCCTCGTTCCCTTTCTTCAGGGTTTGCTTTTAAGAGCCAAGTCACACCAGGACACCCAGGCGGGTTCAGACAACATGCCCTAAGCCCAAACACATCCCCCAACCGCAGGGGCCGAGTTCACACAAAGCACAGGGCTTGAAGCTTAAGAGGAGGATCTCCTGCTTCACTCACCTTCCTAAGCCGTGTCGAACTGCAGGGGATCCATCCCAATTTCAGCCTCATCAGAGCATGGTGAGAATGCAGGCACAATCTCCAGCCCTCCTTCCTTGCAAAGCTTTTCTTATTTCCTGCTGGAGATTTGCAATGCACTCTCCCCCTCCCCTCTCCCCCCTCCCCAGTGGAGCACATGGTGTTGCCCTCTCTTTGCAATGGGAGCCCCCTATTGGATGGTCTGTGCAATGCAGGGCTTCATACAAAGAGGGGAGAAAGGCTGTTATTTCCATGGGGTCAGGAGGAAGGGGGCTGTGGTGTCCCCCCCCCCATCAGGAAGCCTCCTCCATCCAGCTGCTTTGGACAATGTTAGAACATCTCCAAGCTTCCATTTTTCAGAGAGGTTCTGGAGAAAGTTGCGTCTCGGGTAGAGGGAGCAGGTGGAGCAAAGGAGCAGACAGGAAATGGAATTCAGCATTTTTCTTGCTTAAGAGCGTAAAAATAATCCTGCCTTGATTCTGCATCCCATAAAAGGTCAGTGGGAAACATTGCAGAGCTCCAACAGGCTCTGTGGTGTCCAGTTCCTGATCCGGCTTGCCTGAAAGGGCTGATGCTCTGCAACTGCAGAGAGCCTCAGAGGAAGCAGACGATTTGGCTCCTTGGCAATCGGTTTCCGGCCGGGATACAGGATGGACATTGCATTGGTTGCACTTATGGACGATGTATGCAGAGACCAGGATTGGGGCAGTGCAGTCCTCCTAGATCTCTCAGTGGCCTTCGGTACTGACCGTGGCCTTCGTCTGCAACGTGTCTGAGGGAATGCCCTGCTTTGCAGTGGTTCTCCTCCTTCCTGAGGTCCTGATGATGGAAGTCCGCCCTCTCCTTCAGGAAACCGCCTGCGTGTTTATTCCCGGCTCAGAGGTGAATCTTGTAAGCTTTCTTTCTAACTATTTGGCGAGCCAGGCAGGAGCCCGAGACTAACCAGGTCAACGGACCAAGCCCGGGCAACCTCACCCGGCCGGCACCTGAACATTTGTGCGGAGGGTGCCGTCCCGGACTCTGCCCGCTTCAACATTGGTAGCAAAAGGAGTTTTGGTTTTGAGCCAAAGACTTGCTTGAACCTCCCGAGAACCTATCTTGTCTCAATGAGGATAGCTTTGGGTCGCTCAAGGTTGGTGAAAAAGGCCTCCGGGCTGACAAAGTTCAGGAAGGAAACAGGATTCAGAAATCCTGTTTGCATTCTAAGACCCTTAATGTTTCAATACAGATATATGTGTGTGTATGTATGTTTAAATACTAAATATGAAATATATGTGTAGGTAATATATATAATCTCCTGGCATAGCTAATACTCTAGCTGAAAACATAAGGCTGCTCTTCTCCATAGCTCTGCCCTTCTGATTTATGTCTTCCTCTCTGCCCCTGGTTGCTCCACAAATTCCTACTGAACCGAGCTGGGGGTGGGTGTGGGGGGGGGAGGAAAAAACACCACCAAGTATATCAATGGGGAATAAAATCTGAATGATGACTAGAATTCTATACTTGTTGGTGTGCATTCCTGAGATGCCACATATTTAATCTTTTTTAAATTGCTTTTGTAGAGACCTCCTCTTGTATTTGATTTGTGTATTTCTCTTTTGGAAGTTGTGTGGGGGTAGGAGACTTAACTGTGTCTCCACCCTACAACAGATCTGGGATTCTGGGGCCTTTTAACACAGCTCTGTGGCAGAGGAGAGGAAATCTCCTCTCTGTGGAAAGGCCCAGGAGAGCTCCAGGGGTCAGGAAGTGGCAACCTTTAGTAGAGGAAGACGGAGGTCCGTGTGGACTGCTGTGGACTGCTGGGAGTGGGTCTCCGTGAAGGCGGAAGGGCTGGGCGAGGCTGCAGAAGAGGCAGCGCGGAGGGGCGAGGTGGTCTTCTGAAGGGCATCAGAATACGCACCACGGACAGAAGCAAAGAACAGCACATTGTATGTCGTAAGAGGGGTTGTGAGGGTTTAGCGTGTTGGGAGTGGGGAAGATGAACATGGACGTCTGTTTACTGGCAATTCTGTCTGAGGGGCCGATCTCAAGGTGGGAAGGCCGTTGATCTGAATGCAGAGTTGCAAAAAGCAGCTATAAGCTCTTTGAACGGCCCACCGGCCACGCTACCAAGAATTGGCCCAGGAAGGAGTGAAGGAGTGGATGTTCCTCTGTTTCCCTTTTTTCTTCCTGGCGCTGGAGAACATCTGGCCAGAAGTGAGGGTAGGGCTAAAAGTCAGAAGGCTCAAATACTATGGTAATGGCAACCATCTTTGCAACATCGTCCAGTATTTTGTAGTTTATACATGCCATGACAAAAGAACTCCAGCTCCATGGGATATGTTTTATTTGAGAATCAGGGGGGAAACCCCAGCCCAATGTTTTTCAGGAGAATGTTATGAAGAGTCTCCTACCCTTCTTAGGAGCATCAGTTCCCTGAAGACAGAAGCCCCCAAGCAATCTTTTCTTTCCAGTCTATCAGACTTGAAGCTGGGGGGGTGGGAGGGGAGATTGCTTCCCCCTCTAATGTAAAAAAGGTAATTGCACTAAATGGGCAATCTAAGTGTTTCTTTTTTAGAATAAAGATCAGCCTTTGAAAAGTTTTCTTCTGCAAATTTCTTTTCTTCCAACTGCTCCTGTTAGGAAAAAGTGGTCAGTTCTCTCAGGAAGACCTGAATTGCTGTGCTGCCCCCAAGAGTGCTTTGCATTTCCACCTTTATCAGCAATCTCACCCTCTGCCTTGCAACAAGAATCCAGCATTGGCCCTCAAGGGGGTCTTCCTGTGTTTTACTTTTAAACTAAAGGGGATATGAGGAGAGGTTTACAAGGTTTCATGTTTCTCCCTCAATATGGATATTATGAACAAAAGGGAAACAAAGTTTAGGACAATATTTGATAGAGCCTCCATGGACTGGTATGGTCTAGCTGAAAAGAAAAGAAAAGACATTTTTTTTAAAGAACTTTTGGCTCCGGAACCAATCAAGGCACTTTATGAATTCCTATGTCAATGTAGACTCCTTCTTTCCAGGTTGTCAAGTTCTCATTCTAGAAAATTATTAGGAACAAGAAGATATTACTCCTTAGCAGCTGACGTATATAATAATGTTTTCATCGAATTAGAAATGTGATGAACAGTCCAAGGTTTGCCTCAGGGCTGCTTGCATTCACCCACACCCTTTCACAGCACGAGGGCCTGCAATCCTGGGATGCATTTCTACAATTATGCTGACCTCCCATGATTTGTCTTCCCTGTGGCAGGAAGAGTCAGCCTAGCAGCTTCATCTTCCACTGCATGATCAGGGAATTCATCCCAACAAGGCTCAAGGATCCCAGGAAGGTGACCAACTGGATCTGGGACTCGGCCACTCTCTGCCCTGTGAGGCAAAGCCAATCTTTGGCGATCTCTTGGGATACTGGCACTGGGCTCTCACAGGGAAGGCCTCCCAAAGCAGCCAGTCCACCTCCCCTCTGGCCACAAATGGTTGAAGGGGAGGAGACCATTATTGGACCAAGCCATCCTGAAGCTCCATCAACGCTTTGTTGACCCCCACCTGGTCCTGCCCAATATTGAAACCTCCCCCAGGAGAGAAGGTGCACACTCTCCATCTGAGGAGGTCAGACCCTGATGCTTTCCTGCTAGTGGTTGCAATGAGGAAGGTGCAGGACCAGACCCAAGAGTGCCCAGCGACGTCAATGTCAATAAAAAACAACAGACTTGGCGCTACTGGGCACAGATGTGGGGGGGGGAGGATGCAATAGACCCTGGGCACCATGGAATGCTTCTCCAGCTAGGCCCAGAGGGATCTGAAGGGAGCCTCACAGCAGGAGGGAGAGCGACACAACTGATCCTACACAAAATCCCCTCCCCTCCTGTGACAAAGGGAACCCCCTGCCCAGAGAAGGGGAAAGGAAAGGGGGAAAGACAGTTTGAGGCCACAGGAGCAAAAGTGTGGGTGAAGGGAGGCACTGGGCGTTTGAGAGCAGGCAAAATATTCTGCCCTGCCGGAAAAATTGCTTCACATCTCCAAATAGAAGGAGACTCCCCTACAAGAGTGGCGAAGGATGGTCCTTTTGTTCAGTGGACTTCAATAGGAACTCACGAGGAGGTTTGCGGTAACCTCACGAGGAGTCTTCCAACCTCTTGACTTGGGGTGTCGATCTGTTTCAAGCAAAGGTCCCTGTGCTGGCTGAAAATGCCTGCCTCTTCCTCCCGCCGACCGTTGCATACACGGACATTTCAACTGACAGATTGTCATCACTGAACAGCAGTATAACCACTGGGTCACCATGTCTATTCCTCATGACTGGCAAGGAAGGTTCCCTGTCTACACAAAGCCATTGAATGACTCTAAAATTGGTGACTATTTTGACTTTATGAGAGTGGTTGCGAACTCAGCAGTCTCTAATAATCAACCAAACCTCTAAATGTGCTTTTATTGTTGTCTACAATACATACGATGGGCAGGTAAAGCCCCTCAAGTGAAACTCGGGGCATCCTGCGGAGGGCTGGGCACACTGAGTGCAAGAGAGAGCTCGCGGGGGTGGACTGACCAATAGAAGAGAATATGTGTGGCTCAGGGTTCAACTGTGGAGTCCTTGGGGTCCTCTGAGCTTGGCTGTTTTCTTGAAAATGTTTAATTACCTGGCCAGGTGACATGTTCAGTGCTACAAAAAACGTTTGCAAGAAAACAACCAACCTCAGAGAGCCCCAAGGACTCCCCAGGGGTGGACTGCCCTGTATTCAGCCCCCTTAGCCATTGTCCTTCTCCCTCCTGGAGACATTTGCTCTTTTAATTTGGTTGATAATTCCAAATTGAGAGAGGGAAATATACAGGATTAAAACATTTGGTTGACAACATTGGCTACAGTCAGGGCTTCTCTGATTTCTCACGGCTTACCTCCTGGTTACCATACTTTGCCTGGCTGAAGACAACATTTCTGGGGATGACGGGCTTGGTGGTAATAGGAATATTTGTTTGCTGTTTTGCTCAGGGTTTACCCTCCTGCTCGGGGTGTTGTAGGGGATGCTCTTCTGCTCTCAAAGCAAGATCAACACCCTTTCCCCAAGGCAGGGATCCCTAATCTTGATGCAGAATGGCCCAAAATACGAATCTGAGTCAGAGGATGATGTATAGCCAAAAGACTCCCTAACCGATTGTGCGTAAAATATTCTTTTTTTGCACAAAAAGAAAAAGGAGGGATTGTGAGAAGGAAATTCAATTCTCCCCCACCCCATCGTGTCAGCAGGAAGTCAAAGCTTCCCATTTGTCTCACCCTTCCTTTATCTGAACAGCAATCAAGGCATATGATCAAATTATAGTAAGAATGGGCTTCCCTAAAAGGATTAAAAATGTAGTAGGAAGAATCGGGAGTCCTGCACCCCAGCCCAAACTAAATAACTAAAGACCTGGCTCGAATGGCCAACATTCCTTGAAGCCCTAATCAAATCATATGAAGATTTCTTCTCTGAAGGGATCTAGATGCCAGTTAGACCATGCCAGGTAAGGGAACCACAGGAAACCCCAGCGCAGGAGGGCACCTGGCCTTAAAACGCTCCCTTCTAAAGACCCAACCAATTTCACGTCTCTTGGAACCCGGGAATCACCTTCTCCAAGAATTCCTTTGCACCTTTCCAGGAACAAGAGGATCTGCCCTATAAGGGAACTCCGGGGGAAACCCGAGCATGGCTGCCCCACAAATGATCCCCTTGTGTATCTGGCTCTGGAAAATCAGCTCTTCTCTCTCCTTCAAGCAACCGCCTCCATGTTTCTTCCCAGCTGGGAGAGGAATCTGGTAAGGTCTCTTTGTAACACTGGGATCAATGTAAACATAATAAAAAAAAAATTCTCTTACTAGTGTGCACAGCATTGGCCATTTAAAGTAACACTACATTCAAAAATCCAGTCCAAAATTAAAACGGCCCTTTTATTTTTTTGGTACATTAATTTCCCTTGGGCTGCCAGTTCTGAGGGTCAGGCTAAAAGAAATAATCTTTTCCCAGTTCAGTGTGCACAAATAGAAAATGCATAGATTTAAACAACTAAATCTAGAATTTACATGGATTCTCACCCAAACAGATCTGTGTATGGGAAATTAGGTCATTCCTCCTCCTGAAGCTCTTTCCACGCTCCACACATTTATATGATTTCTCCCTTATGTGGATCCCTCTATGGGAATTCAGATGACCCTTCTGAATAAAACTCTTTCCACACTCAGTGCATTTATATGGTTCCTCCCTTGCGTGGAGTATGGGAAGTAAGATCGCTGCTAGTAGTAAAGCTCTTTCCACACTTCATCCACTTTTATGGCTACTCCCCTGTGTGGATCCTCTTATGGACAATAAGTTGACTGCTTGTCCTGAAGCTCTTTCCACACGCCATGCATTTATATGGGTTGTCCCCTGTATGAATCCCGTTATGAGAATTAAGACGCCTACTAGTACGAAAGCTCTTTCCACACGCCATGCATTTATATGGCTTCTCCCCTGTGTGGATTCTTTTACGGGAAGTAAGTTTACTGTTTTGAGTAAAAGCCTTTCCGCACTCGATGCATTTATATGGTTTCTCCCCTGTGTGTATCCTATTATGGCAATTCAGTTGACCCTTCTGAGCAAAGCTCTTTCCACACTCTGTGCACTTATATAGTTTCTCCCCTGAGTGAATCCCGTTATGACAAGTAAGTACACTCCTAGTACAAAAGCTCTTTCCACACTCCAAGCATTTATATGGCCTCTCCCCTGTGTGGACTCTTTTATGGGAAGTAAGTTTATTCTTTTGTGTAAAAGTGTTTCCACACTCGATGCATTTATATGGTTTCTCCACAGTGTGGATCCCTTTATGGGAATTCAGACTACCCTTCTGAGTAAAGCTCTTTCCACGGTCCTTGCACTTATATGGCTTCTCCCATGTGGATCCTATTATGGGAAGTAAGGGAATTACTACGACTGAAGCTCTTTCCACACTCCATGCATCTATATGGCTTATCCCCTGTGTGGATCCATTTATGGGAGTTAAGTTGACTGCTATTAGTAAAGTTCTTTCCACACTGAGTGCATTTATATGGCTTCTCCCCTGTGTGGATCCATTTATGGGAGGTAAGTTGACTCCTATAAGAAAAGTTCTTTCCACACTCCATGCATTTATATGGTTTCTCTCCTGTGTGGATCCTCTTATGGGAATTCAGATGATCCTTGTGAGTAAAGCTCTTTCCACACTCAGTGCATTTATATGGCTTCTCCCCTGTGTGGACCCTTTTATGGGAAGTGAGATCATGGCTAGTAGTAAAGCTCTTTCCACAGTCCAGGCATTTATACGGCTTCTCCCCTGTGTGGATCCATTTATGGGAGGTAAGTTGACTGCTAGTTGTAAAGCTCTTTCCACATTCCAGGCATTTATATAGTTTCTCTCCTGTGTGCATATTTTTATGTCTGACAAGGGATGTATTTTGAGGGAAGCTCTTTCCACACTCAATGCATTTATATGGCTTCTCCCCTGTGTGGATCCTATTATGGTAAGTAAGATAAGTGCTACTACTAAAGTTCTTTCCACATTCCATGCATTTATATGGTTTCTCCCCTGTGTGGATCCTTTTATGGGAATTTAGACCAGACCGCTGAGCAAAGCCCTTTCCACACTCCATGCATTTATGTGGCTTCTCCCCTGTGTGGACCCTTTTATGGGAACTGGAGGATTCCTCCTTAGGTCAGGATCTCTGATGTCCGCAGTGAAGGACTTGAAATAAGAGGCAGGAGAAAAGAAGAAAAATTAACAGACGTCACAGAACTTGAGGTGGATTCTTGTTCTCTGAAGACAACTTCAAAGCCCCCAGTGTCCATCAGGGAGGCTGGAAAGTGAGAAAGGAACAGCTGTCCCAAATCTATCTTCTAGAGTGGATAACGGAACAATGTCCTACAAGAATTAATGATACGTCTCCACATATTACGAATGCCAGAGAACTCTTCTCAGGACTGGGTCAAGAATTGAAATGCATTGTTTACACCATTCAGACCCCTTCTGGACTCCCAAAATAAAGGTCTCCCACCTGCAACTCGCCCTGCTCCTTCTGCTCCTCCGCCTGGCTCAGGAGGAAGCCTTCTGCCAGGGCCACCACCTGGGAGCTGGTCTCTGCTCCACACTCCCGCACCCAACTCTGCAGTGGCAGAAGGGCCAGGAGGTACTCCAGAACAACCAGGTCCAGCATCTGCACTTTTGTGTGCTTTTCTGGTCTCAACCACTGACTACAAAATTGGGGAGACGGCTGCAAAGCCCCCGGGGCTCTCAGCCTCCTGGTATTGGACGCTCCTGAAGTTCTGGGGCTGAACGTCTAAACGGGTGGTTTCCTCCTCCAGGATCTTCTGCCTAGTTCTTGCCCAGATCTCACCACAGCTCCCAGGCTGGACAGCAGAAGGGCCTCCTCCAGTTCCCTCACTGGCTAAGGGTTGTGTCTCCATTCTTTCTCTGTGCTGTAACGCTACTCCAAAGTGGTCCGAGGAATCTTGTGCCTCTCCAAATGCCTTTTCCTTCGTAGGACTGTTCCTGTAGCCGAGGAATGTCCATGGCATTTTGGAGCATTTTCTGTTTCTTTTTCTAAGAAGGGCGGGCTGGCTTTTTAAAAACCCATATCTACGTTTCCCTACAAACGGGAGTCACACCACATGTATGCCAAACCCCAAACCGGTTAACAAACCACCAAAGTTAAGTTCAGATAAAATGCAATGCCAGTGAAATCAACCTGGCTTGGGATGTTCTAGTTCCCTTTTTTCAGGGTTTGCTTTTGAGAGGGAAGGACGAATCCAAAATTATTGTTGGCAGTTAAAATTGATTTGAAGTTGCCCCACTCTGCTCTTAGGCAAAAGTGCCCTTTTCTGACCATAGCTCCTGAGCATACCTAGATGCCTACGCTCTTGTTTCTGAAACTACCTCAAACTCGGGAGAGAGAAGGAGGCATCGCCATGGTTACCAAGGGGCTCCAAGCAGCTCCAAGCAGCCCAGGAAAAGGGGAGGGGGAGATCTCTTCGGGGGAGACAAGGTAAGATACAACCAGTTTGGGGTGGCTTGACCTGTCCAAAGTGATACCAGCAGAGATCTCGTAGGAATGCACGACCTCCTGCCCCCCAACCCTTGTTGGCCTGATAAAACCCACACCCCGCGTAGCTCATCACCTATTTACCATGACCGTGTGATGTATGTAGTATGTCTGTAGCATGCAGTGCTCTGTAGAAGGGGGGTAACAGGAAGCAGGCGGACCGAAAGAGTGTCCCCTCAAAAGTACCTCAGCCGATGGGGAAATGGGGAGAAATGAGTGTCGGGATAGGATCGTATACAATGTGCTGAAATCTGTAAGAAGGGGGGGCTTCTTATTTGCAAGGAAGCCCACCAGCCTTTGCAAACGCTTCAATAGACTTTACTTCTGACTAACCCAGAGAGAGACGAGTGAGGGCATTTCTCAGAACTGGGGGCTCGTCCGGGATTCTAACGGTCTCCGGGTGGCCTGGAGGCAACCCAGAAGAGGAAGGCGCGGCCTGCTGAATTCAGCGGGTCTCTGAAAGGCAACGCTCCCTGGTCCGGTAGCCATGAAGAATCCCAGGATGCTAAATCGAGGTTGGTGAAGAAGTAAAGTAAAGTGACCCCCAGAAAAGAGAGCCTCGGAGAAACCAACCGGGCAACTCTGTGCACAAACCCAGCTGAGAAATTGCGAACGGCAAAGGAAAGTACCTCCTGGGCGGTTGGGGGGTTGGGTAGTCCTGTGGGAAGGGACCTGAATGGTGAGATGCAGCTAGGGATGGTGAAAGTCCTGGTAAAGTGCAAAGAGTGCGCAAAAGCGAAGCGGTGTGCGTGTGGTTCTCGGTAGAATTGGAATGGTTGGTCTTTGAAAGTAGCCAGCGCATGCTGGGAAACGAACAGCGAAAGGCAACCGTAAAAGCGGGCCCCTTAAACTCACTAATGGTGAATCCAACGTCTGTTGGAGGTGCTCAAGCGGGAGGGCAATACGAGGAAGGTCTACAGAGGGTGCGAGTTCAGGTCTGGGAAGTGCCTAGCAAACTATGGTAAAGCACTGTGGGGGAGTGCGTAGTGGTTTGTGTTAAAGCACTCCACAGTAGCCAACCGGTGTGCCTAGCAAACTGTAGTTGTGGTAAAGCACTGTGGAAGGAGGCTGGAGTAAGGAAAAATGTGTTAAGAGGATCCGGAAAAACCCTGAATATAAGATTGATCCAGAGGGCCCTTTAGGAAAATTATTACGAGGCTGGACCTCTTCCCCTTATAAGGAAATAATAATAATTAAAAAATTGAAATTGAATAAAGAGGACATGGCAAATTTGTGCTGTTATGTGTGGTGGGAAGACAAACAAGTTGCATGGGCCCAGGATGGGTCTAACGACTACTTCCAGTGCCATGCTTTATATGAATATGTAAAACAAAAAGAGTGTAAGTCACTAGAAAATGAATTGAATTATGCTTTAATCTGGACTCCTGACCAGTGGCCTGAATCGAGCAATAGGAGGAATAGCGAGTCCCTCATGTTGCTCGACGAGGCAGTGGAGGAGGAGAGAAAACTCTTGCCACCGCCATACAACCCAGAATATACCCAGGCCAATAACCGGTACCCCAAGCTCAGGAAAGAGCTTGAACAATGTCAGAGAGATCTGAAAAGTTTACCCTTTCATGACAAAGAAACTGAAACGGGGAGGAGTGGATGGTGAAGAAAAGGTGACTCTGGAAGCAGGGAGGTTACCGACTCACTGGTCCGCACAGACCTGTGAGTTTTGTGCACTTAAGCAAGCCCTCCTGCTTTAGAAGGACAACAGGGAACTGTCTATACTGACTCTGAATATGCTTCTGGTGTAGTGCACACTTCTGGGAAAATCTGGACAGAAAGAGGGTTAATGACAAGCAAAGGAAAAGGGTTAGCACATGCTGAGCTGAAAAAAAAAAGTGATGCAGGCATTAATGCTGCCTGGAGAGGTAGCGATTGTGCGTGTGAAAACTCTCAGACCCCCGGCTGTGTTTTGGCCAAAGTTTGGGTCAGATGAAGATCGGGTGTGTCAGCCTTTAAATCTATACGCGAGTAACAAGAAACCTTGGTCCCAGGAGGAATCAGACTATGTCTCCTGTTGGGCAGGGAGTTCTAATGGAATGTTTGTGGTGAAAAGTAAAACTGAAGGGAAACAAGTGGAAGTCAAAAAAAGGAATTGTGGGAGCCACTGGATAATTTCCCACCTCCCTATAATCCTCCGTGGGTCGCAAGACCTCCAGAAACATCACCATCAAATCAGGAGGGGCAGAGCGTGGATAGACCTGAAACAGCAACGGCCCCTTTGTATCATCCCAGATTGCAACAGGAGTTAAGACAAAGCCAGACGGATTTAATTATCTTCCCCCTGGCGCCTGGAAATAAGAACATTTGAGAAAAATAAAATGTGTCCCTTACGAGAAGTACTGCTTAGGAAGTATGGCTGTGTTGGAATATACAGGTAAAACTCGAAAAATTAGAATATCGTGCAAATGTTAATTTATGTCAGTATGGCAACTCAAAAGGTGAAACCAATATATGAGATAGACGCATTACATGCAAAGCGAGATATGTCAAGCCTTACTTTGGTAGAATTGTGATGATTATGGCGTACAGCTTATGAAAACCCCAAATTCACAATCTCAGAAAATTAGAATAGCGTGACAAGGTTCAATATTCTAGGCTCAAAGTGTCCCCCTCTAATCAGCTAATGAATCCATAACACCTGCAAAGGGTTCCTGAGCCTTTCAATGGTCTCTCAGGCTGGTTCAGTAGGAATCACAAGCATGGGAAAGACTGCTGACCTGACAGTTGTGCAGAAAACCATCATTGACACCCTCCATAAGGAGGGAAAGCCCCAAAAGGTAATTGGAAAAGAAGTTGGATGTTCCCAAAGTGCTAAGCACATCAATAGAAGGTTATGTGGAAGGGAAAAGTGTGGTAGAAAAAGGTGCACAAGCAGCAGGGATGACCGCAGCCTGGAGAGGATTGTCAGGAAAAGGCCATTCAAAAGTGTTGGGGACTTTCACAAGGAGTGGACTGAGGCTGGAGTTAGTGCATCAAGAGCCACCACACACAGACGGATCCTGGACGTGGGCTTCAAATGTCGTATTCCTCTTGTCAAGCCGCTCCTGAACAACAAACAACGTCAGAAGCGTCTTACCTGGGCTACAGAAAAAAAGAACTGGTCTGTTGCCCAGTGGTCCAAAGTCCTCTTTTCTGATGACAGCAACTTTTGCATCTCATTTGGGAACCAAGGACCCAGAGTCTGGAGGAAGAATGGAGAGGCACACAATGCACGATGCTTGAAGTCCAGTGTGAAGTTTCCACAGTCTGTGTTGATTTGGGGAGCCATGTCATCTGCCGGTGTTGGTCCACTGTGCTTCATTAAGTCCAGGGTCAACGCAGCCGTCTACCAGGAGATTTTGGAGCACTTCATGCTTCCTTCCGCAGATGAGCTTTATGGGGATGCTGACTTCATTTTCCAGCAGGACATGGCACCTGCCCACACTGCCAAAAGTACCAAAACCTGGTTCAATGACCATGGGATTACTGTGCTTGATTGGCCAGCAAACTCGCCTGACCTGAACCCCATAGAGAATCTATGGGGCATTGCCAAGAGAAAGATGAGGGACATGAGACCAAACAATGCAGCAGAGCTGAAGGCCGCTATTGAAGCATCCTGGTCTTTCAAAACACCTCAGCAGTGCCACAGGCTGATAGCATCCATGCCACGCCGCATTGCGGCAGTCATTGCTGCAAAAGGGGCCCAAACCAAGTACTGAGTACATATGCATGCTTATACTTTGCAGAGGTCCGATATTGTTCTATTTCCAATCCTTGTGTTATTGATGTCATGTAATATTCTAATTTTCTGAGATTGTGAATTTGGGGTTTTCATAAGCTGTACGCCATAATCATCACAATTCTACCAAAGTAAGGCTTGACATATCTCGCTTTGCATGTAATGCGTCTATCTCATATATTGGTTTCACCTTTTGAGTTGCCATACTGACATAAATGAACATTTGCACGATATTCTAATTTTTCGAGTTTCACCTGTATACTGGGGTTGTCCTCTTCTTTATCTTTTCTCAGAAATAAAGGTCTTCTAGCACAAACACCACCCTTGGAATCTGCAGTCCACAATATCCAACCTGGATATTGAGACTGGGTCCTGCTCAAGTCCTGGAAAGAGTCCAAACCGCAACGAACCACTGAGACATCTGTAAGGACAAAAGGAAAAGCGTGGTCCCACTGCACCAGAGTCAGGGGCCCATGGAAGAGCCAGAACCTGAGTGGACAATCCAAACCTTAAGAGGACCCGATGGACCTGAAGCTCCAGAGAAAATAAAGTCACGCTGGAGTATGGTGTCCTGGGGATGGGGGGGTTGTTCTATTAGTCATTATTGGGTTGATTGTGGTTTGCTGTGTGGAACGTCAGTTCTTTTGTGGGGAAGAAGTGAAAGAGGAAACAGATTGTGTGGAAATGACCCATGTGTAAGAATGTGTGTGTTTTGTGATTGTAAGTGTATAACTAATTGCTGTTATGCTCATTGTGTAGACTGTTGTGGGGTACATGTTGAGTGTACAAAGGGGAGTGTGATAATATAGACTTAAGTACCATCGTTGGGGAGAAAAATGAGAATTGGGAAAATGTGGAATTATTTGATACTTCCTCTGAGCCTGATGTTGAGTCAAACTCAGGGTAAGAAGGGGAATGAAGGGATAAAGTTTATGGTGTGGATACAGGAAACCAGTAACCGCCAGGTAATTCAATTTGATGCTTGCAAAGTAGTAGAGTGTACTGATCTTGAACGGAGCCTTACTACTCTCATAGGGCTTAGAACGTATGATAAGATTCTATGTTTTCCAGACGACACATTGGGTTGTCCATGGAAAACCAATTCCACATATGCCCCGGGAAAGGAGGGACTAACTGCAAAGCTTTATAGAAAACCTGCCAGTCCCCGGTGTGAGAAATATGAGGGTAACCCTGTGATAATATCTATCATGTTAGACCCTGAAAGGTCTACTGAATCCAATGGCACACTTTTGGGGATGGAAGCACGGAAGGCCCTCAAGGTTACACAGGACCACACTAGTGCAAGGTTGTTGTTTCCAGCTAATCATAGAACAGAGGCAGATAGTCAGACAACCAAACACAAGATCTAAGCTAAGATTAACTAGTGATCCGGTAGGAGTAAAAATAATTGAGGTAACTGATCTGCGACAAACTACTGAAATAGAGACAGGGTATGGAGATGCAAGCGTCTAGGTAGAATGGGTCAAATATACAATAAACAGCTTAAAGAGCAATTGCTATGCATGTGTCTCTGGTAAACCGGTGGCCCAAGTGGTCCCCTTTCCCTTGGGATGGAAAAAGAATTTAAGAGAAAAATACCACCCATATTCTCTGCAGCGTATGGGAACCACACGGCATGCCTTACCGGGCAAGGTGTAGGATTCACCACAGCTGTAGGAGAATTAACAACATGCACTGATGTGCTGAATGTAAGTCAAAAAATTGGTGGACATGGGAATTACTCTAACCTGAAAATTCCCAGGGCTGCTCTATGCTGGTATTGTGGGGGGAAGATCTTGAGATCCACACTTCCTCCCTTCTGGACAGGCACTGGCGCAATTGTACAATTGGCTATTCCATTTACCCTGGCATTTGAAAAGGAGACAGTAGCTAGAAAGGAACTTAGAGTAAAAAGAGATGTTATAACAACATCTTTGATGATAGAATTTATATTGACCCTATAGGGGCACCCAGGGGAGTTCCTGATGAGTTCAAAGCTAGGAATCAAATAGCTGCAGGATTTGAATCATTCTTGTTTTGGTGGGTAACCATAAATAAGAATGTGGACTGGATAAACCACATTTACTACAACCAGCAAAGGTTTATAAATTACACCAGGGATGCCATAAGAGGAATAGCAGAACAGTTACATGCCGCTAGCCAGATAGCCTGGGAGAACAGGATGGTCCGAGACATGATATTGGCAGAAAAAGGGGGAGTTTGTGTAACGTTGGGAGGTAAGTGCTGTACATTTATACCCAGTAACACAGCTCCTGATGGGACAATAACTAAAGCCTTGCAGGGGCTAAGCACTTTGGCAGAGGAACTAGCTGAGAATTCAGGGATAGCTACTTCCCTGACAGGATGGCTGCAATCTTGGTTTGGGAAGTGGAAGGATATGGTGGTATCAACACCAGCTTCCCCGATAGTAGTGATAGGGATTTCAACTGCATTGGGATGCTGTATAACTGTGGTGTTAGGGGCCTAGCCCAGAGGCTGATGGAAACAGTTGTAGAAATGCTGTGTCGGGGCGCAGCCCAGAGGCTGAGGGAAACAGCTATATCCAAACAAGGGCCTTTGAAACCAGCACCTTACACTGAGAGTCTGTTCCTCTGAGAGGATTCGGCAGAGAACCCCAGAGAAAGGGAATGTGAGAACACACTTTCCCCATTGGAAGGGGGGCCGGGAGTGGTACCTCATCACCCACTCAGAAAAGTCAGGAGCCGAAGGCGGCAAGAAGCTGCAATAACGCTACCAGGGCTGGACAGAAATTAATACTGCCAACAATAAGGAATAAAAAGAAACAGGGTGGACTGAGAGGGCAGGAGGAATCCAAAAGTGATTGTTGGCGGTTAAAATTGATTTGAAGTTGCCCCACTCTGCTCTTAGGCAAAAGTGCCCTTTTCTGACCATAGCTCCTGAGCATACCTAGATGCCTACGCTCTTGTTTCTGAAACTACCTCAAACTCGGGAGAGAGAAGGAGGCATCGCCATGGTTACCAAGGGGCTCCAAGCAGCTCCAAGCAGCCCAGGAAAAGGGGAGGGGGAGATCTCTTCGGGGGAGACAAGGTAAGATACAACCAGTTTGGGGTGGCTTGACCTGTCGAAAGTGATACCAGCAGAGATCTCGTAGGAATGCACGACCTCCTGCCCCCCAGCCCTTGTTGGCCTGATAAAACCCACACCCCGCGTAGCTCATCACCTATTTACCAGGACCGAGTGATGTATGTAGTATGTCTGTAGCATGCAGTGCTCTGTAGAAGGGGGGTAACAGGAAGCAGGCGGACCGAAAGAGTGTCCCCTCAAAAGTACCTCAGCCGATGGGGAAATGGGGAGAAATGAGTGTCGGGATAGGATCGTAGACAATGTGCTGAAATCTGTAAGAAGGGGGGGCTTCTTATTTGCAAGGAAGCCCACCAGCCTTTGCAAACGCTTCAATAGCCTTTACTTCGATGAGCCCAGAGAGAGACGAGTGAGGGCATTTCTCACACTTTTGAAGAGCCAAGTCACCCCAGGACACCCAGGCGGGTTCAGACAACATGCCCTGAGCCCAAAGAGATCCCCCAACCGCAGGGGCCCAGTTCGCACAAAGCACAGGGCGTGAAGGAAGGAAGCTGAAGAGGAGGATCTCCTGGTCCACTCACCCTCCTAAGACGCGTTGAACTGCAGAGGATCCGGCCCTATTTCAGCCTCATCAGCGCGTGGTGAGAAGCAGCACAATCTCCAGCCCTCCTTCCTCGGAAGGCGTTTCTTCTTTCCTGCTGCAGATTTGCAATGCAAACTCTCCTCCTCCCCTCTCCGCCCTCCCCAGGGGTGCACATGGTGGTCCCCTCTCTTTGCAATGGGAGCCCCCTATTGGATGGTCTGTGCAATGCAGGGCCTCTTGCAAAAAGGGGAGCAAGAGGGTTATGTCCATGGGGTCAGGAGGAAGGGGGCTGTGGTGTCCCCCCATCAGGAAGCCTTCTCCTTCCAGCTGCTTTGGACAACTGTAGAACATCTCCAAGCTTCCATTTTTCAGAGAGGTTCTGGAGAAATTGCGTCCCGGGTAGAGGGAGCAGGTGGAGCAGAGGAGCAGACAGGAAATGGAATTCAGCATTTTTCTTGCTTAAGAGGGTAACACTAATCCTGCCTTGATTCTGCATCCCATAGAAGGTCAGTGGGAAACATCGCAGAGCTCCAACAGGCTCTGTGGTGTCCAGTTCCTGACCCGGCTTGCCTGAAAGGGCTGATGCTCTGCAACTGCAGAGAGCCTCAGAGGAAGGCGACGATTTGGCTCCTTGGCAATCGGTTTCCGGCCGGGATACAGGATGGACATTGCATTGGTTGCACTTATGGACGATGTATGCAGAGACCAGGATTGGGGCAGTGCAGTCCTCCTAGATGTCTCAGTGGCCTTCGGTACCCCTGACCGTGGCCTTCTTCTGCAACGTGTCTGAGGGAACGCCCTGCTTTGCAGTGGTTCTCCTCCTTGCAGAGGTCCTGATGGCGGAAGTCCTCCCTCTCCTTCAAGCAAGCGCCTGCCTGTTTATTCCCGGCTTGGAGATGGACCTCATCGGCTTTCTTTCTAACAATTTGGCGAGCCAGGCACGTGCCCGAGACTAACCGGGTCAGCGGACCGAGCCCGGGCAGCTTCACCCGGCCGGCAGCTGACCATTTGTGCGGAGGGTGCCATCCCGGACTCTGCCCGCTTCGACACTGGTAGTAAAAGGAGTTTTGGTTGTGAGGCAAAGAGTTGCTTGAACTCCCGAGAACCTATCTTGTCTCTATGGGGACAGCTGCGGATCGCTCAAGGTTAGTGGAAAAGGCCTCCGGGCTGACAAAGTTCAGGAAGGAAACAAGATTCAGAAATCCTGTTTGCATTCTAAGACCCTTAATGTTTCAATACAGATATATGTGTGTGTGTGTATGTTTAAATACTAAATATGAAATATATGTGTAGGTAATACATTACTTCTCCTGGCATAGCTAATACTCTAGCTGAAAACATAAGGCTGCTCTTTCCTTAACTCCTGCCTTCTGATTTATGTCTTCCTCTCTGCCCCTGGTTACTCCACAAGTTCCTACTGAAGCAAGCTAGGAGGCGAAAAAAAAGGAAAAGACACCACCAAGTATAGCAATGGGGAATAAAATCTGAATAATGACTGGAATTCTATACTTGGTGTTATGCATTCCTGACATGCCACATATTTAATCTCTTTTAAATTACTTTTGTAGAGGCCTCCTCATCTATTTGATTTCCGTGTATTTCTCTTCTGGAACAGACCTTTTCTCCTTTTCATTTCCCTTCTTGAGGCATGTGTGCTGCTGTACGGTTTGTGAAGCCAATTCAGAACGTTACCGGGTGAAGCAAAGCCATGCATACCTGACCCACTGGAGTTCTGTGGGGGTAGGAGACCTAACAGTGTTCCCCCCCCCAACAGATCTGGGATTCTGGGCCTTTTAATGGCGCTCTGGGTCAGAGGAGAGGAAATCTCCTCTCCGTGGAAAGGCCCAGGAGAGCTCCAGTGGTCAGGAAGTGGCAACCTTCAGTAGAGGAAGACGGAAGTCCGTGTGGACTGCTGTGGACTGCTGGGAGTGGGTCTCCGTGAAGGCGGAAGGGCTGGGCGAGGCTGCAGAAGAGGGAGCGCGGAGGGGCGAGTGGTCTTCTGAAGGGCATCAGAATACGCACCACGGACAGAAGCAAAGAACAGCACATTGTATGTCGTAAGAGGGGTTGTGAGGGTTTAGTGTGTTGGGAATGGGGAAGATGAAGGTGGACGTCTGTTTACTGGCAGTTTGGTCAGAGGGGCCGATCTCAAGGTGGGAAGGCAGTTGATCTAAACGCAGAGTTGCAAAAAGCACCTATAAGCTCTTTCAACGGCCCACCGGCCACGCTACCACGAATTGGCCCACGAAGGAGTGAAGGAGTGGATGTTCCTCTGTTTCCCTTTTTTTCCTTCCTGGCGCTGGAGAACATCTGGCCAGAAGTGAGGGTAGGGCTAAAGGTCTGAAAGCTCAAATACTATTGTAATGGCAAACATCTTTGCAACATCGTCCAGTATTTTGTAGCTTATACATGCTATTACAAAATAACTCCAACTCCATGGCATATGTTTTATTTGAGAAACATCAGGGGGGAAACCCCAGCCCAATGTTTTTCAGGAGAATGTTATGAAAAGTCTCCTACCCTTCTTAGGAGCATCAGTTCCCTGAAGACAGAAGCCCCCAAGCAATCTTTTCTTTCCAGTCTATCAGACCTGAAGCTGGGGGGGTGGGAGGGGAGATTGCTTCCCCCTCTAATGTAAAAAAGGTAATTGCACTAAATGGGCAATTTAAGTGTTTCTTTTTTAGAATAAAGATCAGCCTTTCAAATGTTTTCTTCTGCAAATTTCTTTTCTTCCAACTGCTCCTGTTAGGAAAAAGTGGTCAGTTCTCTCAGGAAGACCTGAATTGCTGTGCTGCCCCCAAGAGTGCTTTGCATTTCCACCTTTATCAGCAATCTCAGTCTCTGCCTTGCAACAAGAATCCAGCATTGGCCCTCAAGGGGGTCTTCCTGTGTTTTACTTTTAAACTAAAGGGGTTATGAGGAGAGGTTTCCTAGGTTTCATGTTTCTCCCTCAATATGAATATTATGAACAAAAGGGAAACAAGGTTTAGGACAATATTTGATGGAGCCTCCATGGACTGGTATGGTCTAGCTGAAAAGAAAAGAAAAGAAATTATTTTTAAAGAACTTTTGGCTCCGGAAGCAATCAAAGCACTTTATAAATTCCTATGTCAATGTAGATTCCTTCTTTCCAGGTTGTCAAGTTCTCATTCTAGAAAATTATTAGGAACAAGAAGATATTAGTCCTTAGCAGCTGACGTATATAATAATGTTTTCATCGAATTAGAAATGTGATGAACAGTCCAAGGTTTGCCTCAGGGCTGCTTGCATTCACCCACAGCCTTTCACAGCAGGAGGGCCTGCAATCTGGGGATGCTTTTCTACAATTATGCTGACCTCCCATGATTTGTCTTCCCTGTGGCAGGAAGAGTCAGCCTAGCAGCTTCATCTTCCACTGCATGATCAGGGAATTCATCCCAACAAGGCTCAAGGATCCCAGGAAGGTGACCAACTGGATCTGGGATTCGGCCCCTCTCTGCCCTGTGAGGCAAAGCCAATCTTTGGCGATCTCTTGGGATACTGGCACTGGGCTCTCACAGGGAAGGCCTCCCAAAGCAGCCAGTCCACCTCCCCTCTGGCCACAAATGGTTGAAGGGGAGGAGACCACCATTGGACCAAGCCATCCTGAAGCTCCATCAACACTTTGTTGACCCCCACCTAGTCTTGCCCAATATCGAAACCTCCCCC
Organism: Liasis olivaceus; assembly: GCA_030867105.1. Lineage (NCBI taxonomy): Eukaryota > Metazoa > Chordata > Lepidosauria > Squamata > Pythonidae > Liasis > Liasis olivaceus. Next base: position 6,168,854 of record CM061348.1, on the reverse strand, counting down.
AGGAGAGCAGCTTCGCACGCTCCATGTGAGGAAGTCAGACCCCGATGCTTCCTCCTGGTGGTTGCAACGAGGAAGCTGCAGGAGCACACCGAGAGTGCCCAGCAACATCAATGGCAATAAAAAAAACAGACTTGGCACAACTGGGCATAGATGTACAAGGGGAGGATGCAATAGACCCTGGGCACCAAGGAATGCTTCTCCAGCTGGGCCCAGAGAGACCTGAAGGGAGCCTCACAGCAGGAGAGAGAGCGACACAAGTGATCTTGGACAACATCCCCTCCCCTCCTGTGACAAAGGGAACCCCCTGCCCAGAGGAAAGGAAAGGGGGAAAGACAGTTTGAGGCCATAGCAGCAAAAGTGTGGGTGAAGGGAGGCACCGGGCGTTTGAGAACAGGCAAAGTATTCTGCCCTGCAGGAAAAAAAACTGCTTCACATCTCCAAATAGAAGAAGATTCCCCTACAAGAGTGGCGAAGGATGGTCCTTTTGTTCAGTAAACTTCAATAGGAACTCACGAGGAGGTTTGCGGTAACCTCAGGAGGAGTCTTCCAACCTCTTGTGTTGGGGTGTGAATCTGTTTCAAGCAAAGGTCCCTGCGCTGGCTGAAAATTCCTGCCCCTTCCTCCCACCGACCGCTGCATACACAGACATTTCAACTGCCAGATTGTCATCGCTGAACAGCAGTGTAAGTATTGGGTCTCCATGTCTATGCCTCATCACTGGCAAGGAAGGTTCCCTGTCTACACAAAACCATTGAATGACTCTAAAATTGGTGACTATTTTATTTATTTATTTATTTATTCGGCTTCTATACCGCCCATCTCCCCCAACAGGTAACTCTGGGCGGCTCACAATAAAATATTTTGACTTTGTGAGGGAGCGGATCCGAATTCAGAAGTCTCTAATAATCAACCAAACCTCTAAATGTGCTTTTATTGTTGTCTACACTACATACAATGGGCAGCTAAAGCCCCTCAAGTGAAACTCGGGGCATCCTGCGGAGGGCTGGGCACGCTGAGTGCAAGAGAGAGCTCGCGGGGGTGGACTGACCAATAGAAGAGAATATGCGTGGCTCAGGGTTCAACTGTGGAGAACTTGGGGTCCTCTGAGCTTGGCTGTTTTCTTGAAAACGTTTCATTACCCGGCCAGGTGACATGTTCAGTGCTAGCAAGAAAACAACCAACCTCAGAGAGCCCCAAGGACTCCCCAGGGGTGGACTGCGCTGTATTCAACCGCCTGAGCCATTGTCCTTCTCCCTCCGGGAGACATTTGCTCTTTTAATTTGGTTGATAATTCCAAATTGAGAGAGGGAAATATACAGGATTAAAACATTTGGTTGAAAACATTGGCTACAATCAGGGCCTCTCTGATTGCTCACGGCTTACCTCCTGGTTACCATACTTTGCCTGGCTGAAGACATTTCTGGGGATGATGGGCTTGGTGGTAATAAGAATATTTGTTTGCTGTTTGGCTCAGGGTTTACCCTCCTGCTCGGGGTGTTGTAGGGGATGCTCTTCTGCTCTCAAAACAAGATCAACACCCTTTCCCCAAGGCAGGGATCCCTAATCTTGATGCAGAATGGCCAAAAATATGAATCTGAGTCACAGGATGATGTATAGCCAAAAGACCCTAACTGATTGTGCATAAAATATTCTGTTTTTGCACAAAAAGGAAAAGGAGGGATTGTGAGAAGGAAATCCAATTCTCCCCCACCCCCATCATGTCAGCAGGAAGTCAAAGCTTCCCATTTGTCTCACCCTTCCTTTCTTTATCTGAACAGCAATCAAGGCATATGATCAAATTATAGTAAGAATGGGCTTCCCTGAAAGGATTAAAAATGCAGCAGGAAGGATCGGGAGTCCTGCACCCCAGCCCAAACTAAATAACTAAAGACCTGGCTGGAAGGGCCAACATTCCTTGAAGCCCTAATCACATCATATGAAGATTTCTTCTCTGAAGGGATCTAGATGCCAGTTAGACCATGCCAGGTAAGGGAACCACAGGAAACGCCAGCGCAGGAGGGCGCCTGACCTCAACACGCTCCCTTCTAAAGACCAAACCGATTTCACCTCTCTTGGACTCCGGGAATCACCTTCTCCAAGAATTCCTTCGCACCTTTCCAGGAACAAGAGGATCTGCCCTACAAGGGAACTCCGGGGGAAACCCGAGCATGGCTGCCCCACAGATGATCCCCTTGTCTATCTGGCTCTGGAAAATCAACCCTTCTCTCTCCTTCAAGCAACCGCCACTGTGTTTATTCCCAGCTGGGAGGGGAACCTGGTAAGGTTTCTTTCTAAGGCTGGGATCAATGTAAACGTCATTAAAAAAAAATTCTCTTATTGGTGTGCACAGCATTGGCCATTTAAAACAACAGTACATTCAAAAATCCAGTGCAAAATTAAAACCGCCCTTTTATTTTTATTGGTACATTAATTTCCCTTCGGCTGCCAGTTTTGAGGGTCAGGCTAAAGGAAATCATCTTTTCCCAGTTCAGTGTACACAAATAGAAAATGCATAGATTTAAACGACTAAATCTAGAATTTACATGGATTCTCACCGAAACAGATCTGTGTTTGGGAAATTAGGTCATTCCTCCTCCTGAAGCTCTTTCCACGCTCCACACATTTATATGGTTCCTCCCCTGTGTGTATCCTTTTATGGGAACTAAGATCGCTGCTAGTACTAAAGCCCTTTCCACACTTCATCCACTTTTATGGCTTCTCCCCTGTTTGGATTCTTTTATGGGAAGTAAGTTCAATGTTTTGAGTAAATGTCTTTCCACACTCCATGCATTTTTATTGCTTCCCCCCTACCTGGACCCCTTTATGGGAATTCAGATGACCCTTCTGAGTAAAAGTCTTTCCACACTCCGTGCATTCATGTGGTTGCTCCCCTGTGTGGATCATTTTATGGACAATAAGATTACTGCTTCTTCTGAAGCTCTTTCCACACTCCATGCATTCATGTGGTTTCTCCCCTGTGTGTATTCTTTTATGGGAAGTAAGTTTATCGTTTTGAGAAAAAGTCTTTCCACAGTCCATGCATTTATATGATTTGTCCCCTGTATGAATCACATTATGAGAATTAAGATGCCTACTAGTACGAAAGCTCTTTCCACACTCCATGCATTTATATGGCTTCTCACCTGTGTGGATCCTGTTATGGGAACTAAGATCACTGCTAGTAGTAAAGCTCTTTCCACACTCCAGGCATTTATATGGTTTCTCCCCTGTGTGGATCCATTTATGGGAATTCAGATGACCCTTCTGAGGAAAGCCCTTTCCACACTCTGTGCACTTATATGGTTTCTCCCCTGAGTGAATCCTGTTATGAGAAGTAAATACACTCCTAGTACGAAAGCTCTTTCCACACTCCAAGCATTTATATGGCCTCTCCCCTGTGTGGACTCTTTTATGGGAAGTAAGTTTATTCATTTGGGTAAAAGTCTTTCCGCACTCGATGCATTTATATGGTTTCTCCCCTGTGTGTATCCATTTATGGGAATTCAGTTGACCCTTCTGAGTAAAGCCCTTTCCACACTCTGCGCACTTATATGGTTTCTCTCCTGTGTGGATCCTTTTATGGGAAGTAAGTACACTACTAGTACGAAAGCTCTTTCCACACTCCATGCATTTATATGGTTTCTCCCCTGTGTGGATCTTTTTATGAGAGGTAAGTTGACTGCTATTAGTAAAGTGCTTTCCACACTCCATGCATTTATATGGTTTCTCCCCTGTGTGGATCCATTTATGGGAGGTAAGTTGACTGCTAGTAGTAAAGCTCTTTCCACACTCCAGGCATTTATATGGCTTCTCCGCTGTGTGGATCCATTTATGGGAGGTAAGTTGACTGCTAGTAGTAAAGTTCTTTCCACACTCCATGCATTTATATGGTTTCTCTCCTGTGTGGATCCTGTTATGGGAATTCAGATGGCCCCTGTAAGTAAAGCTCTTTCCACACTCAGTGCATTTATATGGCTTCTCCCCTGTGTGGACCCTTTTATGGTAAGTGAGATCCCTGCTAGTAGTAAAGCTCTTTCCACACTCCATGCATTTATATGGCTTCTCCCCTGTGTGGATCCATTTATGGGAGGTAAGTTGACTGCTATTAGTAAAGTTCTTTCCACACTCCATGCATTTATATGGTTTCTCTCCTGTGTGGATCCTGTTATGTGAGTTCAGATGATCCTTCCGAGTAAAGCTCTTTCTACACTGAGTGCATTTATATGGCTCCTCCCCTGTGTGGACGCTTTTATGGGAAGTAAAATCCCTACTAGTAGTAAAGCTCTTTCCACACTCCAGGCATTTATATGGTTTCTCTCCTGTGTGCATATTTTTATGTCTGACAAGGGATGTATTTTGACGGAAGCTCTTTCCACACTCCATGCATTTATATGGCTTCTCCCCTGTGTGGATCCTATTATGGTAAGTAAGATAGCTGCTAGTAGCAAAGTTCTTTCCACACTCCATGCACTTATATGGTTTCTCCCCTGTGTGGATCCTTTTATGGGAATGCAGGCCAGACCGCTGAGCAAAGGCCTTTCCACAATCCATGCACTTATATGGTTTTTCCCCTGTATGGATCCTGTTATGGGAAGTAAGTTGTATCTTAGTACGAAAGCTCTTTCCACACTCCATGCACTTATATGGCTTCTCCCCTGTCTGGATCGTTTTATGAGACATAAGGGACTCGTTTTCACAGGAAACAGTGAAAGTCCAATTGGGTTTTTTTCCATTGTCTCTGCACATATAATCTTCTCCTTTAGTTTGGGTTGGAGAGTGTTCATTTACCACTAATTTGTCTTTTAATAATCTTATACTTTTTCCCATATACCGTTCCTTTACTTTTCCTTGTTGGGCAAGAAAGCCTTGCGTCTCAGCATCCATGGAGGATGAGCTTTCCTGATTCCAAGCCTTTGACTGGCTTCTCTCATGCCTTTCTAGTTGCATCTCCAGTCCCTTGTCCCTTCCGCCTCCATGCCCGATCACTTCGAATTTTTCACTGGGACTTTTATTCTCACAGCGAAGACCACCTGCAAAGGAAAAGAGAAATGAAAATGATAGCAAGGTTGGGGGAAAAGGTCAAACTGTAGGATATGCATGTTTGCATGGTTACAATCACATGGTATAGAAACGATAATTCCTATGTTCATGAGCCATAAAAGCTTTGAAAACATCAGCAGCATCCGGTTTTTTTATAATTACCCTTATATAGTCAAACCTTACCCAGAGTCAGTGTTGAGTTCAGGAAGAATCCGGGCAAACATCCAAGCAGGCATTAGGAGAAAACCTAACATTTATTGGAGGGGGGTCAATAACAGGAACGACCAGTGAGAACTAAATCAATTTTGAAATTCGTCCTTTTCTTCCTACCTAAACTACCTTACATTTGCTATTCATTTTTGAAATGACAAAATCACATGGTTGCAAATAAAAAATTCTAGAGCTCTTCTCTTAACCCTAAACAGCACGTTTGCAATGGAAAAACAGCACCATGTTGCCCTTAACCCCACGGCTCAGGATAAAAATCAAAAGGAAGGCAAGTATTAACCCAACAGCCTGAATAAATGAGAATCCTTCAGAGGACAGACAGGGAAGCATTTGGGCCCAAAATGCTGAAATCAGTGTGATGGAGTTGAGCATCTGCTCAAGCCAAGGAAATAGGTTTTCACTGATATGTTTAAATAGAAATGGAAAAATTCCCCAGATCAGAAGTGCATCTAAGCAGAGAGTCATTGACCTCCTCCTTTCCTCGGAGCAGGAGAAGGCCAGATCTTCTCCTTTTCCCTCCCAAGAGATGACATCTGGTTGGAGATTTTCTTAATAAGATGTAGCTGATGGCAGGTAACTAAGTCATCCCAAACTCTCTGATGGGAGAGAAGCAAAACCTTACCCAGAGAGACCACGTTGAGATAATTTTCCAGCATGACTTCCGAATGCAACGCTTTTTGGTGAGGACCCAGCTGAGACCACTCCTCCTCGGAGAAATACACAGCCACCTCCTCAAAGGACACAAAACCCTCCTGAAGAAAGAAAGAAAAAGAACAGAACAGGCCCGGAGGATTTGCAAGATCTGTCCTGTTCTTCACAAATTCCGAAAGCAAAGATATGCACCAAGTTAAATGGCTGGGCTTGGCAGGATTCCAAGGTTTAGGTGAGAAAATGGAAAGAGCCGAAACTTTTGACTGAGGAAAGATTTGAGGCAGGGTTCTTCAACTCGATTGCTTCTACAGGACTTTCAGTGCCATTCAGTGATAGCAACCACAATTTCCTTCTGCATCGATCCATCAGTTGATCCATTCACCCATCTTGAAAGGACTCTCACCTTCTTGAGAGAAGGAACTGGCGGATGGGCTTCAGAAACGCCACCTATCAGTGTCTCCAATGCTTTCTGTGTTTGCAGAAGGAAATGGGGGGCAGGGGGATTCTTTCTAACATTTCAGCAAAGGGCTTATGGTGTCCCCAGAAGGACCAATCGTGCCCACCTCAACAACTCCATGAAAGTGCTGGGAGAGCACAGCCAGGGATTTGGGTGGGGGGCCATCAATATCCAGAGGCACACAAGCCGGGTTCGTCTCCTCCTCAGACTGCAAGAAAGGTGCTAGTAGTCTGAGCCATTGGCTGAATGGAGATAAGAAAGCGGAGACAATTTTCTGGGAAGGCCATTTCGTAGCCTTTGCCAAGCTCTATTCCTTCGCCTCCAAATCAAGGCACAAATCAGAGGATTAGAAATTCTTTGCAAGTCAAAAGGGCCTTGATTAGATGCTCTTTCAGAACAATTTCACTTACAGACTTTTCTCTCTGGCCACTTTCATTGGATTTTAATAGCCTGTCTTATGTCTCTGATGTGCTGATATTTCTTATCACCGGTTGGAAACAAGGCTTTTTAGAAATGGCAATGTGGCAGTCTGAGTATTTAGTTATTTTTGAGCAGCCTTGCACAATTCCAACTCAAAGAATGAAAAAACGAATGGGTCTCTGTTGAGCTGTTCTTAATAATATTATTCCTATCTCTTCAGAAAGTTTTGAATAAATTAATTATTATAAACTAATAGGAAGTGTAAGTAGCAAAAGGAGAGTTACGTACTGGTCTTTAAAATAAAAAGATATCCTAATAACAATCTCCGGGACAAGGTACAGACCAATTTGTATCCCAACCAAAGACTTCAGGGCACGCTGAGCTGACTGAGAGAAACCTGAATCTTCCATTCGCCATTCCATGTTGCTCAAGGACAAGAAACACCCAGGCCCACAAAAGGGGGAAAAATGGAAGGAGAGAATAGAAATCTAATAGATAAATTTCCTACTCTTACTTGAGCTGGAGGTTCAGCCCCTGCTTCAGCTGCATCAGAAAGAGCAGACAACTTTGTTCCAGTCTTTCCTGTAAGGGAGAGAGAATTTTAAAGTGCAGAATTAATAAAATAGGAGGAGGGATTCTAGACAAGAGAAGACTTAGAGAAGACGAGAGAGCTGGGATCTGTCTGGGGAATGGGAGGGCCTTCGATTACCTCCTGAGGTGTCCTGACGTGGACCTTCCTGAGAGATCCTCCTGAAAGACAGCTCCCGAGGGGGACTGGATGGATTCCTCCTTCCCTCAGGATCTCTCATGTCCACAGCAAAGGACTTCAAAGAGGAGGCAGGAGAAAAGAAGAAGAATTAACAGACGTCACACAACATGAGGTGGATTCTTGTTCTCTGAACACAACTTCAAAGCCCCCAGTGTCAATCAGGGAGGTTGGAAAGTGGGAAAGGAACGGCTGTCCCAAATCTATCTTCTAGAATGGATAACGGAACAATGTCCTACAATAACTAATGAAACGTCTCCACATATTGCGAATGCCAGAGAACTCTTCCCAGGACGGGGTTAAGAATTCAAATGCATTGTTTATACCATTCAGACCCCTTCTGGGCTCCCAAAATGAAGGTCTCCCACCTGCAACTCGACCTGCTCCTTCTGCTCCTCCGCCTGGCTCAGGAGGAAGCCTTCCGCCAGGGCCACCGCCTGGGAGCTGGTCTCTGCTCCACACTCCCGCACCCAGCTCTGCATCCACAGGGGCAGAAGGGCCAGGAACTGCTCCAAAACAACCAGGTCCAGCATCTGCACTTTTGTGTGCTTATCTGGTCTCAACCACTGAGTGCGAAAGTAGTGGAGACGGCTGCAAAGCCCCCAGGGCTCTCAGCCTCCTGGTATTGGATGCTCCTGAAGTTCTGGGGCTGAACCTCTGAACGGATGGTTTCCTCCTCCAGGACCTTCTGTCCAGTTCTTGCCCAGATCTCCCCACAGCTCCCAGGCTGAACAGCAGAAGGGCCTTCTCCACTTACCTCGCTTGCTACGGGTTGTGTCTCCATTCTTTCTCTCTCCTGTAATGCTACTCCAAAGGGGTCCAAGGAATCTTGTGGCTCTCCAAATCCCTTTTCCTTCGTAGGACTGTTCCTGTAGCCCAGGAATGACCACGGCAGGCCATTCAGCCCTCTTTGCCCAAGAGAGAATTTTGTCTGTATGCGAAGACCTACAAAGGCTTCCAGGTTGTGTGTCTGAGATGGAAAAGAAAAGGTATTCCAAGAATTAGAAAGTGATGGATGTCACCACTGAACAACACTGATCCCCATGGAAGGCACCATCTTTCTGAGCTAGTATAGGATGGCAGTGGCATTGAACAGATACGTCCTGTGTTTATTTGTGTGTTTCTGTGTGTGTGTTGTAAAATATGGGATTGGCTTCCATCAAGCACTTGGAATGCCCAATAAATGCATTTTGGAGCATTTTCTGTTTCTTTTTCTAAGAAGGAAGGGCTGGCTTTTTAAAAACCCATATCTACGTTTCCCTACAAACGGGAGTCACACCACATGTATGCCAAACCCCAAACAGGTTAACAAACCACCAAAGTCCGGTTCAGATAAAATGCGATGCCAGTGAAATGAGCCTGGCTTGGGATGTCCCATTTCCCTTTCTTCAGGGTTTGCTTTTAAGAGCCATGTCACCCCAGGACACCCAGGCGGGTTCAGACAACATGCCCTGAGCCCAAAGAGATCCCCCAACCGCAGGGGCCCAGTTCGCACAAAGCACAGGGCGTGAAGGAAGGAAGCTGAAGAGGAGGATCTCCTGGTCCACTCACCCTCCTAAGACGTGTTGAACTGCAGAGGATCCGGCCCTATTTCAGCCTCATCAGCGCGTGGTGAGAAGCAGCACAATCTCCAGCCCTCCTTCCTCGGAAGGCGTTTCTTCTTTCCTGCTGCAGATTTGCAATGCAAACTCTCCTCCTCCCCTCTCCGCCCTCCCCAGGGGTGCACATGGTGGTCCCCTCTCTTTGCAATGGGAGCCCCCTATTGGATGGTCTGTGCAATGCAGGGCCTCTTGCAAAAAGGGGAGCAAGAGGGTTATGTCCATGGGGTCAGGATGAAGGGGGCTGTGGTGTCCCCCCATCAGGAAGCCTTCTCCATCCAGCTGCTTTCGACAACTGTAGAACATCTCCAAGCTTCCATTTTTCAGAGAGGTTCTGGAGAAATTGCGTCCCGGGTAGAGGGAGCAGGTGGAGCAGAGGAGCAGACAGGAAATGGAATTCAGCATTTTTCTTGCTTAAGAGGGTAACACTAATCCTGCCTTGATTCTGCATCCCATAGAAGGTCAGTGGGAAACATCGCAGAGCTCCAACAGGCTCTGTGGTGTCCAGTTCCTGACCCGGCTTGCCTGAAAGGGCTGATGCTCTGCAACTGCAGAGAGCCTCAGAGGAAGGCGACGATTTGGCTCCTTGGCAATCGGTTTCCGGCCGGGATACAGGATGGACATTGCATTGGTTGCACTTATGGACGATGTATGCAGAGACCAGGATTGGGGCAGTGCAGTCCTCCTAGATGTCTCAGTGGCCTTCGGTACCCCTGACCGTGGCCTTCTTCTGCAACGTGTCTGAGGGAATGCCCTGCTTCTAGTGGTTCTACTCCTTGCAGAGGTCCTGATGGCGGAAGTCCTCCCTCTCCTTCAAGCAAGCGCCTGCCTGTTTATTCCCGGCTTGGACGTGAACCTCATTGGCTTTCTTTCTAACAATTTGGCGAGCCAGGCACGTGCCCGAGACTAACCGGGTCAGCGGACCGAGCCCGGGCAACTTCACCCGGCCGGCAGCTGACCATTTGTGCGGAGGGTGCCATCCCGGACTCTGCCCGCTTCGACACTGGTAGTAAAAGGAGTTTTGGTTGTGAGGCAAAGAGTTGCTTGAACTCCCGAGAACCTATCTTGTCTCTATGGGGACAGCTGCGGATCGCTCAAGGTTAGTGAAAAAGGCCTCCGGGCTGACAAAGTTCAGGAAGGAAACAGGATTCAGAAATCCTGTTTGCATTCCAAGACCCTTAATGTTTCAATACAGATATATGTGTGTGTATGTATGTTTAAATACTAAATATGAAATATATGTGTAGGTAATACATTACATCTCCTGGCATAGCTAATACTCTAGCTGAAAACATAAGGCTGCTCTTCTCCATAGCTCTGCCCTTCTGATTTATGTCTTCCTCTCTGCCCCTGGTTACTCCACAAGTTCCTACTAAGCCAAGCTAGGAGGCGAAAAAAAGGAAAAGACACCACCGAGTATATCAATGGGGAATAAAATCTGAATGATGACTAGAATTCTATACTTGTTGGTGTGCATTCCTGAGATGCCACATATTTAATCTTTTTTAAATTGCTTTTGTAGAGACCTCCTCTTGTATTTGATTTGTGTATTTCTCTTTTGGAAGTTGTGTGGGGGTAGGAGACTTAACTGTGTCTCCACGGTACAACAGATCTGGGATTCTGGGGCCTTTTAACACAGCTCTGTGGCAGAGGAGAGGAAATCTCCTCTCCGTGGAAAGGCCCAGGAGAGCTCCAGGGGTCAGGAAGTGGCAACCTTCAGTAGAGGAAGACGGAAGTCCGTGTGGACTGCTGTGGACTGCTGGGAGTGGGTCTCCGTGAAGGCGGAAGGGCTGGGCGAGGCTGCAGAAGAGGGAGCGCGGAGGGGCGAGTGGTCTTCTGAAGGGCATCAGAATACGCACCACGGACAGAAGCAAAGAACAGCACATTGTATGTCGTAAGAGGGGTTGTGAGGGTTTAGCGTGTTGGGAGTGGGGAAGATGAAGGTGGACGTCTGTTTACTGGCAGTTTGGTCAGAGGGGCCGATCTCAAGGTGGGAAGGCAGTTGATCTGAATGCAGAGTTGCAAAAAGCAGCTATAAGCTCTTTGAACGGCCCACCGGCCACGCTACCAAGAATTGGCCCAGGAAGGAGTGAAGGAGTGGATGTTCCTCTGTTTCCCTTTGTTTTCTTCCTGGCGCTGGAGAACATCTGGCCAGAACTGAGGGTAGGGCTAAAGGTCTGAAAGCGCAAATACTATTGTAATGGCAAACATCTTTGCAACATCGTCCAGTATTTTGTAGTTTATACATGCCATGACAAAATAACTCCAGCTCCATGGGATATGTTTTATTTGAGAAACATCAGGGGGGAAGCCCCAGCCCAATATTTTTCAGGAGAATGTTATGAAAAGTCTCCTACCCTTCTTAGGAGCATCAGTTCCCTGAAGACAGAAGCCCCCAAGCAATCTTTTCTTTCCAGTCTATCAGACCTGAAGCTGGGGGGGTGGGAGGGGAGATTGCTTCCCCCTCTAATGTAAAAAAGGTAATTGCACTAAGTGGGCAATTTAGGTGTTTCTTTTTTAGAATAAAGATCGGCCTTTCAAATGTTTTCTTCTACAAATTTCTTTTCTTCCAACTGCTCCTGTTAGGAAAAAGTGGTCAGTTCTCTCAGGAAGACCTGAATTGCTGTGCTGCCCCCAAGAGTGCTTTGCATTTCCACCTTTATCAGCAATCTCAGTCTCTGCCTTGCAACAAGAATCCAGCATTGGCCCTCAAGGGGGTCTTCCTGTGTTTTACTTTTAAACTAAAGGGGTTATGAGGAGAGGTTTCCTAGGTTTCATGTTTCTCCCTCAGTATGGATATTGTGAACAAAAGGGAAACAATGTTTAGGACAATATTTGATAGAACTTCCATGGACTGTTATGGTCTATCTGAAAACAAATGAAAAAATGTTTTAAGAACTTTTGGGTGTGGAAGCAATCAAGGCACTTTATAAATTCCTATGTCAATGTAGATTCCTTCTCACCAGCTTCTCAAGATCTCATTCTAGGAAATTATTAGGAATGAGAAGGTATTAAAGACTTTAGCAGTTGAAGTATATAATGATCTTTTCATCAAAGTAGAAATGTCATGAGCAGTCCATGTTTTGTCTCAGGGCTGCTGGCATTCACTCACACCCGTTCACAGCAGGAGGGCCTGCAATCTAGGGATGCATTTCTACAATTATGCTAACCTCCCATGATTTGTCTTCCCTGTGGCAGGAAGAGTCAGCCTAGCAGCTTCATCTTCCACTGCATGATCAGGGAATTCATCCCAACAAGGCTCAAGGATCCCAGGAAGGTGACCAACTGGATCTGGGACTCGGCCACTCTCTGCCCTGTGAGGCAAAGCCAATCTTTGGCGATCTCTTGGGATACTGGCACTGGGCTCTCACAGGGAAGGCCTCCCAAAGCAGCCAGTCCACCTCCCCTCTGGCCACAAATGGTTGAAGGGGAGGAGACCACCACTGGACCAAGCCATCCTGAAGCTCCATCAACGCTTTGTTGACCCCCACCTGGTCTTGCCCAATATTGAAACCTCCCCCAGGAGAGAAGGTGCACACTCTCCATCTGAGGAGGTCAGACCCTGATGCTTTCCTACTGGTGGTTGCAATGAGGAAGGTGCAGGAACAGACCAAGAGTGCCCAGCGACATCAATGTCAATAAAAAACAACAGACTTGGCACAACTGGGCATAGATGTACGAGGGGAGGATGCAATAGACCCTGGGCACCAAGGAATGCTTCTCCAGCTAGGCCCAGAGAGACCTGAAGGGAGCCTCCCAGCAGGAGAGAGAGTGACACAACTGATCCTGCACAAAATCCCCTCCCCTCCTGTGACAAAGGGAACCCCCTGCCCAGAGGAAAGGAAAGGGGGAAAGACAGTTTGAGGCCATAGCAGCAAAAGTGTGGGTGAAGGGAGGCACCGGGCGTTTGAGAACAGGCAAAGTATTCTGCCCTGCAGGAAAAAAAACTGCTTCACATCTCCAAATAGAAGAAGATTCCCCTACAAGAGTGGCGAAGGATTGTCCTTTTGTTCAGTGGACTCACGAGGAGGTTTGCGGTCACCTCACGAGGAGTCTTCCAACCTCTTGACTTGGGGCGTGGATCTCTTTCAAGCAAAGGTCCCTGCGCTGGCTGAAAACACCTGCATCTTCCTCCCGCCGACCGCTGCATACACAGACATTTCAACTGCCAGATTGTCATCGCTGAACAGCAGTATAACCACTGGGTCTCCATGTCTATGCCTCATGACTGGCAAGGAAGGTTCTCTGTCTACACAAAACCATTGAATGACTCTAAAATTGGTGACTATTCAGCAGTCTCTAATAATCAACCAAACCTCTAAATGTGCTTTTATTGTTGTCTACAATACATACGATGGGCAGGTAAAGCCCCTCAAGTGAAACTCGGGGCATCCTGCGGAGGGCTGGGCACGCTGAGTGCAAGAGAGAGCTCGCGGCGGTGGACTGACCAATAGAAGAGAATATGCGTGGCTCAGGGTTCAACTGTGGAGAACTTGGGGTCCTCTGAGCTTGGCTGTTTTCTTGCAAAAGTTTCGTTACCTGGCTAGGTAGCCTCTTCAGTGCTAGCAAGAAACGTTTGCAAGAAAACAACCAAGCTTAGAGAGCCCCAAGGACTCCCCAGGGGTGGACTGCCCTGTATTCAGCCCCCTGAGCCATTGTCCTTCTCCCTCCGGGAGACGTTTGCTCTTTTAATTCGGTTGATAATTCCAAATTGAGAGAGGGAAGCATAGAGGATTTCAAAACTTTGGTTGACAACATTGGCTACAGTCAGGGCTTCTCTGATTTCTCACGGCTTACCTCCTGGTTACCATACTTTGCCTGGCTGAAGACAACATTTCTGGGGATGATGGGCTTGGTGGTAATAGGAATATTTGTTTGCTGTTTGGCTCGGGGTTTACCCTCCTGCTCGGGGTGTTGTAGGGGATGCTCTTCTGCTTTCAAAGCAAGATCAACACCCTTTCCCCAAGGCAGGGATCCCTAATCTTGATGCAGAATGGCCAAAAATACGAATCTGAGTCACAGGATGATGTATAGCCAAAAGACCCTAACTGATTGTGCGTAAAATATTCTGTTTTTGCACAAAAAGGAAAAGGAGGGATTGTGAGAAGGAAATCCAATTCTCCCCCACCCCCATCATGTCAGCAGGAAGTCAAAGCTTCCCATTTGTCTCACCCTTCCTTTCTTTATCTGAACAGCAATCAAGGCATATGATCAAATTATAGTAAGAATGGGCTTCCCTGAAAGGATTAAAAATGCAGCAGGAAGGATCGGGAGTCCTGCACCCCAGCCCAAACTAAATAACTAAAGACCTGGCTGGAAGGGCCAACATTCCTTGAAGCCCTAATCAAATCATATGAAGATTTCTTCTCTGAAGGGATCTAGATGCCAGTTAGACCATGCCAGGTAAGGGAACCACAGGAAACCCCAGTGCAGGAGGGCGCCTGACCTCAACACGCTCCCTTCTAAAGACCAAACCGATTTCACCTCTCTTGGACTCCGGGAATCACCTTCTCCAAGAATTCCTTCGCACCTTTCCAGGAACAAGAGGATCTGCCCTATAAGGGAACTCCGGGGGAAACCCGAGCATGGCTGCCCCACAGATGATCCCCTTGTGTATCTGGCTCTGGAAAATCAACCCTTCTCTCTCCTTCAAGCAACCGCCACTGTGTTTATTCCCAGCTGGGAGGGGAACCTGGTAAGGTTTCTTTCTAAGGCTGGGATCAATGTAAACGTCATAAAAAATAAATTTTTCTTATTGGTATGCATAGCATTGGCCATTTAAAATAACAGTACATTCAAAAATCCAGTCCACAATTAAAACCGCCCTTTTATTTTTATTGGTACATTAATTTCCCTTCGGCTGCCAGTTTTGAGGGTCAGGCTAAAGGAAATCATCCTTTATTAGTTCTTGTACACAAATAGAAAATGTATAGCTTTAAACAATTAAATCTAGAATTTACATGGATTCTCACCGAAACAGATCTGTGTATGGGAAATTAGGTCATTCCTCCTCCTGAAGCTCTTTCCACACTCCACACATTTATATCGTTCCTCCCGTGTGGATCCTTTTACGGGAACTAAGATCGCTGCTAGTACTAGAGCTCTTTCCACACTTCATCCACTTTTATGGCTTCTCCCCTGTGTGGATCCTCTTATGGACAATAGGTTGACTCATTGTCCTGAAGCTCTTTCCACACGCCATGCATTTATATGGTTTGTCCCCCGTGTGTATCCATTTATGGGAGGTAAGTTGACTGCTAGTAGTAAAGTTCTTTCCACACTCCATGCATTTATATGGCTTCTCCCCTGTGTGGATCCATTTCTGTGAGGTAAGGGAACGCCTGTAAGTAAAGTTCTTTCCACACTCCATGCATTTATATGGTTTCTCCCCTGTGTGGATCCTGTTATGGGAAGTAAGGGAACTGCTAGTAGGAAAGTTCTTTCCACACTCCATACATTTATATGGCTTCTCCCCTGTGTGGACCCTTTTATGGGAAGTGAGATCCCTGCTGGTAGTAAAGCTCTTTCCACACTCCAGACATTTATATGGCTTCTCCCCTGTGTGGATCCATTTATGGCAGGTAAGTTGACTACTATTAGTAAAGTTCTTTCCACACTCCATACAGTTATATGGTTTCTCTCCTGTGTGGATCCTGTTATGTGAATTCAGATGATCCTTCCGAGTAAAGCTCTTCCCACACTCAATGCATTTATATGGCTTCTCCCCTGTGTGCATCCTATTATGGTAAGTAAGATAACTGCTAGTAGTAAAGTTCTTTCCACACTCCATGCATTTATATGGTTTCTCCCCTGTGTGGATCCTTTTATGGGAATTGAGATTAGACTTCTGAGCAAAGACCTTTCCACACTCCATGCACTTATATGGTTTTTCCCCTGTGTGGACCATGTTATGGGAAGTAAGTTGTATTTTAGTACGAAAGCTCTTTCCACACTCCATGCACTTATATGGCTTCTCCCCTGTCTGGATCGTTTTATGAGACATAAGGGACCCATTTTCACAGGAAACAGTGAAAGTCCAGTTGGGTTTTTTTCCATTGTCTCTGCAGATATAATCTTCTCCTTTCGTTTCTGTTGGAGACTGTTCATTTCCCACTATTTTGTCTTTTAATAGTCTTATACTTTTTCCCTTATACCTTTCCTTTATTTTTCCTTGATGGTCAAGAAAGCCTTGCGTCTCAGCATCCATGGAGGATGAGCATTCCTGATTCCAAGTCTTTGACTGGCTTCTCTCATACCTTTGTAGTTGCATCTCCAGTTCCTTCTCCATTCCGCCTCCATGCCTGATCACTTCGAATTTTTCACTGGGACCTTTATTCTCACAGCGATGACCACCTGCAAAGGAAAAGAGAAATGAAAATGATACCAAGGTTGGGGGAAAAGAGCAAACGGTAGGATTTGAATGTTTCCATGGTTACAATGGCATGGTATAGAAACGATAATTTCCATGTTCATGAGCCACAAAAGCTTTGAAAATATCTAAAATATCCGCTTTATTTATAATTATCCTTATATAGTCAACCTTACCCAGAGTCAGTGTTGAGTTCAGGAAGAATCCGGGGAAACATCCAAGGAGGCATTAGGAGAAAACGTGACATTTATTGGAGGGGGGTCAATAACAGGAACGACCAGTGAGAACTAAATCAATTTTGAAATTCGTCCTTTTCTTCCTACCCAAACTACCTTCCATTTGCTATTCATTTTTCAAATGACAAAATCACACGGTTGCAGAGAAAAAAATTCTAGAGCTCTTCTCTTAACCCTAAACAGCACGTTTGCAATGGAAAAACAGCGCCATTTTGGCCTTAACCCCATGGCTCAGGATAGAAATAAAAAGGAAGACAAGCATTAACCCAACAGCCTGAATAAACGAGAATCCTTCACAGGACAGACAGTGAAGCAATTGGGCCCAAAGAGCTGAAATCAGTGTGATGGAGTTGAGCATCTCCTCAAGCCAAGGAAATAGTTTTTCACTGATATGTTTAATTAGAAATGAAAAAATTCCCCAGATCAGAAATGCATGTAAGCAGAGAGTCATTGACCTCCTTTTCTCACAGCAGGAGAAGGCCAGATGTTTTCCTTCTCCCTCCCAAGAGATGACATCTGGATGGAGATTTTCTTAATAAGATGTAGCTGATGGCAGGTAACTAAGTCATCCCAAACTCTCTGATGGTGGAGAAGCAAACCCTTACTGAGAGAGACCACGTTGAGATAATTTTCCAGCATGACTTCCCAATGCAACGCTTTTTGGTGAGGATCCAGCTGAGACCACTCCTCCTCGGAGAAATACACAGCCACCTCCTCGAAGGACACAAAACCCTCCTGAAGAAAGAAAAAAAAAGAACAGAAGAGACCCGGAGGATTTGCAAGATCTGTCCTGTTCTTCACAAATTCCGAAAGCAAAGATATGCACCAAGTTAAATGGCTGGGCTTTGTGGGATTCAAACATTTAGGTGAGAAAATGGAAAGAGCCGGAAATTTTGACTGAAGAAACCTGATTGCTTCTACAGGCCATTCAGTGCCAATCAGTGATAGCAACCCCAATTTCCTTCTGGATCGATCCATCAGTTGATCCATTTACCCATCTTCAAAAGATTCTCACCTTCTTGAGAGAAGGAACTGGCAGATGGGCTTCAGCAAGCCCACCTATCAGTGTCTCCAATCCGTCCTGTGCTTGCAAAAGGAAATGGGGGGCAGGGGGATTCTTTCTAGCATTTCAGGAAATGGCTTACGGTGTCCCCAGAAGGATCAATCGTGCCCACCTCAACAACTCCATGAAAGTGCTGGGGGAGCACAGCCAGGGATTTGGGTGGGGGGCCATCAATATTCAGAGGCACACAAGCCGGGTTCGTCTCCTCCTCAGACTGCAAGAAAGGTGCTAGTAGTCTGAGCCGTTGGCTGAATGGAGATAAGAAAGCGGAGACAATTTTCTGGGAAGGACATTTCGCAGCCTTTGCCAAGCTGGATTCCTTGGCCTCCAAATCAAGGCACAAATCAGAGGATTAGAAATTACTTTGCAAGGCAAAAAGGCCTTGATTAGATGCTCTTTCACAATAATTTCTACTTAGAGTTTTCTGAATGGCCACTTTCATTGGAATTTAATAGCCTGTCTTATGTCTTTGATGTGCTGATATTTCTTATCACTGGTTGGAAAAAAGGCTTTTTAAAAATGGCAATGTGGCAGTCTGAGTATTTAGTTATTTTTGAGCAGCCTTGCACAATTGCAACTCAAAGAATGAAAAAACGAATGGGTCTCTGTTTAGCGGTTCCTAATAATATTATTCCTATCTTTTGAGAATGTTTGAATAAATTAATTATTATAAACTAATAGGAAGTGTAAGTAGCAAAAGGAGAGTTACATACTGGTCTTTAAAATAAAAAGATATCCTAATAAGAATCTCCGGGAGAAAGTACAGACCAATTTGTATCCCGACCAAAGACTTCAGGGCAGGCTGAGCTGACTGAGAGCAACCTGAATCTTCCATTTGCCATTCCATGTTGCTCACGGACAAGAAAACAGCCAGGACCACAAAAGGGGGAAAAATGGAAGGAGAGAATAGAAATCTAATAGATAAATTTCCTTCTCTTACTTGAGCTGGAGGTTCAGCCCCTGTTTCAGCTGCATCAGAAAGAGCAGACAACTTTGTTCCAGTCTTCCCTGTAAGGGAGAGAGAATTTTAAAGTGCAGAATTAATAAAATAGGAGGAGGGATTCTAGACAAGAGAAGACTTAGAGAAGATGAGATAGCTGGGATCTGTCTGGGGAATGGGAGGGCCTTCGATTACCTCCTGAGGTGTCCTGACTTGGACCTTCCTGAGAGATCCTCCTGTAAGACAGCTCCTGAGGGGGACTGGATGGATTCCTCCTTCCCTCAGGATCTCTCATGTCCACAGCAAAGGACTTCAAAGAGGAGGCAGGAGAAAAGAAGAAGAATTAACAGACGTCACACAACATGAGGTGGATTCTTGTTCTCTGAACACAACTTCAAAGCCCCCAGTGTCCATCAGGGAGGTTGGAAAGTGAGAAAGGAACGGCTGTCCCAAATCTATCTTCTAGAATGGATAACGGAACAATGTCCTACAATACCTAATGAAACGTCTCCACATATTACGAATGCCAGAGAACTCTTCCCAGGACGGGGTTAAGAATTCAAATGCATTGTTTATACCATTCAGACCCCTTCTGGGCTTCCAAAATGAAGGTCTCCCACCTGCAACTCACCCTGCTCCTTCTGCTCCTCCGCCTGGCTCAGGAGGAAGCCTTCCGCCAGGGCCACCGCCTGGGAGCTGGTCTCTGCTCCACACTCCCGCACCCAGCTCTGCATCAGCAGGGGCAGAAGGGCCAGGAACTGCTTCAGAACAACCAGGTCCAGCATCTACGCCTTTGTGTGCTTTTCTGGTCTCAACCACTGACTGCGAAAGTAGTGGAGACGGCTGCAAAGCCCCCGGGGCCCTAAGCCTCCTGGTATTGGACACTCCTGAAGTTCTGGGGCTGAACGTCTGAACGGGTGGCTTCCTCCTCCAGGATCTTCTGCCCAGTTCTTGCCCAGATCTCCCCACAGCGCCCAGGCTGGACAGCAGAAGGGCCTTCTCCACTTACCTCACTTGCTAAGGGTTGTGTCTCCATTCTTTCTCTCTCCTGTAACGCAACTCCAAAGGGGTCAGAGGAATCTTGTGGCTCTCCAAATCCCTTTTCCTTCGTAGGACTGTTCCTGTAGCCCAGGAATGACCACGGCAGGCCATTCAGCCCTCTTTGCCCAAGAGAGAATTTTGTCTGTATGCGAAGACCTACAAAGGCTTCCAGGTTGTGTGTCTGAGATGGAAAAGAAAAGGTATTCCAAGAATTAGAAAGTGATGGATGTCACCACTGAACAACACTGATCCCCATGGAAGGCACCATCTTTCTGAGCTAGTATAGGATGGCAGTGGCATTGAACAGATACGTCCTGTGTTTATTTGTGTGTTTCTGTGTGTGTGTTGTAAAATATGGGATTGGCTTCCATCAAGCCCTTGGAATGCCCAATAAATGCATTTTGGAGCATTTTCTGTTTCTTTTTCTAAGAAGGAAGGGCTGGCTTTTTAAAAACCCATATCTACGTTTCCCTACAAACGGGAGTCACACCACATGTATGCCAAACCCCAAACAGGTTAACAAACCACCAAAGTCCGGTTCAGATAAAATGCGATGCCAGTGAAATGAGCCTGGCTTGGGATGTCCTAGTTCCCTTTTTTGAGGGTTTGCTTTTGAGAGGGAAGGACGAATCCAAAAGTTATTGTTGGCAGTTAAAATTGATTTGAAGTTGCCCCACTCTGCTCTTAGGCAAAAGTGCCCTTTTCTGACCATAGCTCCTGAGCATACCTAGATGCCTACGCTCTTGTTTCTGAAACTACCTCAAACTCGGGAGAGAGAAGGAGGCATCGCCATGGTTACCAAGGGGCTCCAAGCAGCTCCAAGCAGCCCAGGAAAAGGGGAGGGGGAGATCTCTTCGGGGGAGACAAGGTAAGATACAACCAGTTTGGGGTGGCTTGACCTGTCCAAAGTGATACCAGCAGAGATCTCGTAGGAATGCACGACCTCCTGCCCCCCAACCCTTGTTGGCCTGATAAAACCCACACCCCGCGTAGCTCATCACCTATTTACCAGGACCGAGTGATGTATGTAGTATGTCTGTAGCATGCAGTGCTCTGTAGAAGGGGGGTAACAGGAAGCAGGCGGACCGAAAGAGTGTCCCCTCAAAAGTACCTCAGCCGATGGGGAAATGGGGAGAAATGAGTGTCGGGATAGGATCGTAGACAATGTGCTGAAATCTGTAAGAAGGGGGGGCTTCTTATTTGCAAGGAAGCCCACCAGCCTTTGCAAACGCTTCAATAGCCTTTACTTCGATGAGCCCAGAGAGAGACGAGTGAGGGCATTTCTCACACTTTTGAAGAGCCAAGTCACCCCAGGACACCCAGGCGGGTTCAGACAACATGCCCTGAGCCCAAAGAGATCCCCCAACCGCAGGGGCCCAGTTCGCACAAAGCACAGGGCGTGAAGGAAGGAAGCTGAAGAGGAGGATCTCCTGGTCCACTCACCCTCCTAAGACGCGTTGAACTGCAGAGGATCCGGCCCTATTTCAGCCTCATCAGCGCGTGGTGAGAAGCAGCACAATCTCCAGCCCTCCTTCCTCGGAAGGCGTTTCTTCTTTCCTGCTGCAGATTTGCAATGCAAACTCTCCTCCTCCCCTCTCCGCCCTCCCCAGGGGTGCACATGGTGGTCCCCTCTCTTTGCAATGGGAGCCCCCTATTGGATGGTCTGTGCAATGCAGGGCCTCTTGCAAAAAGGGGAGCAAGAGGGTTATGTCCATGGGGTCAGGATGAAGGGGGCTGTGGTGTCCCCCCATCAGGAAGCCTTCTCCATCCAGCTGCTTTCGACAACTGTAGAACATCTCCAAGCTTCCATTTTTCAGAGAGGTTCTGAAGAAAGTTGCATCCCGGGTAGAGGGAGCAGGTGGAGCAAAGGAGCAGACAGGAAATGGAATTCAGCATTTTTCTTGCTTAAGAGGGTAACACTAATCCTGCCTTGATTCTGCATCCCATAGAAGGTCAGTGGGAAACATCGCAGAGCTCCAACAGGCTCTGTGGTGTCCAGTTCCTGACCCGGCTTGCCTGAAAGGGCTGATGCTCTGCAACTGCAGAGAGCCTCAGAGGAAGGCGACGATTTGGCTCCTTGGCAATCGGTTTCCGGCCGGGATACAGGATGGACATTGCATTGGTTGCACTTATGGACGATGTATGCAGAGACCAGGATTGGGGCAGTGCAGTCCTCCTAGATGTCTCAGTGGCCTTCGGTACCCCTGACCGTGGCCTTCTTCTGCAACGTGTCTGAGGGAATGCCCTGCTTTGCAGTGGTTCTCCTCCTTGCAGAGGTCCTGATGGCGGAAGTCCTCCCTCTCCTTCAAGCAAGCGCCTGCCTGTTTATTCCCGGCTTGGAGATGGACCTCATCGGCTTTCTTTCTAACAATTTGGCGAGCCAGGCACGTGCCCGAGACTAACCGGGTCAGCGGACCGAGCCCGGGCAGCTTCACCCGGCCGGCAGCTGACCATTTGTGCGGAGGGTGCCATCCCGGACTCTGCCCGCTTCGACACTGGTAGTAAAAGGAGTTTTGGTTGTGAGGCAAAGAGTTGCTTGAACTCCCGAGAACCTATCTTGTCTCTATGGGGACAGCTGCGGATCGCTCAAGGTTAGTGGAAAAGGCCTCCGGGCTGACAAAGTTCAGGAAGGAAACAGGATTCAGAAATCCTGTTTGCATTCTAAGACCCTTAATGTTTCAATACAGATATATGTGTGTGTGTGTATGTTTAAATACTAAATATGAAATATACGTGTAGGTAATACATTACATCTCCTGGCATAGCTAATACTCTAGCTGAAAACATAAGGCTGCTCTTTTCCTTAACTCCTGCCTTCTGATTTATGTCTTCCTCTCTGCCCCTGGTTGCTCCACAAATTCCTACTGAAGCAAGCTAGGAGGTGAAAAAAAAGGAAAAGACACCACCAAGTATAGCAATGGGCAATAAAATCTGAATAATGACTGGAATTCTATACTTGGTGTTATGCATTCCTGACATGCCACATATTTAATCTCTTTTAAATTACTTTTGTAGAGGCCTCCTCATCTATTTGATTTCCGTGTATTTCTCTTCTGGAACAGACCTTTTCTCCTTTTCATTTCCCTTCTTGAGGCATGTGTGCTGCTGTACGGTTTGTGAAGCCAATTCAGAACGTTACCGGGTGAAGCAAAGCCACCCATACTTGAGCCACTGGAGTTGTGTGGGGGTAGGAGACCTAACAGTGTTCCCCCCCCCAACAGATCTGGGATTCTGGGCCTTTTAATGGCGCTCTGGGTCAGAGGAGAGGAAATCTCCTCTCTGTGGAAAGGCCCAGGAGAGCTCCAGTGGTCAGGAAGTGGCAACCTTCAGTAGAGGAAGACGGAAGTCCGTGTGGACTGCTGTGCACTGCTGGGAGTGGGTCTCCGTGAAGGCGGAAGGGCTGGGCGAGGCTGCAGAAGAGGGAGCGCGAAGGGGCGAGTGGTCTTCTGAAGGGCATCAGAATACGCACCACGGACAGAAGCAAAGAACAGCACATTGTATGTCGTAAGAGGGGTTGTGAGGGTTTAGTGCATTGGGAATGGGGAAGATGAAGGTGGACGTCTGTTTACTGGCAATTCTGTTTGAGGGGCCGATCTCAAGGTGGGAAGGCCGTTGATCTGAATGCAGAGTTGCAAAAAGCAGCTATAAGCTCTTTGAACGGCCCACCGGCCACGCTACCACGAATTGGCCCACGAAGGAGTGAAGGAGTGGATGTTCCTCTGTTTCCCTTTGTTTTCTTCCTGGCGCTGGAGAACATCTGGCCAGAAGTGAGGGTAGGGCTAAAGGTCTGAAAGCTCAAATACTATTGTAATGGCAAACATCTTTGCAACATCGTCCAGTATTTTGTAGCTTATACATGCTATTACAAAATAACTCCAGCTCCATGGCATATGTTTTATTTGAGAAACATCAGGGGGGAACCCCTTCATGGATCACTGCCTTGTCGTGGCGAAGGGGCTTGTGTAACTCAGTGAAGCCATGAGCTATACCGTGCAGGGCCACCCAAGACGGACAGGTCATGACAGAGAGTTCTGACAAAATGTGGTCCACTGGAGAAGGAAATGGCAACCCACTCCAGTATCCTTGCCAAGAAAACCCCATGGACAATGTTAAAAGGCTAAAAGATATGACGCCGGAAGATGAGCCCCTCAGGTCGGAAGGTGTCCAATATGCTACTGGGGAAGAGCGGAGGGCAATTCCAAGTAGCTCCAGAAAGAGTGAAGCGGCTGGGCCAAAGCCGAAAGGACGTTCAGCTGTGGATGTATCTGGAAGCGAAAAGAAGGTCCGATGCTGTAAAGAACAATATTGTATAGGTACGTGGAATGTAAGATCCATGAACCAAGGCAAGCTGGATGTGGTCAAACATGAGATGACAAGATTGGACGTCGACATCTTGGGAATCAGCGAATTGAAATGGACGGGAATGGGTGAATTTAATTCAAGTGACCATTATATCTACTACTGTGGGCAAGAAACCCTTAGAAGAAATGGAGTTGCACTCATAGTCAATAAGAGAGTGGGAAAGGCAGTAATGGGGTACAACCTCAAAAACGACAGAATGATCTCAGTGCGTATCCAAGGAAAACCATTTAACATCACGGTAATCCAAGTCTATGCCCCAACCACCGATGCCGAAGAAGCTGAAGTTGACCGGTTCTATGAAGACCTACAAGACCTTCTAGAACTAGCACCAAAAAAAGATGTCCTTTTCATCATAGGGGATTGGAATGCTAAAGTAGGAAGTCAAGGAGTAATCGGAATAACAGGCAAGTTTGGCCTTGGAGTACAAAATGAAGCAGGGCAAAGGCTAATAGAGTTCTGTCAAGAGAACAAGCTAGTCATAGCAAACACCCTTTTCCAACAACACAAGAGACGACTCTACACATGGACATCACCAAATGGTCAATACCGAAACCAGATTGATTACATACTTTGCAGCCAAAGATGGAGAAGCTCTATACAGACGGCAAAAACAAGACCAGGAGCTGACTGTGGCTCAGATCATGAGCTTCTTACTGCAAAATTTAGGCTTAAATTGAAGAATGTAGGGAAAACCACTAGACCACTCAGGTATGACTTAGATCATATTCCATGTGAGTACACAGTGAAGGTGATGAATAGATTTAGAGGATTAGATTTGGTAGACAGAGTGCCTGAAGAACTATGGACGGAGGTCTGTAACATTGTACAAGAGGCAGCAACTAAAACCATCCCAAAGAAAAAGAAATGCAAGAAAGCAAAATGGCTGTCTGATGAGGCTTTACAAATAGCTGTGGAAAGAAGGAATGCGAAAAGCAAGGGTGAAAGGGAAAGATATAAGCAACTGAATGCAGATTTCCAGAGAATAGCAAGGAGAGATAAGAAGGCCTTCTTAAATGAACAATGCAAAGAAATTGAAGAAAACAATAGAATGGGGAAGACTAGAGATCTCTTCAAGAAAATTGGAGATATCAAAGGAACGTTTAGGGCAAAGATGGGCATGATAAAGGACAAAAAAGGCAGGGACCTAACAGAAGCAGAAGAGATTAAGAAGAGGTGGCAAGAATACACAGAAGAACTCTACAAGAAAGATCTTAATGTCCCTGATGTCCATGCTGGTGTGGTCACTGACCCTGAGCCAGACATCCTAGAGAGTGAAGTCAAGTGGGCCTTAGGAAGCATTGCTAACAACAAAGCTAGTGGAGATGACAGTATTCCAGCTGAGGTATTTAAAATACTAAAAGACGATGCTGTTAAAGTGCTGCACTCAATATGCCAGCAAGTTTGGAAAACGCAACAGTGGCCACGGGATTGGAAAAGGTCAGTTTACGTTCCAATTCCAAAGAAGGGCAATGCCAAAGAATGCTCAAACTATCGCACAATTGCACTCATTTCACATGCTAGCAAGGTTATGCTCAAAATCCTACAAGCTAGGCTTCAGCAGTACGTGAACCGAGAACTACCGGATGTACAAGCTGGGTTTCGAAGAGGCAGAGGAACTAGAGATCAAATTGCCAACATTCGCTGGATCATGGAGAAAGCACGAGAGTTCCAGAAAAGCATCTACTTCTGCTTCATTGACTATGCAAAAGCCTTTGATGGTGTGGATCACAACAAACTGTGGCAAATTCTTAAAGAGATGGGGATACCAGACCACCTTACCTGTCTCCTGAGAAATCTGTATGCGGGCCAAGAAGCAACAGTTAGAACCGGTCATGGAACAACCGATTGGTTCAAAATAGGGAAAGGAGTACGACAAGGCTGTATACTGTCACCCTGCTTATTTAACCTATATGCAGAGTACATCATGAGAAATGCCAGGCTGGAAGAATCACAAGCCGGAATTAAGATTGCAGGGAGAAACATCAATAACCTCAGATATGCAGACGATACCACCCTAATGGCAGAAAGTGAAGAAGAACTAAAGAGCCTCTTGATGAGGGTGAAAGAGGAGAGTGCGAAAGCTGGCTTGAAACTCAACATTAAAAAAACTAAGATCATGGCATCTGGACCCATCAATCCCTGGCAAATAGAAGGGGTAGAAATGGAAGCAGTAACAGACTTCATTTATTTGGGCTCCAAGATCACCGCAGACGGAGACTGCAGCCATGAAATTAAAAGACGCTGGCAAACCTAGATAGCATATTAAAAAGCAGAGACGTCACCTTGCCGACAAAGATCCGCATAGTCAAAGCTATGGTTTTTCCAGTAGCAATGTATGGCTGTGAGAGCTGGACCATAAAGAAGGCTGAACGCCGAAGAATTGATGCCTTTGAACTGTGGTGCTGGAGAAGGCTCTTAAGAGTCCCCTGGACTGCTAGGAGGTCAAACCAGTCAATCTTAAAGGAAATCAACTCTGATTGCTCATTGGAAGGATTGAGAATGAAGCTCAAGCTCAGATACTTTGGTCACCTAATGCGAAGAGAGGACTCTTTGGAAAAGACCCTGATGCTGGGAAAGATGGAAGGCAAAAGGAGAAGAGGACGGCAGAGGATGAGATGGCTGGATAGCATCACTGAAGCAATGAGCATGAAATTGAGCAAACTCAGGGAGGCAGTGAAAGATAGGAAGGCCTGGCGCAATATGGTTCATGGGGTCACGAAGAGTCGGACACGACTTAACGACTAAACAACAACAACAACAACAGGGGGGAAACCCCAGCCCAATGTTTTTCAGGAGAATGTTATGAAAAGTCTCCTACCCTTCTTAGGAGCATCAGTTCCCTGAAGACAGAAGCCCCCAAGCAATCTTTTCTTTCCAGTCTATCAGACCTGAAGCTGGGGGGGTGGGAGGGGAGATTGCTTCCCCCTCTAATGTAAAAAAGGTAATTGCACTAAATGGGCAATTTAAGTGTTTCTTTTTTAGAATAAAGATCAGCCTTTCAAATGTTTTCTTCTGCAAATTTCTTTTCTTCCAACTGCTCCTGTTAGGAAAAAGTGGTCAGTTCTCTCAGGAAGACCTGAATTGCTGTGCTGCCCCCAAGAGTGCTTTGCATTTCCACCTTTATCAGCAATCTCAGTCTCTGCCTTGCAACAAGAATCCAGCATTGGCCCTCAAGGGGGTCTTCCTGTGTTTTACTTTTAAACTAAAGGGGTTATGAGGAGAGGTTTCCTAGGTTTCATGTTTCTCCCTCAATATGGATATTATGAACAAAAGGGAAACAAGGTTTAGGACAATATTTGATGGAGCCTCCATGGACTGGTATTGTCTAGCTGAAAAGAAAAGAAAAGAAATTATTTTTAAAGAACTTTTGGCTCCGGAAGCAATCAAAGCACTTTATAAATTCCTATGTCAATGTAGATTCCTTCTTTCTAGGTTGTCAACTTCTCATTCTAGAAAATTATTAGGAACAAGAAGATATTAGTCCTTAGCAGCTGACGTATATAATAATGTTTTCATCGAATTAGAAATGTGATGAACAGTCCAAGGTTTGCCTCAGGGCTGCTTGCATTCACCCACACCCTTTCACAGCACGAGGGCCTGCAATCTGGGGATGCTTTTCTACAATTATGCTGACCTCCCATGATTTGTCTTCCCTGTGGCAGGAAGAGTCAGCCTAGCAGCTTCATCTTCCACTGCATGATCAGGGAATTTATCCCAACAAGGCTCAAGGTCCCAGGAAGGTGACCAACTGGATCTGGGATTCGGCCCCTCTCTGCCCTGTGAGGCAAAGCCAATCTTTGGCAATCTCTTGGGATACTGGCACTGGGCTCTCACAGGGAAGGCCTCCCAAAGCAGCCAGTCCACCTCCCCTCTGGCCACAAATGGTTGAAGGGGAGGAGACCACCATTGGACCAAGCCATCCTGAAAGTCCATGAACGCTTTGTTGACCCCCACCTAGTCTTGCCCAATATCGAAACCTCCCCCAGGAGAGAAGCTTCGCACGCTCCATGTGAGGAAGTCAGACCCCGATGCTTCCTGCTGGTGGTTGCAACGAGGAAGCTGCAGGAGCACACCGAGAGTGCCCAGCAACATCAATGGCAATAAAAAAAACAGACTTGGCACAACTGGGCATAGATGTACGAGGGGAGGATGCAATAGACCCTGGGCACCAAGGACTGCTTCTCCAGCTGGGCCCAGAGAGACCTGAAGGGAGCCTCACAGCAGGAGAGAGAGCGACACAAGTGATCTTGGACAACATCCCCTCCCCTCCTGTGACAAAGGGAACCCCCTGCCCAGAGGAAAGGAAAGGGGGAAAGACAGTTTGAGGCCACAGGAGCAAAAGTGTGGGTGAAGGGAGGCACCGGGCGTTTGAGAGCAGGCAAAATATTCTGCCCTGCTGGAAAAATTGCTTCACATCTCCAAATAGAAGAAGACTGCCCTACAAGAGTGGCGAAGGATGGTCCTTTTGTTCAGTAAACTTCAATAGGAACTCACGAGGAGGTTTGCGGTAACCTCAGGAGGAGTCTTCCAACCTCTTGTGTTGGGGTGTGAATCTGTTTCAAGCAAAGGTCCCTGCGCTGGCCGAAAATGCCTGCCTCTTCCTCCCACCGACCGCTGCATACACGGACATTTCAACTGCCAGATTGTCATCGCTGAACAGCAGTATAACCACTGGGTCTCCATGTCTATGCCTCATGACTGGCAAGGAAGGTTCCCTGTCTACACAAAACCATTGAATGACTCTAAAATTGGTGACTATTTTATTTATTTATTTATTTATTCGGCTTCTATACCGCCCATCTCCCCCAACAGGTAACTCTGGGCGGCTCACAATAAAATATTTTGACTTTGTGAGGGAGCGGATCCGAATTCAGAAGTCTCTAATAATCAACCAAACCTCTAAATGTGCTTTTATTGTTGTCTACACTACATACAATGGGCAGCTAAAGCCCCTCAAGTGAAACTCGGGGCATCCTGCGGAGGGCTGGGCACGCTGAGTGCAAGAGAGAGCTCGCGGGGGTGGACTGACCAATAGAAGAGAATATGCGTGGCTCAGGGTTCAACTGTGGAGAACTTGGGGTCCTCTGAGCTTGGCTGTTTTCTTGCAAAAGTTTCGTTACCCGGCCAGGTGACATGTTCACTGCTAGCAAGAAAACAACCAACCTCAGAGAGCCCCAAGGACTCCCCAGGGGTGGACTGCGCTGTATTCAACCGCCTGAGCCATTTTCCTTCTCC
Source organism: Liasis olivaceus (assembly GCA_030867105.1). Lineage (NCBI taxonomy): Eukaryota > Metazoa > Chordata > Lepidosauria > Squamata > Pythonidae > Liasis > Liasis olivaceus. Next base: position 6,139,448 of record CM061348.1, on the reverse strand, counting down.
TTCCGGGAGACATTTGCTCTTTTAATTTGGTTGATAATTCCAAATTGAGAGAGGGAAATATACAGGATTAAAACATTTGGTTGAAAACATTGGCTACAATCAGGGCCTCTCTGATTGCTCACGGCTTACCTCCTGGTTACCATACTTTGCCTGGCTGAAGACATTTCTGGGGATGATGGGCTTGGTGGTAATAAGAATATTTGTTTGCTGTTTGGCTCAGGGTTTACCCTCCTGCTCGGGGTGTTGTAGGGGATGCTCTTCTGCTCTCAAAACAAGATCAACACCCTTTCCCCAAGGCAGGGATCCCTAATCTTGATGCAGAATGGCCAAAAATATGAATCTGAGTCACAGGATGATGTATACTCAAAAGATTCCCTAACTGATTGTGCGTAAAATATTCTGTTTTTGCACAAAATGGAAAAGGCAGGATTCTGAGAAGGAAATCCAATTCTCCCCCACCCCCATCATGTCAGCAGGAAGTCAAAGCTTCCCATTTGTCTCACCCTTCCTTTCTTTATCTGAACAGCAATCAAGGCATATGATCAAATTATAGTAAGAATGGGCTTCCCTAAAAGGATTAAAAATGCAGCAGGAAGAATCGGGAGTCCTGCACCCCAGCCCTAACTAAATAACTAAAGACCTGGCTGGAAGGGCCAACATTCCTTGAAGCCCTAATCAAATCATATGAAGATTTCTTCTCTGAAGGGATCTAGATGCCAGTTAGACCATGCCAGGTAAGGGAACCACAGGAAACGCCAGCGCAGGAGGGCACATGGCCTTAAAACGCTCCCTTCTAAAGACCAAACCGATTTCACCTCTCTTGGAATCCGGGAATCACCTTCTCCAAGAATTCCTTTGTACCTTTCCAGGAACAAGAGGATCTGCCCTATAAGGGAACTCCTGGGGAAACCCGAGCATGGCTGCCCCACAGATGATCCCCTTGTGTATCTCGCTCTGGAAAATAAACTCTTCTCTCTCCTTCAAGCAACCGCCTCCATGTTTCTTCCCAGCTGGGAGAGGAACCTGGTAAGGTTTCTTTCTAAGGCTGGGATCAATGTAAACGTCATAAAAAAAAAATTCTCTTATTGGTGTGCACAGCATTGGCCATTTAAAATAACAGTACATTCAAAAATACAATCCAAAATTAAAACGGCCCTTTTATTTTTATTGGTACATTAATTTCCCTTCGGCTGCCAGTTCTGAGGGTCAGGCTAAAAGAAATCATCTTTTCCCAGTTCAGTGTACACAAATACAAAATGCATAGATTTAAACAATTAAATCTAGAATTTACATGGATTCTCACCGAAACAGATCTGTGTATGGGAAATTAAGTCATTCCTCCTCCTGAAGCTCTTTCCACGCTCCACACATTTATATGGTTCCTCCCGTGTGGATCCTTTTATGGGAACTAAGATCGCTGCTAGTACTAAAGCTCTTTCCACACTTCATCCACTTTTATGGCTACTCCCCTGTGTGGATCCTATTATGGACAATAAGTTGACTGCTTGTCCTGAAGCTCTTTCCACACGCCATGCATTTATATGGGTTGTCCCCTGTATGAATCCCGTTATGAGAATTAAGACGCCTACTAGTACGAAAGCTCTTTCCACACTCCATGCACTTATATGGCTGTTCCCCTGTGTGGATTCTTTTATGGGAAGTAAGTTTACTGTTTTGAGTAAAAGCCTTTCCGCACTCAATGCATATATATGGTTTCTCCCCTGTGTGTATCCATTTATGGGAATTCAGCTGACCCTTCTGAGGAAAGCCCTTTCCACACTCTGTGCACTTATATGGTTTCTCCCCTGTGTGAATCCCATTGTGAGAAGTAAGTACACCCCTAGTACGAAAGCTCTTTCCACACTCCAAGCATTTATATGGCCTCTCCCCTGTGTGGACTCTTTTATGGGAAGTAAGTTTATTCATTTGGGTAAAAGTCTTTCCACACTCGATGCATTTATATGGTTTCTCCCCTGTGTGTATCCATTTATGGGAATTCAGCTGACCCTTCTGAGGAAAGCCCTTTCCACACTCTATGCACTTATAAGGTTTCTCTCCTGTGTGGATCCTTTTATGGGAAGTAAGTACACTACTAGTACGAAAGCTCTTTCTACACTCCATGCATTTATATGGTTTCTCCCCTGTGTGGATCTTTTTATGAGATGTAAGTTGACTGCTATTAGTAAAGTGCTTTCCACACTCCATGCATTTATATGGTTTCTCCCCTGTGTGGATCCATTTATGGGAGGTAAGTTGACTGCTAGTAGTAAAGTTCTTTCCACACTCCATGCATTTATATGGCTTCTCCCCTGTGTGGATCCATTTATGGGAGGTAAGGGAACACCTGTAACTAAAGTTCTTTCCACACTCCCTGCATTTATATGGTTTCTCCCCTGTGTGGATCCTGTTATGGGAAGTAAGAGAACTACTAGTAGGAAAGTTCTTTCCACACTCCATGCATTTATATGGTTTCTCCCCTGTGTGGACCCTTTTATGGGAAGTGAGATCCCTGCTAGTAGTAAACCTCTTTCCACACTCCTGGCATTTATGTGGCTTCTCCCCTGTGTGGATCCATTTATGGGAGGTAAGTTGACTGCTATAAGTAAAGTTCTTTCCACACTCCATACATTTATATGGTTTCTCTCCTGTGTGGATCCTGTTATGTGAATTCAGATGATCCTTCCGAGTAAAGCTCTTCCCACACTCAATGCATTTATATGGCTTCTCCCCTGTGTGGATCCATTTATGGGAGGTAAGTTGACTGCTATTAGAAAAGCTGTTTCCACACTCCAGGCATTTATATGGTTTCTCTCCTGTGTGCATATTTTTATGTCTGACAAGGGATATATTTTGAGGGAAGCTCTTTCCACATTCGATGCATTTATATGGCTTCTCCCCTGTGTGCATCCTATTATGGTAAGTAAGATAACTGCTAGTAGTAAAGTTCTTTCCACACTCCATGCATTTATATGGTTTCTCCCCTGTGTGGATCCTTTTATGGGAATTGAGATTAGACTTCTGAGCAAAGACCTTTCCACACTCCATGCACTTATATGGCTTTTCCCCTGTGTGCACCCTGTTATGGGAAGTAAGTTGTATTTTTATACGAAAGCTCTTTCCACACTCCATGCACTTATATGGCTTCTCCCCTGTCTGGATCGTTTTATGAGACATAAGGGACTCATTTTCACAGGAAACAGTGAAAGTCCAATTGGGTTTTTTTCCATTGTTTCTGCCGATATAATCTTCTCCTTTCGTTTCTGTTGGAGAGTGTTCATTTCCCACTAATTTGTCTTTTAATAATATTATACTTTTTCCCATGTACCTTTCCTTTATTTTTCCTTGTTGAGCAAGAAAGCCTTGCGTCTCAGCATCCATGGAAGATGAGCCTTCCTGATTCCAAGTCTTTGACTGGCTTCTCTCATACCTTTGTAGTTGCATCTCCAGTTCCTTCTCCATTCCGCCTCCATGCCTGATCATTTGGAATTTTTCACTGGGATCTTTATTCTGATAGCGATGACCACCTGCAAAGGAAAAGAGAAATGAAAATGATAGCAAGGTTGGGGGAAAAGATCAAACTGTAGGATTTGCATGTTTGCATGGTTACAATGGCATGGTATAGAAACGATAATTTCTATGTTCATGAGCCACAAAAGCTTGGAAAATATCTAAAGTATCCGCTTTATTTATAATTATCCTTATATATTCAACCTTACCCAGAGTCAGTGTTGAGTTCAGGAAGACTCCGGGGAAACATCCAAGGAGGCATTAGGAGGAAACGTGACATTTATTGGAGGGGGGTCAATAACAGGAATGACCAGTGAGAACTAAATCAATTTTGAAATTCGTCCTTTTCTTCCTACCCAAACTACCTTCCATTTGCTATTCATTTTTCAAATGACAAAATCACATGGTTGCAGAGAAAAAAATTCTAGAGCTCTTCTCTTAACCCTAAAAAGCACGTTTGCAATGGAAAAACAGCACCATGTTGCCCTTAACCCCAAGGCTCAGGATAGAAATAAAAAGGAAGAGAAGCATTAACCCAACAGCCTGAATAAATGAGAATCCTTCAGAGGACAGACAGGGAAGCATTTGGGCCCAAAGAGCTGAAATCAGTTTGATGGAGTTGAGTATCTCCTCAAGCCAAGGAAATAGTTTTTCACTGATATGTTTAAATAGAAACGGAAAAATTCCCCAGATCAGAAATGCATCTAAGCAGAGAGTCATTGACCTCCTTCTTTCCTCGGAGCAAGAGAAGGCCAGATATTTTCCTCTCCCTCCCAAGAGATGACATCTGGTTGGAGATTTTCTTAATAAGATGTAGCTGATGGCAGGTAACTAAGTCATCCCAAACTCTCTGATGGGAGAGAGGCAAACCCTTACCCAGAGAGACCAGGTTGCGATAATTTTCTAGCATGACTTCCCAATGCAACGCTTTTTGGTGAGGATCCAGCTGAGACCACTCCTCCTCGGAGAAATACACAGCCACCTCCTCGAAGGACACAAAACCCTCCTGAAGAAAGAAAAAAAAAGAACAGAAGAGGCCCGGAGGACTTGCAAGATCTGTCCTGTTCTTCACAAATTCCGAAAGCAAAGATATGCACCAAGTTAAATGGCTGGGCTTGGCGGGATTCCAAGGTTTAGGTGGGAAAATGGAAAGAGCCGAAACTTTTGACTGAAGAAATCTGATTGCTTCTAGAGGACATTCAGTGCCAATCAGTGATAGCAACCCCAATTTCCTTCTGGATCAATCCATCAGTTGATCCATTCACCCATCTTCAAAAGATTCTCACCTTCTTCAGAGAAGGAACTGGCAGATGGGCTTCAGCAACCCCACCTATCAGTGTCTCCAATCCGTCCTGTGCTTGCAGAAGGAAATGGGGGGCAGGGGGATTCTTTCTAGTATTTCAGGAAATGGCTTACGGTGTCCCCAGAAGGATCAATCGTGCCCACCTCAACAACTCCATGAAAGTGCTGGGGGAGCACAGCCAGGGATTTGGGTGGGGGGCCATCAATATTCAGAGGCACACAAGCCGGGTTCGTCTCCTCCTCAGACTGCAAGAAAGGTGCTAGTAGTCTGAGCCGTTGGCTGAATGGAGATAAGAAAGCGGAGACAATTTTCTGGGAAGGACATTTCGCAGCCTTTGCCAAGCTGGATTCCTTGGCCTCCAAATCAAGGCACAAATCAGAGGATTAGAAATTACTTTGCAAGTGAAAAGGGCCTTGATTAGATGCTCTTTCAGAACAATTTCACTTACAGACTTTTCTCTCTGGCCACTTCCATTGGATTTTAATAGCCTGTCTTATGTCTTTCATGTGCTGATATTTCTTATTCACTGGTTCGAAACAAGGCTTTTTAAAAATGGCAATGTGCCAGTCTGAGTATTTAGTTATTTTTGAGCAGCCTTGCACAATTGCAACTCAAAGAATGAAAAAACGAATGGGTCTCTGTTTAGCGGTTCCTAATAATATTATTCCTATCTCTTGAGAATGTTTGAATAAATTAATTATTATAAACTAATAGGAAGTGTAAGTAGCAAAAGGAGAGTTACATACTGGTCTTTAAAACAAAAAGATATCCTAATAAGAATCTCCGGGAGAAAGTACAGACCAATTTGTATCCCAACCAAAGACTTCAGGGCAGGCTGAACTGACTGAGAGCAACCTGAATCTTCCATTCACCATTCCATGTTGCTCACGGACAAGAAAACAGCCAGGACCACAAAAGGGGGAAAACTGGAAGGAGAGAATAGAAATCTAATAGATAAATTTCCTTCTCTTACTTGAGCTGGAGGTTCAGCCCCTGTTTCAGCTGCATCAGAAAGAGCAGACAACTTTGTTCCAGTCGTCCCTGTAAGGGAGAGAGAATTTTAAAGTGCAGAATTAATAAAATAGGAAGAGGGATTCTAGACAAGAGAAGACGAGAGAGCTGGGATCTGTCTGGGGAATGGGAGGGCCTTCGATTACCTCCTGAGGTGTCCTGACTTGGACCTTCCTGAGAGATCCTCCTGAAAGACAGCTCCCGAGGGGGACTGGATGGATTCCTCCTTCCCTCAGGATCTCTCATGTCCACAGCAAAGGACTTCAAAGAGGAGGCAGGAGAAAAGAAGAAGAATTAACAGACGTCACACAACATGAGGTGGATTCTTGTTCTCTGAACACAACTTCAAAGCCCCCAGTGTCAATCAGGGAGGTTGGAAAGTGGGAAAGGAACGGCTGTCCCAAATCTATCTTCTAGAATGGATAACGGAACAATGTCCTACAATAACTAATAAAACGTCTCCACATATTACGAATGCCAGAGAACTCTTCCCAGGACGGGGTTAAGAATTCAAATGCATTGTTTATACCATTCAGACCCCTTCTGGGCTTCCAAAATGAAGGTCTCCCACCTGCAACTCGACCTGCTCCTTCTGCTCCTCCGCCTGGCTCAGGAGGAAGCCTTCCGCCAGGGCCACCGCCTGGGAGCTGGTCTCTGCTCCACACTCCCGCACCCAGCTCTGCATCCGCAGGGGCCGAAGGGCCAGGAACTGCTCCAAAACAACCAGGTCCAGCATCTGCACTTTTGTGTGCTTATCTGGTCTCAACCACTGAGTGCGAAAGTAGTGGAGACGGCTGCAAAGCCCCCGGGGCTCTCAGCCTCCTGGTATTGGACGTTCCTGAAGTTCTGGGGCTGAACCTCTGAACGGATGGTTTCCTCCTCCAGGACCTTCTGTCCAGTTCTTGCCCAGATCTCCCCACAGCTCCCAGGCTGGACAGCAGAAGGGCCTTCTCCACTTACCTCGCTTGCTACGGGTTGTGTCTCCATTCTTTCTCTCTCCTGTAATGCTACTCCAAAGGGGTCCGAGGAATCTTGTGGCTCTCCAAATCCCTTTTCCTTCGTAGGACTGTTCCTGTAGCCCAGGAATGACCACGGCAGGCCATTCAGCCCTCTTTGCCCAAGAGAGAATTTTGTCTGTATGCGAAGACCTACAAAGGCTTCCAGGTTGTGTGTCTGAGATGGAAAAGAAAAGGTATTCCAAGAATTAGAAAGTGATGGATGTCACCACTGAACAACACTGATCCCCATGGAAGGCACCATCTTTCTGAGCTAGTATAGGATGGCAGTGGCATTGAACAGATACGTCCTGTGTTTATTTGTGTGTTTCTGTGTGTGTGTTGTAAAATATGGGATTGGCTTCCATCAAGCCCTTGGAATGCCCAATAAATGCATTTTGGAGCATTTTCTGTTTCTTTTTCTAAGAAGGAAGGGCTGGCTTTTTAAAAACCCATATCTACGTTTCCCTACAAACGGGAGTCACACCACATGTATGCCAAACCCCAAACAGGTTAACAAACCACCAAAGTCCGGTTCAGATAAAATGCGATGCCAGTGAAATGAGCCTGGCTTGGGATGTCCCATTTCCCTTTCTTCAGGGTTTGCTTTTAAGAGCCATGTCACCCCAGGACACCCAGGCGGGTTCAGACAACATGCCCGAAGCCCAAACACGTCCCCCAACCCTTATTAGCCTAATAAAACCCACACCCCGCATAGCTCATCACCTATTTACCATGACCGAGTGATGTATGTAGTATGTCTGTAGCATGCAGTGCTCTGTAGAAGGGGGGTAACAGGAAGCAGGCGGACCGAAAGAGTGTCCCCTCAAAAGTACCTCAGCCGATGGGGAAATGGGGAGAAATGAGTGTCGGGATAGGATCGTAGACAATGTGCTGAAATCTGTAAGAAGGGGGGGCTTCTTATTTGCAAGGAAGCCCACCAGCCTTTGCAAACGCTTCAATAGCCTTTACTTCGATGAGCCCAGAGAGAGACGAGTGAGGGCATTTCTCACACTTTTGAAGAGCCAAGTCACCCCAGGACACCCAGGCGGGTTCAGACAACATGCCCTGAGCCCAAAGAGATCCCCCAACCGCAGGGGCCCAGTTCGCACAAAGCACAGGGCGTGAAGGAAGGAAGCTGAAGAGGAGGATCTCCTGGTCCACTCACCCTCCTAAGACGCGTTGAACTGCAGAGGATCCGGCCCTATTTCAGCCTCATCAGCGCGTGGTGAGAAGCAGCACAATCTCCAGCCCTCCTTCCTCGGAAGGCGTTTCTTCTTTCCTGCTGCAGATTTGCAATGCAAACTCTCCTCCTCCCCTCTCCGCCCTCCCCAGGGGTGCACATGGTGGTCCCCTCTCTTTGCAATGGGAGCCCCCTATTGGATGGTCTGTGCAATGCAGGGCCTCTTGCAAAAAGGGGAGCAAGAGGGTTATGTTCATGGGGTCAGGAGGAAGGGGGCTGTGGTGTCCCCCCATCAGGAAGCCTTCTCCATCCAGCTGCTTTCGACAACTGTAGAACATCTCCAAGCTTCCATTTTTCAGAGAGGTTCTGGAGAAATTGCGTCCCGGGTAGAGGGAGCAGGTGGAGCAGAGGAGCAGACAGGAAATGGAATTCAGCATTTTTCTTGCTTAAGAGGGTAACACTAATCCTGCCTTGATTCTGCATCCCATAGAAGGTCAGTGGGAAACATCGCAGAGCTCCAACAGGCTCTGTGGTGTCCAGTTCCTGACCCGGCTTGCCTGAAAGGGCTGATGCTCTGCAACTGCAGAGAGCCTCAGAGGAAGGCGACGATTTGGCTCCTTGGCAATCGGTTTCCGGCCGGGATACAGGATGGACATTGCATTGGTTGCACTTATGGACGAAGTATGCAGAGACCAGGATTGGGGCAGTGCAGTCCTCCTAGATGTCTCAGTGGCCTTCGGTACCCCTGACCGTGGCCTTCTTCTGCAACGTGTCTGAGGGAATGCCCTGCTTCTAGTGGTTCTCCTCCTTGCAGAGGTCCTGATGGTGGAAGTCCTCCCTCTCCTTCAAGCAAGCGCCTGCCTGTTTATTCCCGGCTTGGAGATGGACCTCATCGGCTTTCTTTCTAACAATTTGGCGAGCCAGGCACGTGCCCGAGACTAACCGGGTCAGCGGACCGAGCCCGGGCAGCTTCACCCGGCCGGCAGCTGACCATTTGTGCGGAGGGTGCCATCCCGGACTCTGCCCGCTTCGACACTGGTAGTAAAAGGAGTTTTGGTTGTGAGGCAAAGAGTTGCTTGAACTCCCGAGAACCTATCTTGTCTCTATGGGGACAGCTGCGGATCGCTCAAGGTTAGTGGAAAAGGCCTCCGGGCTGACAAAGTTCAGGAAGGAAACAGGATTCAGAAATCCTGTTTGCATTCTAAGACCCTTAATGTTTCAATACAGATATATGTGTGTGTGTGTATGTTTAAATACTAAATATGAAATATACGTGTAGGTAATACATTACATCTCCTGGCATAGCTAATACTCTAGCTGAAAACATAAGGCTGCTCTTTTCCTTAACTCCTGCCTTCTGATTTATGTCTTCCTCTCTGCCCCTGGTTGCTCCACAAATTCCTACTGAAGCAAGCTAGGAGGTGAAAAAAAAGGAAAAGACACCACCAAGTATAGCAATGGGCAATAAAATCTGAATAATGACTGGAATTCTATACTTGGTGTTATGCATTCCTGACATGGCACATATTTAATCTCTTTTAAATTACTTTTGTAGAGGCCTCCTCATCTATCTGATTTCCGTTTATTTCTCTTCTGGAACAGACCTTTTCTCCTTTCCATTTCCGGTCTTGAGGCATGTGTGCTGCTGTACGGTTTGTGAAGCCAATTCAGAACGTTACCGGGTGAAGCAAAGCCATGCATACCTGACCCACTGGAGTTCTGTGGGGGTAGGAGACCTAACAGTATCCCCCCCCCCCCCAACAGATCTGGGATTCTGGGCCTTTTAATGGCGCTCTGGGTCAGAGGAGAGGAAATCTCCTCTCCGTGGAAAGGCCCAGGAGAGCTCCAGTGGTCAGGAAGTGGCAACCTTCAGTAGAGGAAGACGGACGTCCGTGTGGACTGCTGTGGACTGCTGGGAGTGGGTCTCCGTGAAGGCGGAAGGGCTGGGCGAGGCTGCAGAAGAGGGAGCGCGGAGGGGCGAGTGGTCTTCTGAAGGGCATCAGAATACGCACCACGGACAGAAGCAAAGAACAGCACATTGTATGTCGTAAGAGGGGTTGTGAGGGTTTAGCGTGTTGGGAGTAGGGAAGATGAAGGTGGATGTCTGTTTACTGGCAATTCTGTCTGAGGGGCCGATCTCAAGGTGGGAAGGCCGTTGATCTGAATGCAGAGTTGCAAAAAGCAGCTATAAGCTCTTTGAACGGCCCACCGGCCACGCTACCACGAATTGGCCCACGAAGGAGTGAAGGAGTGGATGTTCCTCTGTTTCCCTTTGTTTTCTTCCTGGCGCTGGAGAACATCTGGCCAGAACTGAGGGTAGGGCTAAAGGTCTGAAAGCGCAAATACTATTGTAATGGCAAACATCTTTGCAACATCGTCCAGTATTTTGTAGTTTATACACGCCATGACAGAAGAACTCCAGCTCCATGGGATATGTTTTATTTGAGAAACATCAGGGGGGAAGCCCCAGCCCAATGTTTTTCAGGAGAATGTTATGAAAAGTCTCCTACCCTTCTTAGGAGCATCAGTTCCCTGAAGACAGAAGCCCCCAAGCAATCTTTTCTTTCCAGTCTATCAGACCTGAAGCTGGGGGGGTGGGAGGGGAGATTGCTTCCCCCTCTAATGTAAAAAAGGTAATTGCACTAAGTGGGCAATTTAAGTGTTTCTTTTTTAGAATAAAGATCGGCCTTTCAAATGTTTTCTTCTACAAATTTCTTTTCTTCCAACTGCTCCTGTTAGGAAAAAGTGGTCAGTTCTCTCAGGAAGACCTGAATTGCTGTGCTGCCCCCAAGAGTGCTTTGCATTTCCACCTTTATCAGCAATCTCAGTCTCTGCCTTGCAACAAGAATCCAGCATTGGCCCTCAAGGGGGTCTTCCTGTGTTTTACTTTTAAACTAAAGGGGTTATGAGGAGAGGTTTCCTAGGTTTCATGTTTCTCCCTCAGTATGGATATTGTGAACAAAAGGGAAACAATGTTTAGGACAATATTTGATAGAACTTCCATGGATTGGTATGGTCCAGCTGAAAAGAAAAGAAAAGAAATTATTTTTAAAGAACTTTTGGCTCCCGAAGCAATCAAGGCACTTTATAAATTCCTATGTCAATGTACATTCCTTCTTTCCAGGTTGTTAAGTTCTCATTCTAGAAAATTATTAGGAACAAGAAGATATTAGTCCTTAGCAGCTGATGTATATAATAATGTTTTCATCGAATTAGAAATGTGATGAACAGTCCAAGGTTTGCCTCAGGGCTGCTTGCATTCACCCACAGCCTTTCACAGCAGGAGGGCCTGCAATCTGGGGATGCTTTTCTACAATTATGCTGACCTCCCATGATTTGTCTTCCCTGTGGCAGGAAGAGTCAGCCTAGCAGCTTCATCTTCCACTGCATGATCAGGGAATTCATCCCAACAAGGCTCAAGGATCCCAGGAAGGTGACCAACTGGATCTGGGACTCGGCCACTCTCTGCCCTGTGAGGCAAAGCCAATCTTTGGCGATCTCTTGGGATACTGGCACTGGGCTCTCACAGGGAAGGCCTCCCAAAGCAGCCAGTCCACCTCCCCTCTGGCCACAAATGGTTGAAGGGGAGGAGACCACCATTGGACCAAGCCATCCTGAAGCTCCATCAACACTTTGTTGACCCCCACCTAGTCTTGCCCAATATCGAAACCTCCCCCAGGAGAGAAGCTTCGCACGCTCCATGTGAGGAAGTCAGACCCCGATGCTTCCTCCTGGTGGTTGCAACGAGGAAGCTGCAGGAGCACACCGAGAGTGCCCAGCAACATCAATGGCAATAAAAAAAACAGACTTGGCACAACTGGGCATAGATGTACAAGGGGAGGATGCAATAGACCCTGGGCACCAAGGACTGCTTCTCCAGCTGGGCCCAGAGAGACCTGAAGGGAGCCTCACAGCAGGAGAGAGAGCGACACAAGTGATCTTGGACAACATCCCCTCCCCTCCTGTGACAAAGGGAACCCCCTGCCCAGAGGAAAGGAAAGGGGGAAAGACAGTTTGAGGCCATAGCAGCAAAAGTGTGGGTGAAGGGAGGCACCGGGCGTTTGAGAACAGGCAAAGTATTCTGCCCTGCAGGAAAAAAAACTGCTTCACATCTCCAAATAGAAGAAGATTCCCCTACAAGAGTGGCGAAGGATGGTCCTTTTGTTCAGTAAACTTCAATAGGAACTCACGAGGAGGTTTGCGGTAACCTCAGGAGGAGTCTTCCAACCTCTTGTGTTGGGGTGTGAATCTGTTTCAAGCAAAGGTCCCTGCGCTGGCTGAAAATTCCTGCCCCTTCCTCCCACCGACCGCTGCATACACAGACATTTCAACTGCCAGATTGTCATCGCTGAACAGCAGTGTAAGTATTGGGTCTCCATGTCTATGCCTCATCACTGGCAAGGAAGGTTCCCTGTCTACACAAAACCATTGAATGACTCTAAAATTGGTGACTATTTTATTTATTTATTTATTTATTCGGCTTCTATACCGCCCATCTCCCCCAACAGGTAACTCTGGGCGGCTCACAATAAAATATTTTGACTTTGTGAGGGAGCGGATCCGAATTCAGAAGTCTCTAATAATCAACCAAACCTCTAAATGTGCTTTTATTGTTGTCTACACTACATACAATGGGCAGCTAAAGCCCCTCAAGTGAAACTCGGGGCATCCTGCGGAGGGCTGGGCACGCTGAGTGCAAGAGAGAGCTCGCGGGGGTGGACTGACCAATAGAAGAGAATATGCGTGGCTCAGGGTTCAACTGTGGAGAACTTGGGGTCCTCTGAGCTTGGCTGTTTTCTTGAAAACGTTTCATTACCCGGCCAGGTGACATGTTCAGTGCTAGCAAGAAAACAACCAACCTCAGAGAGCCCCAAGGACTCCCCAGGGGTGGACTGCGCTGTATTCAACCGCCTGAGCCATTGTCCTTCTCCCTCCGGGAGACATTTGCTCTTTTAATTTGGTTGATAATTCCAAATTGAGAGAGGGAAATATACAGGATTAAAACATTTGGTTGAAAACATTGGCTACAATCAGGGCCTCTCTGATTGCTCACGGCTTACCTCCTGGTTACCATACTTTGCCTGGCTGAAGACATTTCTGGGGATGATGGGCTTGGTGGTAATAAGAATATTTGTTTGCTGTTTGGCTCAGGGTTTACCCTCCTGCTCGGGGTGTTGTAGGGGATGCTCTTCTGCTCTCAAAACAAGATCAACACCCTTTCCCCAAGGCAGGGATCCCTAATCTTGATGCAGAATGGCCAAAAATATGAATCTGAGTCACAGGATGATGTATAGCCAAAAGACCCTAACTGATTGTGCATAAAATATTCTGTTTTTGCACAAAAAGGAAAAGGAGGGATTGTGAGAAGGAAATCCAATTCTCCCCCACCCCCATCATGTCAGCAGGAAGTCAAAGCTTCCCATTTGTCTCACCCTTCCTTTCTTTATCTGAACAGCAATCAAGGCATATGATCAAATTATAGTAAGAATGGGCTTCCCTGAAAGGATTAAAAATGCAGCAGGAAGGATCGGGAGTCCTGCACCCCAGCCCAAACTAAATAACTAAAGACCTGGCTGGAAGGGCCAACATTCCTTGAAGCCCTAATCACATCATATGAAGATTTCTTCTCTGAAGGGATCTAGATGCCAGTTAGACCATGCCAGGTAAGGGAACCACAGGAAACGCCAGCGCAGGAGGGCGCCTGACCTCAACACGCTCCCTTCTAAAGACCAAACCGATTTCACCTCTCTTGGACTCCGGGAATCACCTTCTCCAAGAATTCCTTCGCACCTTTCCAGGAACAAGAGGATCTGCCCTACAAGGGAACTCCGGGGGAAACCCGAGCATGGCTGCCCCACAGATGATCCCCTTGTCTATCTGGCTCTGGAAAATCAACCCTTCTCTCTCCTTCAAGCAACCGCCACTGTGTTTATTCCCAGCTGGGAGGGGAACCTGGTAAGGTTTCTTTCTAAGGCTGGGATCAATGTAAACGTCATTAAAAAAAAATTCTCTTATTGGTGTGCACAGCATTGGCCATTTAAAACAACAGTACATTCAAAAATCCAGTGCAAAATTAAAACCGCCCTTTTATTTTTATTGGTACATTAATTTCCCTTCGGCTGCCAGTTTTGAGGGTCAGGCTAAAGGAAATCATCTTTTCCCAGTTCAGTGTACACAAATAGAAAATGCATAGATTTAAACGACTAAATCTAGAATTTACATGGATTCTCACCGAAACAGATCTGTGTTTGGGAAATTAGGTCATTCCTCCTCCTGAAGCTCTTTCCACGCTCCACACATTTATATGGTTCCTCCCCTGTGTGTATCCTTTTATGGGAACTAAGATCGCTGCTAGTACTAAAGCCCTTTCCACACTTCATCCACTTTTATGGCTTCTCCCCTGTTTGGATTCTTTTATGGGAAGTAAGTTCAATGTTTTGAGTAAATGTCTTTCCACACTCCATGCATTTTTATTGCTTCCCCCCTACCTGGACCCCTTTATGGGAATTCAGATGACCCTTCTGAGTAAAAGTCTTTCCACACTCCGTGCATTCATGTGGTTGCTCCCCTGTGTGGATCATTTTATGGACAATAAGATTACTGCTTCTTCTGAAGCTCTTTCCACACTCCATGCATTCATGTGGTTTCTCCCCTGTGTGTATTCTTTTATGGGAAGTAAGTTTATCGTTTTGAGAAAAAGTCTTTCCACAGTCCATGCATTTATATGATTTGTCCCCTGTATGAATCACATTATGAGAATTAAGATGCCTACTAGTACGAAAGCTCTTTCCACACTCCATGCATTTATATGGCTTCTCACCTGTGTGGATCCTGTTATGGGAACTAAGATCACTGCTAGTAGTAAAGCTCTTTCCACACTCCAGGCATTTATATGGTTTCTCCCCTGTGTGGATCCATTTATGGGAATTCAGATGACCCTTCTGAGGAAAGCCCTTTCCACACTCTGTGCACTTATATGGTTTCTCCCCTGAGTGAATCCTGTTATGAGAAGTAAATACACTCCTAGTACGAAAGCTCTTTCCACACTCCAAGCATTTATATGGCCTCTCCCCTGTGTGGACTCTTTTATGGGAAGTAAGTTTATTCATTTGGGTAAAAGTCTTTCCGCACTCGATGCATTTATATGGTTTCTCCCCTGTGTGTATCCATTTATGGGAATTCAGTTGACCCTTCTGAGTAAAGCCCTTTCCACACTCTGCGCACTTATATGGTTTCTCTCCTGTGTGGATCCTTTTATGGGAAGTAAGTACACTACTAGTACGAAAGCTCTTTCCACACTCCATGCATTTATATGGTTTCTCCCCTGTGTGGATCTTTTTATGAGAGGTAAGTTGACTGCTATTAGTAAAGTGCTTTCCACACTCCATGCATTTATATGGTTTCTCCCCTGTGTGGATCCATTTATGGGAGGTAAGTTGACTGCTAGTAGTAAAGCTCTTTCCACACTCCAGGCATTTATATGGCTTCTCCGCTGTGTGGATCCATTTATGGGAGGTAAGTTGACTGCTAGTAGTAAAGTTCTTTCCACACTCCATGCATTTATATGGTTTCTCTCCTGTGTGGATCCTGTTATGGGAATTCAGATGGCCCCTGTAAGTAAAGCTCTTTCCACACTCAGTGCATTTATATGGCTTCTCCCCTGTGTGGACCCTTTTATGGTAAGTGAGATCCCTGCTAGTAGTAAAGCTCTTTCCACACTCCATGCATTTATATGGCTTCTCCCCTGTGTGGATCCATTTATGGGAGGTAAGTTGACTGCTATTAGTAAAGTTCTTTCCACACTCCATGCATTTATATGGTTTCTCTCCTGTGTGGATCCTGTTATGTGAGTTCAGATGATCCTTCCGAGTAAAGCTCTTTCTACACTGAGTGCATTTATATGGCTCCTCCCCTGTGTGGACGCTTTTATGGGAAGTAAAATCCCTGCTAGTAGTAAAGCTCTTTCCACACTCCAGGCATTTATATGGTTTCTCTCCTGTGTGCATATTTTTATGTCTGACAAGGGATGTATTTTGACGGAAGCTCTTTCCACACTCCATGCATTTATATGGCTTCTCCCCTGTGTGGATCCTATTATGGTAAGTAAGATAGCTGCTAGTAGCAAAGTTCTTTCCACACTCCATGCACTTATATGGTTTCTCCCCTGTGTGGATCCTTTTATGGGAATGCAGGCCAGACCGCTGAGCAAAGGCCTTTCCACAATCCATGCACTTATATGGTTTTTCCCCTGTATGGATCCTGTTATGGGAAGTAAGTTGTATCTTAGTACGAAAGCTCTTTCCACACTCCATGCACTTATATGGCTTCTCCCCTGTCTGGATCGTTTTATGAGACATAAGGGACTCATTTTCACAGGAAACAGTGAAAGTCCAATTGGGTTTTTTTCCATTGTCTCTGCACATATAATCTTCTCCTTTAGTTTGGGTTGGAGAGTGTTCATTTACCACTAATTTGTCTTTTAATAATCTTATACTTTTTCCCATATACCGTTCCTTTACTTTTCCTTGTTGGGCAAGAAAGCCTTGCGTCTCAGCATCCATGGAGGATGAGCTTTCCTGATTCCAAGCCTTTGACTGGCTTCTCTCATGCCTTTGTAGTTGCATCTCCAGTCCCTTGTCCCTTCCGCCTCCATGCCCGATCACTTCGAATTTTTCACTGGGACTTTTATTCTCACAGCGAAGACCACCTGCAAAGGAAAAGAGAAATGAAAATGATAGCAAGGTTGGGGGAAAAGGTCAAACTGTAGGATATGCATGTTTGCATGGTTACAATCACATGGTATAGAAACGATAATTCCTATGTTCATGAGCCATAAAAGCTTTGAAAACATCAGCAGCATCCGGTTTTTTTATAATTACCCTTATATAGTCAAACCTTACCCAGAGTCAGTGTTGAGTTCAGGAAGAATCCGGGCAAACATCCAAGCAGGCATTAGGAGAAAACCTAACATTTATTGGAGGGGGGTCAATAACAGGAACGACCAGTGAGAACTAAATCAATTTTGAAATTCGTCCTTTTCTTCCTACCTAAACTACCTTACATTTGCTATTCATTTTTGAAATGACAAAATCACATGGTTGCAAATAAAAAATTCTAGAGCTCTTCTCTTAACCCTAAACAGCACGTTTGCAATGGAAAAACAGCACCATGTTGCCCTTAACCCCACGGCTCAGGATAAAAATCAAAAGGAAGGCAAGTATTAACCCAACAGCCTGAATAAATGAGAATCCTTCAGAGGACAGACAGGGAAGCATTTGGGCCCAAAATGCTGAAATCAGTGTGATGGAGTTGAGCATCTGCTCAAGCCAAGGAAATAGGTTTTCACTGATATGTTTAAATAGAAATGGAAAAATTCCCCAGATCAGAAGTGCATCTAAGCAGAGAGTCATTGACCTCCTCCTTTCCTCGGAGCAGGAGAAGGCCAGATCTTCTCCTTTTCCCTCCCAAGAGATGACATCTGGTTGGAGATTTTCTTAATAAGATGTAGCTGATGGCAGGTAACTAAGTCATCCCAAACTCTCTGATGGGAGAGAAGCAAAACCTTACCCAGAGAGACCACGTTGAGATAATTTTCCAGCATGACTTCCGAATGCAACGCTTTTTGGTGAGGACCCAGCTGAGACCACTCCTCCTCGGAGAAATACACAGCCACCTCCTCAAAGGACACAAAACCCTCCTGAAGAAAGAAAGAAAAAGAACAGAACAGGCCCGGAGGATTTGCAAGATCTGTCCTGTTCTTCACAAATTCCGAAAGCAAAGATATGCACCAAGTTAAATGGCTGGGCTTGGCAGGATTCCAAGGTTTAGGTGAGAAAATGGAAAGAGCCGAAACTTTTGACTGAGGAAAGATTTGAGGCAGGGTTCTTCAACTCGATTGCTTCTACAGGACTTTCAGTGCCATTCAGTGATAGCAACCACAATTTCCTTCTGCATCGATCCATCAGTTGATCCATTCACCCATCTTGAAAGGACTCTCACCTTCTTGAGAGAAGGAACTGGCGGATGGGCTTCAGAAACGCCACCTATCAGTGTCTCCGATGCTTTCTGTGTTTGCAGAAGGAAATGGGGGGCAGGGGGATTCTTTCTAACATTTCAGCAAAGGGCTTATGGTGTCCCCAGAAGGACCAATCGTGCCCACCTCAACAACTCCATGAAAGTGCTGGGAGAGCACAGCCAGGGATTTGGGTGGGGGGCCATCAATATCCAGAGGCACACAAGCCGGGTTCGTCTCCTCCTCAGACTGCAAGAAAGGTGCTAGTAGTCTGAGCCATTGGCTGAATGGAGATAAGAAAGCGGAGACAATTTTCTGGGAAGGCCATTTCGTAGCCTTTGCCAAGCTCTATTCCTTCGCCTCCAAATCAAGGCACAAATCAGAGGATTAGAAATTCTTTGCAAGTCAAAAGGGCCTTGATTAGATGCTCTTTCAGAACAATTTCACTTACAGACTTTTCTCTCTGGCCACTTTCATTGGATTTTAATAGCCTGTCTTATGTCTCTGATGTGCTGATATTTCTTATCACCGGTTGGAAACAAGGCTTTTTAGAAATGGCAATGTGGCAGTCTGAGTATTTAGTTATTTTTGAGCAGCCTTGCACAATTCCAACTCAAAGAATGAAAAAACGAATGGGTCTCTGTTGAGCTGTTCTTAATAATATTATTCCTATCTCTTCAGAAAGTTTTGAATAAATTAATTATTATAAACTAATAGGAAGTGTAAGTAGCAAAAGGAGAGTTACGTACTGGTCTTTAAAATAAAAAGATATCCTAATAACAATCTCCGGGACAAGGTACAGACCAATTTGTATCCCAACCAAAGACTTCAGGGCACGCTGAGCTGACTGAGAGAAACCTGAATCTTCCATTCGCCATTCCATGTTGCTCAAGGACAAGAAACACCCAGGCCCACAAAAGGGGGAAAAATGGAAGGAGAGAATAGAAATCTAATAGATAAATTTCCTACTCTTACTTGAGCTGGAGGTTCAGCCCCTGCTTCAGCTGCATCAGAAAGAGCAGACAACTTTGTTCCAGTCTTTCCTGTAAGGGAGAGAGAATTTTAAAGTGCAGAATTAATAAAATAGGAGGAGGGATTCTAGACAAGAGAAGACATAGAGAAGATGAGAGAGCTGGGATCTCTCTGGTGAATGGGAGGGCCTTCGATTACCTCCTGAGGTGTCCTGACTTGGACCTTCCTGAGAGATCCTCCTGAAAGACAGCTCCTGAAGGGGACTGGATGGATTCCTCCTTCCCTCAGGATCTCTGACGTCCACAGCAAAGGACTTCAAAGAGGAGGCAGGAGAAAAGAAGAAGAATTAACAGACGTCACACAACATGAGGTGGATTCTTCTTCTCTGAACACAACTTCAAAGCCCCCAGTGTCCATCAGGGAGGTTGGAAAGTGAGAAAGGAACGGCTGTCCCAAATCTATCTTCTAGAATGGATAACGGAACAATGTCCTACAATACCTAATGAAACGTCTCCAAATATTGCGAATGCCAGAGAACTCTTCCCAGGACGGGGTTAAGAATTCAAATGCATTGTTTATACCATTCAGACCCCTTCTGGGCTCCCAAAATGAAGGTCTCCCACCTGCAACTCGACCTGCTCCTTCTGCTCCTCCGCCTGGCTCAGGAGGAAGCCTTCTGCCAGGGCCACCGCCTGGGAGCTGGTCTCTGCTGCACACTCCCGCACGCAGCTCTGCATCTGCAGGGCCAGAAGGGCCAGAAGGTACTCCAGAAAAACCAGGTCCAGCATCTACGCCTTTGTGTGCTTTTCTGGTCTCAACCACTGACTGCGAAAGTAGTGGAGACGGCTGCAAAGTCCTCGGGGCCCTCAGCCTCCTGGTATTGGACACTCCTGAAGTTCTGGGGCTGAACGTCTGAACGGGTGGTTTCCTCCTCCAGGATCTTCTGCCCAGTTCTTGCCCAGATCTCCCCACAGCTCCCAGGCTGGACAGCAGAAGGGCCTTCTCCACTTACCTCGCTTGCTACGGGTTGTGTCTCCATTCTTTCTCTCTCCTGTAATGCTACTCCAAAGGGGTCCGAGGAATCTTGTGGCTCTCCAAATCCCTTTTCCTTCGTAGGACTGTTCCTGTAGCCCAGGAATGACCACGGCAGGCCATTCAGCCCTCTTTGCCCAAGAGAGAATTTTGTCTGTATGCGAAGACCTACAAAGGCTTCCAGGTTGTGTGTCTGAGATGGAAAAGAAAAGATACTCCAAGAATTAGAAAGTGATGGATTTCCCCACTGAACAACACTCATCCCCATGGAAGGCACCATCTTTCTGAGCTAGTATAGGATGGCAGTGGCATTGAACAGATACGTCCTGTGTTTATTTGTGCGTTTCTGTGTGTGTGTTGTAAAATATGGGTTTGGCTTCCATCAAGCCCTTGGAATGGCCAATAAATGCATTTTGGAGCATTTTCTGTTTCTTTTTCTAAAAAGGAAGGGCTGGCTTTTTAAAAACCCATATCTACGTTTCCCTACAAACGGGAGTCACACAACAAGTGTGCCAAACCCCAAACCGGTTAACAAACCACCAAAGTTAAGTTCAGATAAAATGCGATGCCAGTGAAATCAACCTGGCTTGGGATGTCCTAGTTCCCTTTTTTCAGGGTTTGCTTTTGAGAGGGAAGGACGAATCCAAAAGTTATTGTTGGCAGTTAAAATTGATTTGAAGTTGCCCCACTCTGCTCTTAGGCAAAAGTGCCCTTTTCTGACCATAGCTCCTGAGCATACCTAGATGCCTACGCTCTTGTTTCTGAAACTACCTCAAACTCGGGAGAGAGAAGGAGGCATCGCCATGGTTACCAAGGGGCTCCAAGCAGCTCCAAGCAGCCCAGGAAAAGGGGAGGGGGAGATCTCTTCGGGGGAGACAAGGTAAGATACAACCAGTTTGGGGTGGCTTGACCTGTCCAAGGTGATACCAGCAGAGATCTCGTAGGAATGCACGACCTCCTGCCCCCCAACCCTTGTTGGCCTGATAAAACCCACACCCCGCGTAGCTCATCACCTATTTACCAGGACCGAGTGATGTATGTAGTATGTCTGTAGCATGCAGTGCTCTGTAGAAGGGGGGTAACAGGAAGCAGGCGGACCGAAAGAGTGTCCCCTCAAAAGTACCTCAGCCGATGGGGAAATGGGGAGAAATGAGTGTCGGGATAGGATCGTAGACAATGTGCTGAAATCTGTAAGAAGGGGGGGCTTCTTATTTGCAAGGAAGCCCACCAGCCTTTGCAAACGCTTCAATAGCCTTTACTTCGATGAGCCCAGAGAGAGACGAGTGAGGGCATTTCTCACACTTTTGAAGAGCCAAGTCACCCCAGGACACCCAGGCGGGTTCAGACAACATGCCCTGAGCCCAAAGAGATCCCCCAACCGCAGGGGCCCAGTTCGCACAAAGCACAGGGCGTGAAGGAAGGAAGCTGAAGAGGAGGATCTCCTGGTCCACTCACCCTCCTAAGACGCGTTGAACTGCAGAGGATCCGGCCCTATTTCAGCCTCATCAGCGCGTGGTGAGAAGCAGCACAATCTCCAGCCCTCCTTCCTCGGAAGGCGTTTCTTCTTTCCTGCTGCAGATTTGCAATGCAAACTCTCCTCCTCCCCTCTCCGCCCTCCCCAGGGGTGCACATGGTGGTCCCCTCTCTTTGCAATGGGAGCCCCCTATTGGATGGTCTGTGCAATGCAGGGCCTCTTGCAAAAAGGGGAGCAAGAGGGTTATGTCCATGGGGTCAGGATGAAGGGGGCTGTGGTGTCCCCCCATCAGGAAGCCTTCTCCATCCAGCTGCTTTCGACAACTGTAGAACATCTCCAAGCTTCCATTTTTCAGAGAGGTTCTGAAGAAAGTTGCATCCCGGGTAGAGGGAGCAGGTGGAGCAAAGGAGCAGACAGGAAATGGAATTCAGCATTTTTCTTGCTTAAGAGGGTAACACTAATCCTGCCTTGATTCTGCATCCCATAGAAGGTCAGTGGGAAACATCGCAGAGCTCCAACAGGCTCTGTGGTGTCCAGTTCCTGACCCGGCTTGCCTGAAAGGGCTGATGCTCTGCAACTGCAGAGAGCCTCAGAGGAAGGCGACGATTTGGCTCCTTGGCAATCGGTTTCCGGCCGGGATACAGGATGGACATTGCATTGGTTGCACTTATGGACGATGTATGCAGAGACCAGGATTGGGGCAGTGCAGTCCTCCTAGATGTCTCAGTGGCCTTCGGTACCCCTGACCGTGGCCTTCTTCTGCAACGTGTCTGAGGGAATGCCCTGCTTCTAGTGGTTCTCCTCCTTGCAGAGGTCCTGATGGCGGAAGTCCTCCCTCTCCTTCAAGCAAGCGCCTGCCTGTTTATTCCCGGCTTGGAGATGGACCTCATCGGCTTTCTTTCTAACAATTTGGCGAGCCAGGCACGTGCCCGAGACTAACCGGGTCAGCGGACCGAGCCCGGGCAGCTTCACCCGGCCGGCAGCTGACCATTTGTGCGGAGGGTGCCATCCCGGACTCTGCCCGCTTCGACACTGGTAGTAAAAGGAGTTTTGGTTGTGAGGCAAAGAGTTGCTTGAACTCCCGAGAACCTATCTTGTCTCTATGGGGACAGCTGCGGATCGCTCAAGGTTAGTGGAAAAGGCCTCCGGGCTGACAAAGTTCAGGAAGGAAACAGGATTCAGAAATCCTGTTTGCATTCTAAGACCCTTAATGTTTCAATACAGATATATGTGTGTGTGTGTATGTTTAAATACTAAATATGAAATATACGTGTAGGTAATACATTACATCTCCTGGCATAGCTAATACTCTAGCTGAAAACATAAGGCTGCTCTTTTCCTTAACTCCTGCCTTCTGATTTATGTCTTCCTCTCTGCCCCTGGTTGCTCCACAAATTCCTACTGAAGCAAGCTAGGAGGTGAAAAAAAAGGAAAAGACACCACCAAGTATAGCAATGGGCAATAAAATCTGAATAATGACTGGAATTCTATACTTGGTGTTATGCATTCCTGACATGCCACATATTTAATCTCTTTTAAATTACTTTTGTAGAGGCCTCCTCATCTATTTGATTTCCGTGTATTTCTCTTCTGGAACAGACCTTTTCTCCTTTTCATTTCCCTTCTTGAGGCATGTGTGCTGCTGTACGGTTTGTGAAGCCAATTCAGAACGTTACCGGGTGAAGCAAAGCCACCCATACTTGAGCCACTGGAGTTGTGTGGGGGTAGGAGACCTAACAGTGTTCCCCCCCCCAACAGATCTGGGATTCTGGGCCTTTTAATGGCGCTCTGGGTCAGAGGAGAGGAAATCTCCTCTCTGTGGAAAGGCCCAGGAGAGCTCCAGTGGTCAGGAAGTGGCAACCTTCAGTAGAGGAAGACGGAAGTCCGTGTGGACTGCTGTGCACTGCTGGGAGTGGGTCTCCGTGAAGGCGGAAGGGCTGGGCGAGGCTGCAGAAGAGGGAGCGCGAAGGGGCGAGTGGTCTTCTGAAGGGCATCAGAATACGCACCACGGACAGAAGCAAAGAACAGCACATTGTATGTCGTAAGAGGGGTTGTGAGGGTTTAGTGCATTGGGAATGGGGAAGATGAAGGTGGACGTCTGTTTACTGGCAATTCTGTTTGAGGGGCCGATCTCAAGGTGGGAAGGCCGTTGATCTGAATGCAGAGTTGCAAAAAGCAGCTATAAGCTCTTTGAACGGCCCACCGGCCACGCTACCACGAATTGGCCCACGAAGGAGTGAAGGAGTGGATGTTCCTCTGTTTCCCTTTGTTTTCTTCCTGGCGCTGGAGAACATCTGGCCAGAAGTGAGGGTAGGGCTAAAGGTCTGAAAGCTCAAATACTATTGTAATGGCAAACATCTTTGCAACATCGTCCAGTATTTTGTAGCTTATACATGCTATTACAAAATAACTCCAGCTCCATGGCATATGTTTTATTTGAGAAACATCAGGGGGGAACCCCTTCATGGATCACTGCCTTGTCGTGGCGAAGGGGCTTGTGTAACTCAGTGAAGCCATGAGCTATACCGTGCAGGGCCACCCAAGACGGACAGGTCATGACAGAGAGTTCTGACAAAATGTGGTCCACTGGAGAAGGAAATGGCAACCCACTCCAGTATCCTTGCCAAGAAAACCCCATGGACAATGTTAAAAGGCTAAAAGATATGACGCCGGAAGATGAGCCCCTCAGGTCGGAAGGTGTCCAATATGCTACTGGGGAAGAGCGGAGGGCAATTCCAAGTAGCTCCAGAAAGAGTGAAGCGGCTGGGCCAAAGCCGAAAGGACGTTCAGCTGTGGATGTATCTGGAAGCGAAAAGAAGGTCCGATGCTGTAAAGAACAATATTGTATAGGTACGTGGAATGTAAGATCCATGAACCAAGGCAAGCTGGATGTGGTCAAACATGAGATGACAAGATTGGACGTCGACATCTTGGGAATCAGCGAATTGAAATGGACGGGAATGGGTGAATTTAATTCAAGTGACCATTATATCTACTACTGTGGGCAAGAAACCCTTAGAAGAAATGGAGTTGCACTCATAGTCAATAAGAGAGTGGGAAAGGCAGTAATGGGGTACAACCTCAAAAACGACAGAATGATCTCAGTGCGTATCCAAGGAAAACCATTTAACATCACGGTAATCCAAGTCTATGCCCCAACCACCGATGCCGAAGAAGCTGAAGTTGACCGGTTCTATGAAGACCTACAAGACCTTCTAGAACTAGCACCAAAAAAAGATGTCCTTTTCATCATAGGGGATTGGAATGCTAAAGTAGGAAGTCAAGGAGTAATCGGAATAACAGGCAAGTTTGGCCTTGGAGTACAAAATGAAGCAGGGCAAAGGCTAATAGAGTTCTGTCAAGAGAACAAGCTAGTCATAGCAAACACCCTTTTCCAACAACACAAGAGACGACTCTACACATGGACATCACCAAATGGTCAATACCGAAACCAGATTGATTACATACTTTGCAGCCAAAGATGGAGAAGCTCTATACAGACGGCAAAAACAAGACCAGGAGCTGACTGTGGCTCAGATCATGAGCTTCTTACTGCAAAATTTAGGCTTAAATTGAAGAATGTAGGGAAAACCACTAGACCACTCAGGTATGACTTAGATCATATTCCATGTGAGTACACAGTGAAGGTGATGAATAGATTTAGAGGATTAGATTTGGTAGACAGAGTGCCTGAAGAACTATGGACGGAGGTCTGTAACATTGTACAAGAGGCAGCAACTAAAACCATCCCAAAGAAAAAGAAATGCAAGAAAGCAAAATGGCTGTCTGATGAGGCTTTACAAATAGCTGTGGAAAGAAGGAATGCGAAAAGCAAGGGTGAAAGGGAAAGATATAAGCAACTGAATGCAGATTTCCAGAGAATAGCAAGGAGAGATAAGAAGGCCTTCTTAAATGAACAATGCAAAGAAATTGAAGAAAACAATAGAATGGGGAAGACTAGAGATCTCTTCAAGAAAATTGGAGATATCAAAGGAACGTTTAGGGCAAAGATGGGCATGATAAAGGACAAAAAAGGCAGGGACCTAACAGAAGCAGAAGAGATTAAGAAGAGGTGGCAAGAATACACAGAAGAACTCTACAAGAAAGATCTTAATGTCCCTGATGTCCATGCTGGTGTGGTCACTGACCCTGAGCCAGACATCCTAGAGAGTGAAGTCAAGTGGGCCTTAGGAAGCATTGCTAACAACAAAGCTAGTGGAGATGACAGTATTCCAGCTGAGGTATTTAAAATACTAAAAGACGATGCTGTTAAAGTGCTGCACTCAATATGCCAGCAAGTTTGGAAAACGCAACAGTGGCCACGGGATTGGAAAAGGTCAGTTTACGTTCCAATTCCAAAGAAGGGCAATGCCAAAGAATGCTCAAACTATCGCACAATTGCACTCATTTCACATGCTAGCAAGGTTATGCTCAAAATCCTACAAGCTAGGCTTCAGCAGTACGTGAACCGAGAACTACCGGATGTACAAGCTGGGTTTCGAAGAGGCAGAGGAACTAGAGATCAAATTGCCAACATTCGCTGGATCATGGAGAAAGCACGAGAGTTCCAGAAAAGCATCTACTTCTGCTTCATTGACTATGCAAAAGCCTTTGATGGTGTGGATCACAACAAACTGTGGCAAATTCTTAAAGAGATGGGGATACCAGACCACCTTACCTGTCTCCTGAGAAATCTGTATGCGGGCCAAGAAGCAACAGTTAGAACCGGTCATGGAACAACCGATTGGTTCAAAATAGGGAAAGGAGTACGACAAGGCTGTATACTGTCACCCTGCTTATTTAACCTATATGCAGAGTACATCATGAGAAATGCCAGGCTGGAAGAATCACAAGCCGGAATTAAGATTGCAGGGAGAAACATCAATAACCTCAGATATGCAGACGATACCACCCTAATGGCAGAAAGTGAAGAAGAACTAAAGAGCCTCTTGATGAGGGTGAAAGAGGAGAGTGCGAAAGCTGGCTTGAAACTCAACATTAAAAAAACTAAGATCATGGCATCTGGACCCATCAATCCCTGGCAAATAGAAGGGGTAGAAATGGAAGCAGTAACAGACTTCATTTATTTGGGCTCCAAGATCACCGCAGACGGAGACTGCAGCCATGAAATTAAAAGACGCTTGTTCCTTGGGAGGAAAGCTATGGCAAACCTAGATAGCATATTAAAAAGCAGAGACGTCACCTTGCCGACAAAGATCCGCATAGTCAAAGCTATGGTTTTTCCAGTAGCAATGTATGGCTGTGAGAGCTGGACCATAAAGAAGGCTGAACGCCGAAGAATTGATGCCTTTGAACTGTGGTGCTGGAGAAGGCTCTTAAGAGTCCCCTGGACTGCTAGGAGGTCAAACCAGTCAATCTTAAAGGAAATCAACTCTGATTGCTCATTGGAAGGATTGAGAATGAAGCTCAAGCTCAGATACTTTGGTCACCTAATGCGAAGAGAGGACTCTTTGGAAAAGACCCTGATGCTGGGAAAGATGGAAGGCAAAAGGAGAAGAGGACGGCAGAGGATGAGATGGCTGGATAGCATCACTGAAGCAATGAGCATGAAATTGAGCAAACTCAGGGAGGCAGTGAAAGATAGGAAGGCCTGGCGCAATATGGTTCATGGGGTCACGAAGAGTCGGACACGACTTAACGACTAAACAACAACAACAACAACAGGGGGGAAACCCCAGCCCAATGTTTTTCAGGAGAATGTTATGAAAAGTCTCCTACCCTTCTTAGGAGCATCAGTTCCCTGAAGACAGAAGCCCCCAAGCAATCTTTTCTTTCCAGTCTATCAGACCTGAAGCTGGGGGGGTGGGAGGGGAGATTGCTTCCCCCTCTAATGTAAAAAAGGTAATTGCACTAAATGGGCAATTTAAGTGTTTCTTTTTTAGAATAAAGATCGGCCTTTCAAATGTTTTCTTCTGCAAATTTCTTTTCTTCCAACTGCTCCTGTTAGGAAAAAGTGGTCAGTTCTCTCAGGAAGACCTGAATTGCTGTGCTGCCCCCAAGAGTGCTTTGCATTTCCACCTTTATCAGCAATCTCAGTCTCTGCCTTGCAACAAGAATCCAGCATTGGCCCTCAAGGGGGTCTTCCTGTGTTTTACTTTTAAACTAAAGGGGTTATGAGGAGAGGTTTCCTAGGTTTCATGTTTCTCCCTCAATATGGATATTATGAACAAAAGGGAAACAAGGTTTAGGACAATATTTGATGGAGCCTCCATGGACTGGTATTGTCTAGCTGAAAAGAAAAGAAAAGAAATTATTTTTAAAGAACTTTTGGCTCCGGAAGCAATCAAAGCACTTTATAAATTCCTATGTCAATGTAGATTCCTTCTTTCTAGGTTGTCAACTTCTCATTCTAGAAAATTATTAGGAACAAGAAGATATTAGTCCTTAGCAGCTGACGTATATAATAATGTTTTCATCGAATTAGAAATGTGATGAACAGTCCAAGGTTTGCCTCAGGGCTGCTTGCATTCACCCACACCCTTTCACAGCACGAGGGCCTGCAATCTGGGGATGCTTTTCTACAATTATGCTGACCTCCCATGATTTGTCTTCCCTGTGGCAGGAAGAGTCAGCCTAGCAGCTTCATCTTCCACTGCATGATCAGGGAATTCATCCCAACAAGGCTCAAGGTCCCAGGAAGGTGACCAACTGGATCTGGGATTCGGCCCCTCTCTGCCCTGTGAGGCAAAGCCAATCTTTGGCAATCTCTTGGGATACTGGCACTGGGCTCTCACAGGGAAGGCCTCCCAAAGCAGCCAGTCCACCTCCCCTCTGGCCACAAATGGTTGAAGGGGAGGAGACCACCATTGGACCAAGCCATCCTGAAAGTCCATGAACGCTTTGTTGACCCCCACCTAGTCTTGCCCAATATCGAAACCTCCCCCAGGAGAGAAGCTTCGCACGCTCCATGTGAGGAAGTCAGACCCCGATGCTTCCTGCTGGTGGTTGCAACGAGGAAGCTGCAGGAGCACACCGAGAGTGCCCAGCAACATCAATGGCAATAAAAAAAACAGACTTGGCACAACTGGGCATAGATGTACGAGGGGAGGATGCAATAGACCCTGGGCACCAAGGACTGCTTCTCCAGCTGGGCCCAGAGAGACCTGAAGGGAGCCTCACAGCAGGAGAGAGAGCGACACAAGTGATCTTGGACAACATCCCCTCCCCTCCTGTGACAAAGGGAACCCCCTGCCCAGAGGAAAGGAAAGGGGGAAAGACAGTTTGAGGCCACAGGAGCAAAAGTGTGGGTGAAGGGAGGCACCGGGCGTTTGAGAGCAGGCAAAATATTCTGCCCTGCTGGAAAAATTGCTTCACATCTCCAAATAGAAGAAGACTGCCCTACAAGAGTGGCGAAGGATGGTCCTTTTGTTCAGTAAACTTCAATAGGAACTCACGAGGAGGTTTGCGGTAACCTCAGGAGGAGTCTTCCAACCTCTTGTGTTGGGGTGTGAATCTGTTTCAAGCAAAGGTCCCTGCGCTGGCCGAAAATGCCTGCCTCTTCCTCCCACCGACCGCTGCATACACGGACATTTCAACTGCCAGATTGTCATCGCTGAACAGCAGTATAACCACTGGGTCTCCATGTCTATGCCTCATGACTGGCAAGGAAGTTTCCCTGTCTACACAAAACCACTGAATGACTCTAAAATTGGTGACTATTTTATTTATTTATTTATTTATTCGGCTTCTATACCGCCCATCTCCCCCAACAGGTAACTCTGGGCGGCTCACAATAAAATATTTTGACTTTGTGAGGGAGCGGATCCGAATTCAGAAGTCTCTAATAATCAACCAAACCTCTAAATGTGCTTTTATTGTTGTCTACACTACATACAATGGGCAGCTAAAGCCCCTCAAGTGAAACTCGGGGCATCCTGCGGAGGGCTGGGCACGCTGAGTGCAAGAGAGAGCTCGCGGCGGTGGACTGACCAATAGAAGAGAATATGCGTGGCTCAGGGTTCAACTGTGGAGAACTTGGGGTCCTCTGAGCCTGGCTGTTTTCTTGCAAAAGTTTCGTTACCTGGCTAGGTAGCCTCTTCAGTGCTAGCAAGAAACGTTTGCAAGAAAACAACCAACCTCAGAGAGCCCCAAGGACTCCCCAGGGGTGGACTGCGCTGTATTCAACCGCCTGAGCCATTTTCCTTCTCCTTCCGGGAGACATTTGCTCTTTTAATTTGGTTGATAATTCCAAATTGAGAGAGGGAAATATACAGGATTAAAACATTTGGTTGAAAACATTGGCTACAATCAGGGCCTCTCTGATTGCTCACGGCTTACCTCCTGGTTACCATACTTTGCCTGGCTGAAGACATTTCTGGGGATGATGGGCTTGGTGGTAATAAGAATATTTGTTTGCTGTTTGGCTCAGGGTTTACCCTCCTGCTCGGGGTGTTGTAGGGGATGCTCTTCTGCTCTCAAAACAAGATCAACACCCTTTCCCCAAGGCAGGGATCCCTAATCTTGATGCAGAATGGCCAAAAATATGAATCTGAGTCACAGGATGATGTATACTCAAAAGATTCCCTAACTGATTGTGCGTAAAATATTCTGTTTTTGCACAAAATGGAAAAGGCAGGATTCTGAGAAGGAAATCCAATTCTCCCCCACCCCCATCATGTCAGCAGGAAGTCAAAGCTTCCCATTTGTCTCACCCTTCCTTTCTTTATCTGAACAGCAATCAAGGCATATGATCAAATTATAGTAAGAATGGGCTTCCCTAAAAGGATTAAAAATGCAGCAGGAAGAATCGGGAGTCCTGCACCCCAGCCCTAACTAAATAACTAAAGACCTGGCTGGAAGGGCCAACATTCCTTGAAGCCCTAATCAAATCATATGAAGATTTCTTCTCTGAAGGGATCTAGATGCCAGTTAGACCATGCCAGGTAAGGGAACCACAGGAAACCCCAGCGCAGGAGGGCACATGGCCTTAAAACGCTCCCTTCTAAAGACCAAACCGATTTCACCTCTCTTGGAATCCGGGAATCACCTTCT
This sequence comes from Liasis olivaceus, assembly GCA_030867105.1. Classification (NCBI taxonomy): domain Eukaryota; kingdom Metazoa; phylum Chordata; class Lepidosauria; order Squamata; family Pythonidae; genus Liasis; species Liasis olivaceus. The sequence goes on along the minus strand of CM061348.1, from coordinate 6,108,947 downwards.
CCAAGAATTCCTTCGTACCTTTCCAGGAACAAGAGGATCTGCCCTATAAGGGAACTCCTGGGGAAACCCGAGCATGGCTGCCCCACAAATGATCCCCTTGTGTATCTCGCTCTGGAAAATAAACTCTTCTCTCTCCTTCAAGCAACCGCCTCCATGTTTCTTCCCAGCTGGGAGAGGAACCTGGTAAGGTTTCTTTCTAAGGCTGGGATCAATGTAAACGTCATAAAAAAAAAATTCTCTTATTGGTGTGCACAGCATTGGCCATTTAAAATAACAGTACATTCAAAAATACAATCCAAAATTAAAACGGCCCTTTTATTTTTATTGGTACATTAATTTCCCTTCGGCTGCCAGTTCTGAGGGTCAGGCTAAAAGAAATCATCTTTTCCCAGTTCAGTGTACACAAATACAAAATGCATAGATTTAAACAATTAAATCTAGAATTTACATGGATTCTCACCGAAACAGATCTGTGTATGGGAAATTAAGTCATTCCTCCTCCTGAAGCTCTTTCCACGCTCCACACATTTATATGGTTCCTCCCGTGTGGATCCTTTTATGGGAACTAAGATCGCTGCTAGTACTAAAGCTCTTTCCACACTTCATCCACTTTTATGGCTACTCCCCTGTGTGGATCCTATTATGGACAATAAGTTGACTGCTTGTCCTGAAGCTCTTTCCACACGCCATGCATTTATATGGGTTGTCCCCTGTATGAATCCCGTTATGAGAATTAAGACGCCTACTAGTACGAAAGCTCTTTCCACACTCCATGCACTTATATGGCTGTTCCCCTGTGTGGATTCTTTTATGGGAAGTAAGTTTACTGTTTTGAGTAAAAGCCTTTCCGCACTCAATGCATATATATGGTTTCTCCCCTGTGTGTATCCATTTATGGGAATTCAGCTGACCCTTCTGAGGAAAGCCCTTTCCACACTCTGTGCACTTATATGGTTTCTCCCCTGTGTGAATCCCATTGTGAGAAGTAAGTACACCCCTAGTACGAAAGCTCTTTCCACACTCCAAGCATTTATATGGCCTCTCCCCTGTGTGGACTCTTTTATGGGAAGTAAGTTTATTCATTTGGGTAAAAGTCTTTCCACACTCGATGCATTTATATGGTTTCTCCCCTGTGTGTATCCATTTATGGGAATTCAGCTGACCCTTCTGAGGAAAGCCCTTTCCACACTCTATGCACTTATAAGGTTTCTCTCCTGTGTGGATCCTTTTATGGGAAGTAAGTACACTACTAGTACGAAAGCTCTTTCTACACTCCATGCATTTATATGGTTTCTCCCCTGTGTGGATCTTTTTATGAGATGTAAGTTGACTGCTATTAGTAAAGTGCTTTCCACACTCCATGCATTTATATGGTTTCTCCCCTGTGTGGATCCATTTATGGGAGGTAAGTTGACTGCTAGTAGTAAAGTTCTTTCCACACTCCATGCATTTATATGGCTTCTCCCCTGTGTGGATCCATTTATGGGAGGTAAGGGAACACCTGTAACTAAAGTTCTTTCCACACTCCCTGCATTTATATGGTTTCTCCCCTGTGTGGATCCTGTTATGGGAAGTAAGAGAACTACTAGTAGGAAAGTTCTTTCCACACTCCATGCATTTATATGGTTTCTCCCCTGTGTGGACCCTTTTATGGGAAGTGAGATCCCTGCTAGTAGTAAACCTCTTTCCACACTCCTGGCATTTATGTGGCTTCTCCCCTGTGTGGATCCATTTATGGGAGGTAAGTTGACTGCTATAAGTAAAGTTCTTTCCACACTCCATACATTTATATGGTTTCTCTCCTGTGTGGATCCTGTTATGTGAATTCAGATGATCCTTCCGAGTAAAGCTCTTCCCACACTCAATGCATTTATATGGCTTCTCCCCTGTGTGGATCCATTTATGGGAGGTAAGTTGACTGCTATTAGAAAAGCTGTTTCCACACTCCAGGCATTTATATGGTTTCTCTCCTGTGTGCATATTTTTATGTCTGACAAGGGATATATTTTGAGGGAAGCTCTTTCCACATTCGATGCATTTATATGGCTTCTCCCCTGTGTGCATCCTATTATGGTAAGTAAGATAACTGCTAGTAGTAAAGTTCTTTCCACACTCCATGCATTTATATGGTTTCTCCCCTGTGTGGATCCTTTTATGGGAATTGAGATTAGACTTCTGAGCAAAGACCTTTCCACACTCCATGCACTTATATGGTTTTTCCCCTGTGTGGACCATGTTATGGGAAGTAAGTTGTATTTTTATACGAAAGCTCTTTCCACACTCCATGCACTTATATGGCTTCTCCCCTGTCTGGATCGTTTTATGAGACATAAGGGACTCATTTTCACAGGAAACAGTGAAAGTCCAATTGGGTTTTTTTCCATTGTTTCTGCCGATATAATCTTCTCCTTTCGTTTCTGTTGGAGAGTGTTCATTTCCCACTAATTTGTCTTTTAATAATATTATACTTTTTCCCATGTACCTTTCCTTTATTTTTCCTTGTTGAGCAAGAAAGCCTTGCGTCTCAGCATCCATGGAAGATGAGCCTTCCTGATTCCAAGTCTTTGACTGGCTTCTCTCATACCTTTGTAGTTGCATCTCCAGTTCCTTCTCCATTCCGCCTCCATGCCTGATCATTTGGAATTTTTCACTGGGATCTTTATTCTGATAGCGATGACCACCTGCAAAGGAAAAGAGAAATGAAAATGATAGCAAGGTTGGGGGAAAAGATCAAACTGTAGGATTTGCATGTTTGCATGGTTACAATGGCATGGTATAGAAACGATAATTTCTATGTTCATGAGCCACAAAAGCTTGGAAAATATCTAAAGTATCCGCTTTATTTATAATTATCCTTATATATTCAACCTTACCCAGAGTCAGTGTTGAGTTCAGGAAGACTCCGGGGAAACATCCAAGGAGGCATTAGGAGGAAACGTGACATTTATTGGAGGGGGGTCAATAACAGGAATGACCAGTGAGAACTAAATCAATTTTGAAATTCGTCCTTTTCTTCCTACCCAAACTACCTTCCATTTGCTATTCATTTTTCAAATGACAAAATCACATGGTTGCAGAGAAAAAAATTCTAGAGCTCTTCTCTTAACCCTAAAAAGCACGTTTGCAATGGAAAAACAGCACCATGTTGCCCTTAACCCCAAGGCTCAGGATAGAAATAAAAAGGAAGAGAAGCATTAACCCAACAGCCTGAATAAATGAGAATCCTTCAGAGGACAGACAGGGAAGCATTTGGGCCCAAAGAGCTGAAATCAGTTTGATGGAGTTGAGTATCTCCTCAAGCCAAGGAAATAGTTTTTCACTGATATGTTTAAATAGAAACGGAAAAATTCCCCAGATCAGAAATGCATCTAAGCAGAGAGTCATTGACCTCCTTCTTTCCTCGGAGCAAGAGAAGGCCAGATATTTTCCTCTCCCTCCCAAGAGATGACATCTGGTTGGAGATTTTCTTAATAAGATGTAGCTGATGGCAGGTAACTAAGTCATCCCAAACTCTCTGATGGGAGAGAGGCAAACCCTTACCCAGAGAGACCAGGTTGCGATAATTTTCTAGCATGACTTCCCAATGCAACGCTTTTTGGTGAGGATCCAGCTGAGACCACTCCTCCTCGGAGAAATACACAGCCACCTCCTCGAAGGACACAAAACCCTCCTGAAGAAAGAAAAAAAAAGAACAGAAGAGGCCCGGAGGACTTGCAAGATCTGTCCTGTTCTTCACAAATTCCGAAAGCAAAGATATGCACCAAGTTAAATGGCTGGGCTTGGCGGGATTCCAAGGTTTAGGTGGGAAAATGGAAAGAGCCGAAACTTTTGACTGAAGAAATCTGATTGCTTCTAGAGGACATTCAGTGCCAATCAGTGATAGCAACCCCAATTTCCTTCTGGATCAATCCATCAGTTGATCCATTCACCCATCTTCAAAAGATTCTCACCTTCTTCAGAGAAGGAACTGGCAGATGGGCTTCAGCAACCCCACCTATCAGTGTCTCCAATCCGTCCTGTGCTTGCAGAAGGAAATGGGGGGCAGGGGGATTCTTTCTAGTATTTCAGGAAATGGCTTACGGTGTCCCCAGAAGGATCAATCGTGCCCACCTCAACAACTCCATGAAAGTGCTGGGGGAGCACAGCCAGGGATTTGGGTGGGGGGCCATCAATATTCAGAGGCACACAAGCCGGGTTCGTCTCCTCCTCAGACTGCAAGAAAGGTGCTAGTAGTCTGAGCCGTTGGCTGAATGGAGATAAGAAAGCGGAGACAATTTTCTGGGAAGGACATTTCGCAGCTTTTGCCAAGCTGGATTCCTTGGCCTCCAAATCAAGGCACAAATCAGAGGATTAGAAATTACTTTGCAAGTGAAAAGGGCCTTGATTAGATGCTCTTTCAGAACAATTTCACTTACAGACTTTTCTCTCTGGCCACTTTCATTGGATTTTAATAGCCTGTCTTATGTCTTTCATGTGCTGATATTTCTTATTCACTGGTTCGAAACAAGGCTTTTTAAAAATGGCAATGTGCCAGTCTGAGTATTTAGTTATTTTTGAGCAGCCTTGCACAATTGCAACTCAAAGAATGAAAAAACGAATGGGTCTCTGTTTAGCGGTTCCTAATAATATTATTCCTATCTCTTGAGAATGTTTGAATAAATTAATTATTATAAACTAATAGGAAGTGTAAGTAGCAAAAGGAGAGTTACATACTGGTCTTTAAAACAAAAAGATATCCTAATAAGAATCTCCGGGAGAAAGTACAGACCAATTTGTATCCCAACTAAAGACTTCAGGGCAGGCTGAGCTGACTGAGAGCAACCTGAATCTTCCATTCACCATTCCATGTTGCTCACGGACAAGAAAACAGCCAGGACCACAAAAGGGGGAAAACTGGAAGGAGAGAATAGAAATCTAATAGATAAAATTTCCTTCTCTTACTTGAGCTGGAGGTTCAGCCCCTGTTTCAGCTGCATCAGAAAGAGCAGACAACTTTGTTCCAGTCGTCCCTGTAAGGGAGAGAGAATTTTAAAGTGCAGAATTAATAAAATAGGAAGAGGGATTCTAGACAAGAGAAGACGAGAGAGCTGGGATCTGTCTGGGGAATGGGAGGGCCTTCGATTACCTCCTGAGGTGTCCTGACTTGGACCTTCCTGAGAGATCCTCCTGAAAGACAGCTCCCGAGGGGGACTGGATGGATTCCTCCTTCCCTCAGGATCTCTCATGTCCACAGCAAAGGACTTCAAAGAGGAGGCAGGAGAAAAGAAGAAGAATTAACAGACGTCACACAACATGAGGTGGATTCTTGTTCTCTGAACACAACTTCAAAGCCCCCAGTGTCAATCAGGGAGGTTGGAAAGTGGGAAAGGAACGGCTGTCCCAAATCTATCTTCTAGAATGGATAACGGAACAATGTCCTACAATAACTAATAAAACGTCTCCACATATTACGAATGCCAGAGAACTCTTCCCAGGACGGGGTTAAGAATTCAAATGCATTGTTTATACCATTCAGACCCCTTCTGGGCTTCCAAAATGAAGGTCTCCCACCTGCAACTCGACCTGCTCCTTCTGCTCCTCCGCCTGGCTCAGGAGGAAGCCTTCCGCCAGGGCCACCGCCTGGGAGCTGGTCTCTGCTCCACACTCCCGCACCCAGCTCTGCATCCGCAGGGGCCGAAGGGCCAGGAACTGGTCCAAAACAACCAGGTCCAGCATCTGCACTTTTGTGTGCTTATCTGGTCTCAACCACTGAGTGCGAAAGTAGTGGAGACGGCTGCAAAGCCCCCGGGGCCCTCAGCCTCCTGGTATTGGACGTTCCTGAAGTTCTGGGGCTGAACCTCTGAACGGATGGTTTCCTCCTCCAGGACCTTCTGTCCAGTTCTTGCCCAGATCTCCCCACAGCTCCCAGGCTGGACAGCAGAAGGGCCTTCTCCACTTACCTCGCTTGCTACGGGTTGTGTCTCCATTCTTTCTCTCTCCTGTAACGCAACTCCAAAGGGGTCCGAGGAATCTTGTGGCTCTCCAAATCCCTTTTCCTTCGTAGGACTGTTCCTGTAGCCCAGGAATGACCACGGCAGGCCATTCAGCCCTCTTTGCCCAAGAGAGAATTTTGTCTGTATGCGAAGACCTACAAAGGCTTCCAGGTTGTGTGTCTGAGATGGAAAAGAAAAGGTATTCCAAGAATTAGAAAGTGATGGATGTCACCACTGAACAACACTGATCCCCATGGAAGGCACCATCTTTCTGAGCTAGTATAGGATGGCAGTGGCATTGAACAGATACGTCCTGTGTTTATTTGTGTGTTTCTGTGTGTGTGTTGTAAAATATGGGTTTGGCTTCCATCAAGCCCTTGGAATGCCCAATAAATGCATTTTGGAGCATTTTCTGTTTCTTTTTCTAAGAAGGAAGGGCTGGCTTTTTAAAAACCCATATCTACGTTTCCCTACAAACGGGAGTCACACCACATGTATGCCAAACCCCAAACAGGTTAACAAACCACCAAAGTCCGGTTCAGATAAAATGCGATGCCAGTGAAATGAGCCTGGCTTGGGATGTCCCATTTCCCTTTCTTCAGGGTTTGCTTTTAAGAGCCATGTCACCCCAGGACACCCAGGCGGGTTCAGACAACATGCCCGAAGCCCAAACACGTCCCCCAACCCTTATTAGCCTAATAAAACCCACACCCCGCATAGCTCATCACCTATTTACCATGACCGAGTGATGTATGTAGTATGTCTGTAGCATGCAGTGCTCTGTAGAAGGGGGGTAACAGGAAGCAGGCGGACCGAAAGAGTGTCCCCTCAAAAGTACCTCAGCCAATGGGGAAATGGGGAGAAATGAGTGTCGGGATAGGATCGTAGACAATGTGCTGAAATCTGTAAGAAGGGGGGGCTTCTTATTTGCAAGGAAGCCCACCAGCCTTTGCAAACGCTTCAATAGCCTTTACTTCGATGAGCCCAGAGAGAGACGAGTGAGGGCATTTCTCACACTTTTGAAGAGCCAAGTCACCCCAGGACACCCAGGCGGGTTCAGACAACATGCCCTGAGCCCAAAGAGATCCCCCAACCGCAGGGGCCCAGTTCGCACAAAGCACAGGGCGTGAAGGAAGGAAGCTGAAGAGGAGGATCTCCTGGTCCACTCACCCTCCTAAGACGCGTTGAACTGCAGAGGATCCGGCCCTATTTCAGCCTCATCAGCGCGTGGTGAGAAGCAGCACAATCTCCAGCCCTCCTTCCTCGGAAGGCGTTTCTTCTTTCCTGCTGCAGATTTGCAATGCAAACTCTCCTCCTCCCCTCTCCGCCCTCCCCAGGGGTGCACATGGTGGTCCCCTCTCTTTGCAATGGGAGCCCCCTATTGGATGGTCTGTGCAATGCAGGGCCTCTTGCAAAAAGGGGAGCAAGAGGGTTATGTCCATGGGGTCAGGAGGAAGGGGGCTGTGGTGTCCCCCCATCAGGAAGCCTTCTCCTTCCAGCTGCTTTGGACAACTGTAGAACATCTCCAAGCTTCCATTTTTCAGAGAGGTTCTGAAGAAAGTTGCATCCCGGGTAGAGGGAGCAGGTGGAGCAAAGGAGCAGACAGGAAATGGAATTCAGCATTTTTCTTGCTTAAGAGGGTAACACTAATCCTGCCTTGATTCTGCATCCCATAGAAGGTCAGTGGGAAACATCGCAGAGCTCCAACAGGCTCTGTGGTGTCCAGTTCCTGACCCGGCTTGCCTGAAAGGGCTGATGCTCTGCAACTGCAGAGAGCCTCAGAGGAAGGCGACGATTTGGCTCCTTGGCAATCGGTTTCCGGCCGGGATACAGGATGGACATTGCATTGGTTGCACTTATGGACGATGTATGCAGAGACCAGGATTGGGGCAGTGCAGTCCTCCTAGATGTCTCAGTGGCCTTCGGTACCCCTGACCGTGGCCTTCTTCTGCAACGTGTCTGAGGGAATGCCCTGCTTCTAGTGGTTCTCCTCCTTGCAGAGGTCCTGATGGCGGAAGTCCTCCCTCTCCTTCAAGCAAGCGCCTGCCTGTTTATTCCCGGCTTGGAGATGGACCTCATCGGCTTTCTTTCTAACAATTTGGCGAGCCAGGCACGTGCCCGAGACTAACCGGGTCAGCGGACCGAGCCCGGGCAGCTTCACCCGGCCGGCAGCTGACCATTTGTGCGGAGGGTGCCATCCCGGACTCTGCCCGCTTCGACACTGGTAGTAAAAGGAGTTTTGGTTGTGAGGCAAAGAGTTGCTTGAACTCCCGAGAACCTATCTTGTCTCTATGGGGACAGCTGCGGATCGCTCAAGGTTAGTGGAAAAGGCCTCCGGGCTGACAAAGTTCAGGAAGGAAACAGGATTCAGAAATCCTGTTTGCATTCTAAGACCCTTAATGTTTCAATACAGATATATGTGTGTGTGTGTATGTTTAAATACTAAATATGAAATATACGTGTAGGTAATACATTACATCTCCTGGCATAGCTAATACTCTAGCTGAAAACATAAGGCTGCTCTTTTCCTTAACTCCTGCCTTCTGATTTATGTCTTCCTCTCTGCCCCTGGTTGCTCCACAAATTCCTACTGAAGCAAGCTAGGAGGTGAAAAAAAAGGAAAAGACACCACCAAGTATAGCAATGGGCAATAAAATCTGAATAATGACTGGAATTCTATACTTGGTGTTATGCATTCCTGACATGGCACATATTTAATCTCTTTTAAATTACTTTTGTAGAGGCCTCCTCATCTATCTGATTTCCGTTTATTTCTCTTCTGGAACAGACCTTTTCTCCTTTCCATTTCCGGTCTTGACGCATCTGTGCTGCTGTACGGTTTGTGAAGCCAATTCAGAACGTTACCGGGTGAAGCAAAGCCATCCATACTTGAGCCACTGGAGTTCTGTGGGGGTAAGAGACCTAACAGTGTTCCCCCCCCCCCAACAGATCTGGGATTCTGGGCCTTTTAATGGCGCTCTGGGTCAGAGGAGAGGAAATCTCCTCTCCGTGGAAAGGCCCAGGAGAGCTCCAGTGGTCAGGAAGTGGCAACCTTCAGTAGAGGAAGACGGAAGTCCGTGTGGACTGCTGTGGACTGCTGGGAGTGGGTCTCCGTGAAGGCGGAAGGGCTGGGCGAGGCTGCAGAAGAGGGAGCGCGGAGGGGCGAGTGGTCTTCTGAAGGGCATCAGAATACGCACCACGGACAGAAGCAAAGAACAGCACATTGTATGTCGTAAGAGGGGTTGTGAGGGTTTAGTGTGTTGGGAATGGGGAAGATGAAGGTGGACGTCTGTTTACTGGCAATTCTGTCTGAGGGGCCGATCTCAAGGTGGGAAGGCCGTTGATCTGAATGCAGAGTTGCAAAAAGCAGCTATAAGCTCTTTGAACGGCCCACCGGCCACGCTACCACGAATTGGCCCACGAAGGAGTGAAGGAGTGGATGTTCCTCTGTTTCCCTTTGTTTTCTTCCTGGCGCTGGAGAACATCTGGCCAGAACTGAGGGTAGGGCTAAAGGTCTGAAAGCGCAAATACTATTGTAATGGCAAACATCTTTGCAACATCGTCCAGTATTTTGTAGTTTATACACGCCATGACAGAAGAACTCCAGCTCCATGGGATATGTTTTATTTGAGAAACATCAGGGGGGAAGCCCCAGCCCAATGTTTTTCAGGAGAATGTTATGAAAAGTCTCCTACCCTTCTTAGGAGCATCAGTTCCCTGAAGACAGAAGCCCCCAAGCAATCTTTTCTTTCCAGTCTATCAGACCTGAAGCTGGGGGGGTGGGAGGGGAGATTGCTTCCCCCTCTAATGTAAAAAAGGTAATTGCACTAAGTGGGCAATTTAAGTGTTTCTTTTTTAGAATAAAGATCGGCCTTTCAAATGTTTTCTTCTACAAATTTCTTTTCTTCCAACTGCTCCTGTTAGGAAAAAGTGGTCAGTTCTCTCAGGAAGACCTGAATTGCTGTGCTGCCCCCAAGAGTGCTTTGCATTTCCACCTTTATCAGCAATCTCAGTCTCTGCCTTGCAACAAGAATCCAGCATTGGCCCTCAAGGGGGTCTTCCTGTGTTTTACTTTTAAACTAAAGGGGTTATGAGGAGAGGTTTCCTAGGTTTCATGTTTCTCCCTCAGTATGGATATTGTGAACAAAAGGGAAACAATGTTTAGGACAATATTTGATAGAACTTCCATGGATTGGTATGGTCCAGCTGAAAAGAAAAGAAAAGAAATTATTTTTAAAGAACTTTTGGCTCCCGAAGCAATCAAGGCACTTTATAAATTCCTATGTCAATGTACATTCCTTCTTTCCAGGTTGTTAAGTTCTCATTCTAGAAAATTATTAGGAACAAGAAGATATTAGTCCTTAGCAGCTGACGTATATAATAATGTTTTCATAGAATTAGAAATGTGATGAACAGTCCAAGGTTTGCCTCAGGGCTGCTTGCATTCACCCACAGCCTTTCACAGCAGGAGGGCCTGCAATCTGGGGATGCTTTTCTACAATTATGCTGACCTCCCATGATTTGTCTTCCCTGTGGCAGGAAGAGTCAGCCTAGCAGCTTCATCTTCCACTGCATGATCAGGGAATTCATCCCAACAAGGCTCAAGGATCCCAGGAAGGTGACCAACTGGATCTGGGACTCGGCCACTCTCTGCCCTGTGAGGCAAAGCCAATCTTTGGCGATCTCTTGGGATACTGGCACTGGGCTCTCACAGGGAAGGCCTCCCAAAGCAGCCAGTCCACCTCCCCTCTGGCCACAAATGGTTGAAGGGGAGGAGACCACCATTGGACCAAGCCATCCTGAAGCTCCATCAACACTTTGTTGACCCCCACCTAGTCTTGCCCAATATCGAAACCTCCCCCAGGAGAGAAGCTTCGCACGCTCCATGTGAGGAAGTCAGACCCCGATGCTTCCTCCTGGTGGTTGCAACGAGGAAGCTGCAGGAGCACACCGAGAGTGCCCAGCAACATCAATGGCAATAAAAAAAACAGACTTGGCACAACTGGGCATAGATGTACAAGGGGAGGATGCAATAGACCCTGGGCACCAAGGACTGCTTCTCCAGCTGGGCCCAGAGAGACCTGAAGGGAGCCTCACAGCAGGAGAGAGAGCGACACAAGTGATCTTGGACAACATCCCCTCCCCTCCTGTGACAAAGGGAACCCCCTGCCCAGAGGAAAGGAAAGGGGGAAAGACAGTTTGAGGCCATAGCAGCAAAAGTGTGGGTGAAGGGAGGCACCGGGCGTTTGAGAACAGGCAAAGTATTCTGCCCTGCAGGAAAAAAAACTGCTTCACATCTCCAAATAGAAGAAGATTCCCCTACAAGAGTGGCGAAGGATGGTCCTTTTGTTCAGTAAACTTCAATAGGAACTCACGAGGAGGTTTGCGGTAACCTCAGGAGGAGTCTTCCAACCTCTTGTGTTGGGGTGTGAATCTGTTTCAAGCAAAGGTCCCTGCGCTGGCTGAAAATTCCTGCCCCTTCCTCCCACCGACCGCTGCATACACAGACATTTCAACTGCCAGATTGTCATCGCTGAACAGCAGTGTAAGTATTGGGTCTCCATGTCTATGCCTCATCACTGGCAAGGAAGGTTCCCTGTCTACACAAAACCATTGAATGACTCTAAAATTGGTGACTATTTTATTTATTTATTTATTTATTCGGCTTCTATACCGCCCATCTCCCCCAACAGGTAACTCTGGGCGGCTCACAATAAAATATTTTGACTTTGTGAGGGAGCGGATCCGAATTCAGAAGTCTCTAATAATCAACCAAACCTCTAAATGTGCTTTTATTGTTGTCTACACTACATACAATGGGCAGCTAAAGCCCCTCAAGTGAAACTCGGGGCATCCTGCGGAGGGCTGGGCACGCTGAGTGCAAGAGAGAGCTCGCGGGGGTGGACTGACCAATAGAAGAGAATATGCGTGGCTCAGGGTTCAACTGTGGAGAACTTGGGGTCCTCTGAGCTTGGCTGTTTTCTTGAAAACGTTTCATTACCCGGCCAGGTGACATGTTCAGTGCTAGCAAGAAAACAACCAACCTCAGAGAGCCCCAAGGACTCCCCAGGGGTGGACTGCGCTGTATTCAACCGCCTGAGCCATTGTCCTTCTCCCTCCGGGAGACATTTGCTCTTTTAATTTGGTTGATAATTCCAAATTGAGAGAGGGAAATATACAGGATTAAAACATTTGGTTGAAAACATTGGCTACAATCAGGGCCTCTCTGATTGCTCACGGCTTACCTCCTGGTTACCATACTTTGCCTGGCTGAAGACATTTCTGGGGATGATGGGCTTGGTGGTAATAAGAATATTTGTTTGCTGTTTGGCTCAGGGTTTACCCTCCTGCTCGGGGTGTTGTAGGGGATGCTCTTCTGCTCTCAAAACAAGATCAACACCCTTTCCCCAAGGCAGGGATCCCTAATCTTGATGCAGAATGGCCAAAAATATGAATCTGAGTCACAGGATGATGTATAGCCAAAAGACCCTAACTGATTGTGCATAAAATATTCTGTTTTTGCACAAAAAGGAAAAGGAGGGATTGTGAGAAGGAAATCCAATTCTCCCCCACCCCCATCATGTCAGCAGGAAGTCAAAGCTTCCCATTTGTCTCACCCTTCCTTTCTTTATCTGAACAGCAATCAAGGCATATGATCAAATTATAGTAAGAATGGGCTTCCCTGAAAGGATTAAAAATGCAGCAGGAAGGATCGGGAGTCCTGCACCCCAGCCCAAACTAAATAACTAAAGACCTGGCTGGAAGGGCCAACATTCCTTGAAGCCCTAATCACATCATATGAAGATTTCTTCTCTGAAGGGATCTAGATGCCAGTTAGACCATGCCAGGTAAGGGAACCACAGGAAACGCCAGCGCAGGAGGGCGCCTGACCTCAACACGCTCCCTTCTAAAGACCAAACCGATTTCACCTCTCTTGGACTCCGGGAATCACCTTCTCCAAGAATTCCTTCGCACCTTTCCAGGAACAAGAGGATCTGCCCTACAAGGGAACTCCGGGGGAAACCCGAGCATGGCTGCCCCACAGATGATCCCCTTGTCTATCTGGCTCTGGAAAATCAACCCTTCTCTCTCCTTCAAGCAACCGCCACTGTGTTTATTCCCAGCTGGGAGGGGAACCTGGTAAGGTTTCTTTCTAAGGCTGGGATCAATGTAAACGTCATTAAAAAAAAATTCTCTTATTGGTGTGCACAGCATTGGCCATTTAAAACAACAGTACATTCAAAAATCCAGTGCAAAATTAAAACCGCCCTTTTATTTTTATTGGTACATTAATTTCCCTTCGGCTGCCAGTTTTGAGGGTCAGGCTAAAGGAAATCATCTTTTCCCAGTTCAGTGTACACAAATAGAAAATGCATAGATTTAAACGACTAAATCTAGAATTTACATGGATTCTCACCGAAACAGATCTGTGTTTGGGAAATTAGGTCATTCCTCCTCCTGAAGCTCTTTCCACGCTCCACACATTTATATGGTTCCTCCCCTGTGTGTATCCTTTTATGGGAACTAAGATCGCTGCTAGTACTAAAGCCCTTTCCACACTTCATCCACTTTTATGGCTTCTCCCCTGTTTGGATTCTTTTATGGGAAGTAAGTTCAATGTTTTGAGTAAATGTCTTTCCACACTCCATGCATTTTTATTGCTTCCCCCCTACCTGGACCCCTTTATGGGAATTCAGATGACCCTTCTGAGTAAAAGTCTTTCCACACTCCGTGCATTCATGTGGTTGCTCCCCTGTGTGGATCATTTTATGGACAATAAGATTACTGCTTCTTCTGAAGCTCTTTCCACACTCCATGCATTCATGTGGTTTCTCCCCTGTGTGTATTCTTTTATGGGAAGTAAGTTTATCGTTTTGAGAAAAAGTCTTTCCACAGTCCATGCATTTATATGATTTGTCCCCTGTATGAATCACATTATGAGAATTAAGATGCCTACTAGTACGAAAGCTCTTTCCACACTCCATGCATTTATATGGCTTCTCACCTGTGTGGATCCTGTTATGGGAACTAAGATCACTGCTAGTAGTAAAGCTCTTTCCACACTCCAGGCATTTATATGGTTTCTCCCCTGTGTGGATCCATTTATGGGAATTCAGATGACCCTTCTGAGGAAAGCCCTTTCCACACTCTGTGCACTTATATGGTTTCTCCCCTGAGTGAATCCTGTTATGAGAAGTAAATACACTCCTAGTACGAAAGCTCTTTCCACACTCCAAGCATTTATATGGCCTCTCCCCTGTGTGGACTCTTTTATGGGAAGTAAGTTTATTCATTTGGGTAAAAGTCTTTCCGCACTCGATGCATTTATATGGTTTCTCCCCTGTGTGTATCCATTTATGGGAATTCAGTTGACCCTTCTGAGTAAAGCCCTTTCCACACTCTGCGCACTTATATGGTTTCTCTCCTGTGTGGATCCTTTTATGGGAAGTAAGTACACTACTAGTACGAAAGCTCTTTCCACACTCCATGCATTTATATGGTTTCTCCCCTGTGTGGATCTTTTTATGAGAGGTAAGTTGACTGCTATTAGTAAAGTGCTTTCCACACTCCATGCATTTATATGGTTTCTCCCCTGTGTGGATCCATTTATGGGAGGTAAGTTGACTGCTAGTAGTAAAGCTCTTTCCACACTCCAGGCATTTATATGGCTTCTCCGCTGTGTGGATCCATTTATGGGAGGTAAGTTGACTGCTAGTAGTAAAGTTCTTTCCACACTCCATGCATTTATATGGTTTCTCTCCTGTGTGGATCCTGTTATGGGAATTCAGATGGCCCCTGTAAGTAAAGCTCTTTCCACACTCAGTGCATTTATATGGCTTCTCCCCTGTGTGGACCCTTTTATGGTAAGTGAGATCCCTGCTAGTAGTAAAGCTCTTTCCACACTCCATGCATTTATATGGCTTCTCCCCTGTGTGGATCCATTTATGGGAGGTAAGTTGACTGCTATTAGTAAAGTTCTTTCCACACTCCATGCATTTATATGGTTTCTCTCCTGTGTGGATCCTGTTATGTGAGTTCAGATGATCCTTCCGAGTAAAGCTCTTTCTACACTGAGTGCATTTATATGGCTCCTCCCCTGTGTGGACGCTTTTATGGGAAGTAAAATCCCTGCTAGTAGTAAAGCTCTTTCCACACTCCAGGCATTTATATGGTTTCTCTCCTGTGTGCATATTTTTATGTCTGACAAGGGATGTATTTTGACGGAAGCTCTTTCCACACTCCATGCATTTATATGGCTTCTCCCCTGTGTGGATCCTATTATGGTAAGTAAGATAGCTGCTAGTAGCAAAGTTCTTTCCACACTCCATGCACTTATATGGTTTCTCCCCTGTGTGGATCCTTTTATGGGAATGCAGGCCAGACCGCTGAGCAAAGGCCTTTCCACAATCCATGCACTTATATGGTTTTTCCCCTGTATGGATCCTGTTATGGGAAGTAAGTTGTATCTTAGTACGAAAGCTCTTTCCACACTCCATGCACTTATATGGCTTCTCCCCTGTCTGGATCGTTTTATGAGACATAAGGGACTCATTTTCACAGGAAACAGTGAAAGTCCAATTGGGTTTTTTTCCATTGTCTCTGCACATATAATCTTCTCCTTTAGTTTGGGTTGGAGAGTGTTCATTTACCACTAATTTGTCTTTTAATAATCTTATACTTTTTCCCATATACCGTTCCTTTACTTTTCCTTGTTGGGCAAGAAAGCCTTGCGTCTCAGCATCCATGGAGGATGAGCTTTCCTGATTCCAAGCCTTTGACTGGCTTCTCTCATGCCTTTGTAGTTGCATCTCCAGTCCCTTGTCCCTTCCGCCTCCATGCCCGATCACTTCGAATTTTTCACTGGGACTTTTATTCTCACAGCGAAGACCACCTGCAAAGGAAAAGAGAAATGAAAATGATAGCAAGGTTGGGGGAAAAGGTCAAACTGTAGGATATGCATGTTTGCATGGTTACAATCACATGGTATAGAAACGATAATTCCTATGTTCATGAGCCATAAAAGCTTTGAAAACATCAGCAGCATCCGGTTTTTTTATAATTACCCTTATATAGTCAAACCTTACCCAGAGTCAGTGTTGAGTTCAGGAAGAATCCGGGCAAACATCCAAGCAGGCATTAGGAGAAAACCTAACATTTATTGGAGGGGGGTCAATAACAGGAACGACCAGTGAGAACTAAATCAATTTTGAAATTCGTCCTTTTCTTCCTACCTAAACTACCTTACATTTGCTATTCATTTTTGAAATGACAAAATCACATGGTTGCAAATAAAAAATTCTAGAGCTCTTCTCTTAACCCTAAACAGCACGTTTGCAATGGAAAAACAGCACCATGTTGCCCTTAACCCCACGGCTCAGGATAAAAATCAAAAGGAAGGCAAGTATTAACCCAACAGCCTGAATAAATGAGAATCCTTCAGAGGACAGACAGGGAAGCATTTGGGCCCAAAATGCTGAAATCAGTGTGATGGAGTTGAGCATCTGCTCAAGCCAAGGAAATAGGTTTTCACTGATATGTTTAAATAGAAATGGAAAAATTCCCCAGATCAGAAGTGCATCTAAGCAGAGAGTCATTGACCTCCTCCTTTCCTCGGAGCAGGAGAAGGCCAGATCTTCTCCTTTTCCCTCCCAAGAGATGACATCTGGTTGGAGATTTTCTTAATAAGATGTAGCTGATGGCAGGTAACTAAGTCATCCCAAACTCTCTGATGGGAGAGAAGCAAAACCTTACCCAGAGAGACCACGTTGAGATAATTTTCCAGCATGACTTCCGAATGCAACGCTTTTTGGTGAGGACCCAGCTGAGACCACTCCTCCTCGGAGAAATACACAGCCACCTCCTCAAAGGACACAAAACCCTCCTGAAGAAAGAAAGAAAAAGAACAGAACAGGCCCGGAGGATTTGCAAGATCTGTCCTGTTCTTCACAAATTCCGAAAGCAAAGATATGCACCAAGTTAAATGGCTGGGCTTGGCAGGATTCCAAGGTTTAGGTGAGAAAATGGAAAGAGCCGAAACTTTTGACTGAGGAAAGATTTGAGGCAGGGTTCTTCAACTCGATTGCTTCTACAGGACTTTCAGTGCCATTCAGTGATAGCAACCACAATTTCCTTCTGCATCGATCCATCAGTTGATCCATTCACCCATCTTGAAAGGACTCTCACCTTCTTGAGAGAAGGAACTGGCGGATGGGCTTCAGAAACGCCACCTATCAGTGTCTCCGATGCTTTCTGTGTTTGCAGAAGGAAATGGGGGGCAGGGGGATTCTTTCTAACATTTCAGCAAAGGGCTTATGGTGTCCCCAGAAGGACCAATCGTGCCCACCTCAACAACTCCATGAAAGTGCTGGGAGAGCACAGCCAGGGATTTGGGTGGGGGGCCATCAATATCCAGAGGCACACAAGCCGGGTTCGTCTCCTCCTCAGACTGCAAGAAAGGTGCTAGTAGTCTGAGCCATTGGCTGAATGGAGATAAGAAAGCGGAGACAATTTTCTGGGAAGGCCATTTCGTAGCCTTTGCCAAGCTCTATTCCTTCGCCTCCAAATCAAGGCACAAATCAGAGGATTAGAAATTCTTTGCAAGTCAAAAGGGCCTTGATTAGATGCTCTTTCAGAACAATTTCACTTACAGACTTTTCTCTCTGGCCACTTTCATTGGATTTTAATAGCCTGTCTTATGTCTCTGATGTGCTGATATTTCTTATCACCGGTTGGAAACAAGGCTTTTTAGAAATGGCAATGTGGCAGTCTGAGTATTTAGTTATTTTTGAGCAGCCTTGCACAATTCCAACTCAAAGAATGAAAAAACGAATGGGTCTCTGTTGAGCTGTTCTTAATAATATTATTCCTATCTCTTCAGAAAGTTTTGAATAAATTAATTATTATAAACTAATAGGAAGTGTAAGTAGCAAAAGGAGAGTTACGTACTGGTCTTTAAAATAAAAAGATATCCTAATAACAATCTCCGGGACAAGGTACAGACCAATTTGTATCCCAACCAAAGACTTCAGGGCACGCTGAGCTGACTGAGAGAAACCTGAATCTTCCATTCGCCATTCCATGTTGCTCAAGGACAAGAAACACCCAGGCCCACAAAAGGGGGAAAAATGGAAGGAGAGAATAGAAATCTAATAGATAAATTTCCTACTCTTACTTGAGCTGGAGGTTCAGCCCCTGCTTCAGCTGCATCAGAAAGAGCAGATAACTTTGTTCCAGTCTTTCCTGTAAGGGAGAGAGAATTTTAAAGTGCAGAATTAATAAAATAGGAGGAGGGATTCTAGACAAGAGAAGACATAGAGAAGATGAGAGAGCTGGGATCTCTCTGGTGAATGGGAGGGCCTTCGATTACCTCCTGAGGTGTCCTGACTTGGACCTTCCTGAGAGATCCTCCTGAAAGACAGCTCCTGAAGGGGACTGGATGGATTCCTCCTTCCCTCAGGATCTCTGACGTCCACAGCAAAGGACTTCAAAGAGGAGGCAGGAGAAAAGAAGAAGAATTAACAGACGTCACACAACATGAGGTGGATTCTTCTTCTCTGAACACAACTTCAAAGCCCCCAGTGTCCATCAGGGAGGTTGGAAAGTGAGAAAGGAACGGCTGTCCCAAATCTATCTTCTAGAATGGATAACGGAACAATGTCCTACAATACCTAATGAAACGTCTCCAAATATTGCGAATGCCAGAGAACTCTTCCCAGGACGGGGTTAAGAATTCAAATGCATTGTTTATACCATTCAGACCCCTTCTGGGCTCCCAAAATGAAGGTCTCCCACCTGCAACTCGACCTGCTCCTTCTGCTCCTCCGCCTGGCTCAGGAGGAAGCCTTCTGCCAGGGCCACCGCCTGGGAGCTGGTCTCTGCTGCACACTCCCGCACGCAGCTCTGCATCTGCAGGGCCAGAAGGGCCAGAAGGTACTCCAGAAAAACCAGGTCCAGCATCTACGCCTTTGTGTGCTTTTCTGGTCTCAACCACTGACTGCGAAAGTAGTGGAGACGGCTGCAAAGTCCTCGGGGCCCTCAGCCTCCTGGTATTGGACACTCCTGAAGTTCTGGGGCTGAACGTCTGAACGGGTGGTTTCCTCCTCCAGGATCTTCTGCCCAGTTCTTGCCCAGATCTCCCCACAGCTCCCAGGCTGGACAGCAGAAGGGCCTTCTCCACTTACCTCGCTTGCTACGGGTTGTGTCTCCATTCTTTCTCTCTCCTGTAATGCTACTCCAAAGGGGTCCGAGGAATCTTGTGGCTCTCCAAATCCCTTTTCCTTCGTAGGACTGTTCCTGTAGCCCAGGAATGACCACGGCAGGCCATTCAGCCCTCTTTGCCCAAGAGAGAATTTTGTCTGTATGCGAAGACCTACAAAGGCTTCCAGGTTGTGTGTCTGAGATGGAAAAGAAAAGATACTCCAAGAATTAGAAAGTGATGGATTTCCCCACTGAACAACACTGATCCCCATGGAAGTCACCATCTTTCTGAGCTAGTATAGGATGGCAGTGGCATTGAACAGATACGTCCTGTGTTTATTTGTGCGTTTCTGTGTGTGTGTTGTAAAATATGGGTTTGGCTTCCATCAAGCCCTTGGAATGGCCAATAAATGCATTTTGGAGCATTTTCTGTTTCTTTTTCTAAAAAGGAAGGGCTGGCTTTTTAAAAACCCATATCTACGTTTCCCTACAAACGGGAGTCACACAACAAGTGTGCCAAACCCCAAACCGGTTAACAAACCACCAAAGTTAAGTTCAGATAAAATGCGATGCCAGTGAAATCAACCTGGCTTGGGATGTCCTAGTTCCCTTTTTTCAGGGTTTGCTTTTGAGAGGGAAGGACGAATCCAAAAGTTATTGTTGGCAGTTAAAATTGATTTGAAGTTGCCCCACTCTGCTCTTAGGCAAAAGTGCCCTTTTCTGACCATAGCTCCTGAGCATACCTAGATGCCTACGCTCTTGTTTCTGAAACTACCTCAAACTCGGGAGAGAGAAGGAGGCATCGCCATGGTTACCAAGGGGCTCCAAGCAGCTCCAAGCAGCCCAGGAAAAGGGGAGGGGGAGATCTCTTCGGGGGAGACAAGGTAAGATACAACCAGTTTGGGGTGGCTTGACCTGTCCAAGGTGATACCAGCAGAGATCTCGTAGGAATGCACGACCTCCTGCCCCCCAACCCTTGTTGGCCTGATAAAACCCACACCCCGCGTAGCTCATCACCTATTTACCAGGACCGAGTGATGTATGTAGTATGTCTGTAGCATGCAGTGCTCTGTAGAAGGGGGGTAACAGGAAGCAGGCGGACCGAAAGAGTGTCCCCTCAAAAGTACCTCAGCCGATGGGGAAATGGGGAGAAATGAGTGTCGGGATAGGATCGTAGACAATGTGCTGAAATCTGTAAGAAGGGGGGGCTTCTTATTTGCAAGGAAGCCCACCAGCCTTTGCAAACGCTTCAATAGCCTTTACTTCGATGAGCCCAGAGAGAGACGAGTGAGGGCATTTCTCACACTTTTGAAGAGCCAAGTCACCCCAGGACACCCAGGCGGGTTCAGACAACATGCCCTGAGCCCAAAGAGATCCCCCAACCGCAGGGGCCCAGTTCGCACAAAGCACAGGGCGTGAAGGAAGGAAGCTGAAGAGGAGGATCTCCTGGTCCACTCACCCTCCTAAGACGCGTTGAACTGCAGAGGATCCGGCCCTATTTCAGCCTCATCAGCGCGTGGTGAGAAGCAGCACAATCTCCAGCCCTCCTTCCTCGGAAGGCGTTTCTTCTTTCCTGCTGCAGATTTGCAATGCAAACTCTCCTCCTCCCCTCTCCGCCCTCCCCAGGGGTGCACATGGTGGTCCCCTCTCTTTGCAATGGGAGCCCCCTATTGGATGGTCTGTGCAATGCAGGGCCTCTTGCAAAAAGGGGAGCAAGAGGGTTATGTCCATGGGGTCAGGATGAAGGGGGCTGTGGTGTCCCCCCATCAGGAAGCCTTCTCCATCCAGCTGCTTTCGACAACTGTAGAACATCTCCAAGCTTCCATTTTTCAGAGAGGTTCTGAAGAAAGTTGCATCCCGGGTAGAGGGAGCAGGTGGAGCAAAGGAGCAGACAGGAAATGGAATTCAGCATTTTTCTTGCTTAAGAGGGTAACACTAATCCTGCCTTGATTCTGCATCCCATAGAAGGTCAGTGGGAAACATCGCAGAGCTCCAACAGGCTCTGTGGTGTCCAGTTCCTGACCCGGCTTGCCTGAAAGGGCTGATGCTCTGCAACTGCAGAGAGCCTCAGAGGAAGGCGACGATTTGGCTCCTTGGCAATCGGTTTCCGGCCGGGATACAGGATGGACATTGCATTGGTTGCACTTATGGACGATGTATGCAGAGACCAGGATTGGGGCAGTGCAGTCCTCCTAGATGTCTCAGTGGCCTTCGGTACCCCTGACCGTGGCCTTCTTCTGCAACGTGTCTGAGGGAATGCCCTGCTTTGCAGTGGTTCTCCTCCTTGCAGAGGTCCTGATGGCGGAAGTCCTCCCTCTCCTTCAAGCAAGCGCCTGCCTGTTTATTCCCGGCTTGGAGATGGACCTCATCGGCTTTCTTTCTAACAATTTGGCGAGCCAGGCACGTGCCCGAGACTAACCGGGTCAGCGGACCGAGCCCGGGCAGCTTCACCCGGCCGGCAGCTGACCATTTGTGCGGAGGGTGCCATCCCGGACTCTGCCCGCTTCGACACTGGTAGTAAAAGGAGTTTTGGTTGTGAGGCAAAGAGTTGCTTGAACTCCCGAGAACCTATCTTGTCTCTATGGGGACAGCTGCGGATCGCTCAAGGTTAGTGGAAAAGGCCTCCGGGCTGACAAAGTTCAGGAAGGAAACAGGATTCAGAAATCCTGTTTGCATTCTAAGACCCTTAATGTTTCAATACAGATATATGTGTGTGTGTGTATGTTTAAATACTAAATATGAAATATACGTGTAGGTAATACATTACATCTCCTGGCATAGCTAATACTCTAGCTGAAAACATAAGGCTGCTCTTTTCCTTAACTCCTGCCTTCTGATTTATGTCTTCCTCTCTGCCCCTGGTTGCTCCACAAATTCCTACTGAAGCAAGCTAGGAGGTGAAAAAAAAGGAAAAGACACCACCAAGTATAGCAATGGGCAATAAAATCTGAATAATGACTGGAATTCTATACTTGGTGTTATGCATTCCTGACATGCCACATATTTAATCTCTTTTAAATTACTTTTGTAGAGGCCTCCTCATCTATTTGATTTCCGTGTATTTCTCTTCTGGAACAGACCTTTTCTCCTTTTCATTTCCCTTCTTGAGGCATGTGTGCTGCTGTACGGTTTGTGAAGCCAATTCAGAACGTTACCGGGTGAAGCAAAGCCACCCATACTTGAGCCACTGGAGTTGTGTGGGGGTAGGAGACCTAACAGTGTTCCCCCCCCCAACAGATCTGGGATTCTGGGCCTTTTAATGGCGCTCTGGGTCAGAGGAGAGGAAATCTCCTCTCTGTGGAAAGGCCCAGGAGAGCTCCAGTGGTCAGGAAGTGGCAACCTTCAGTAGAGGAAGACGGAAGTCCGTGTGGACTGCTGTGCACTGCTGGGAGTGGGTCTCCGTGAAGGCGGAAGGGCTGGGCGAGGCTGCAGAAGAGGGAGCGCGAAGGGGCGAGTGGTCTTCTGAAGGGCATCAGAATACGCACCACGGACAGAAGCAAAGAACAGCACATTGTATGTCGTAAGAGGGGTTGTGAGGGTTTAGTGCATTGGGAATGGGGAAGATGAAGGTGGACGTCTGTTTACTGGCAATTCTGTTTGAGGGGCCGATCTCAAGGTGGGAAGGCCGTTGATCTGAATGCAGAGTTGCAAAAAGCAGCTATAAGCTCTTTGAACGGCCCACCGGCCACGCTACCACGAATTGGCCCACGAAGGAGTGAAGGAGTGGATGTTCCTCTGTTTCCCTTTGTTTTCTTCCTGGCGCTGGAGAACATCTGGCCAGAAGTGAGGGTAGGGCTAAAGGTCTGAAAGCTCAAATACTATTGTAATGGCAAACATCTTTGCAACATCGTCCAGTATTTTGTAGCTTATACATGCTATTACAAAATAACTCCAGCTCCATGGCATATGTTTTATTTGAGAAACATCAGGGGGGAACCCCTTCATGGATCACTGCCTTGTCGTGGCGAAGGGGCTTGTGTAACTCAGTGAAGCCATGAGCTATACCGTGCAGGGCCACCCAAGACGGACAGGTCATGACAGAGAGTTCTGACAAAATGTGGTCCACTGGAGAAGGAAATGGCAACCCACTCCAGTATCCTTGCCAAGAAAACCCCATGGACAATGTTAAAAGGCTAAAAGATATGACGCCGGAAGATGAGCCCCTCAGGTCGGAAGGTGTCCAATATGCTACTGGGGAAGAGCGGAGGGCAATTCCAAGTAGCTCCAGAAAGAGTGAAGCGGCTGGGCCAAAGCCGAAAGGACGTTCAGCTGTGGATGTATCTGGAAGCGAAAAGAAGGTCCGATGCTGTAAAGAACAATATTGTATAGGTACGTGGAATGTAAGATCCATGAACCAAGGCAAGCTGGATGTGGTCAAACATGAGATGACAAGATTGGACGTCGACATCTTGGGAATCAGCGAATTGAAATGGACGGGAATGGGTGAATTTAATTCAAGTGACCATTATATCTACTACTGTGGGCAAGAAACCCTTAGAAGAAATGGAGTTGCACTCATAGTCAATAAGAGAGTGGGAAAGGCAGTAATGGGGTACAACCTCAAAAACGACAGAATGATCTCAGTGCGTATCCAAGGAAAACCATTTAACATCACGGTAATCCAAGTCTATGCCCCAACCACCGATGCCGAAGAAGCTGAAGTTGACCGGTTCTATGAAGACCTACAAGACCTTCTAGAACTAGCACCAAAAAAAGATGTCCTTTTCATCATAGGGGATTGGAATGCTAAAGTAGGAAGTCAAGGAGTAATCGGAATAACAGGCAAGTTTGGCCTTGGAGTACAAAATGAAGCAGGGCAAAGGCTAATAGAGTTCTGTCAAGAGAACAAGCTAGTCATAGCAAACACCCTTTTCCAACAACACAAGAGACGACTCTACACATGGACATCACCAAATGGTCAATACCGAAACCAGATTGATTACATACTTTGCAGCCAAAGATGGAGAAGCTCTATACAGACGGCAAAAACAAGACCAGGAGCTGACTGTGGCTCAGATCATGAGCTTCTTACTGCAAAATTTAGGCTTAAATTGAAGAATGTAGGGAAAACCACTAGACCACTCAGGTATGACTTAGATCATATTCCATGTGAGTACACAGTGAAGGTGATGAATAGATTTAGAGGATTAGATTTGGTAGACAGAGTGCCTGAAGAACTATGGACGGAGGTCTGTAACATTGTACAAGAGGCAGCAACTAAAACCATCCCAAAGAAAAAGAAATGCAAGAAAGCAAAATGGCTGTCTGATGAGGCTTTACAAATAGCTGTGGAAAGAAGGAATGCGAAAAGCAAGGGTGAAAGGGAAAGATATAAGCAACTGAATGCAGATTTCCAGAGAATAGCAAGGAGAGATAAGAAGGCCTTCTTAAATGAACAATGCAAAGAAATTGAAGAAAACAATAGAATGGGGAAGACTAGAGATCTCTTCAAGAAAATTGGAGATATCAAAGGAACGTTTAGGGCAAAGATGGGCATGATAAAGGACAAAAAAGGCAGGGACCTAACAGAAGCAGAAGAGATTAAGAAGAGGTGGCAAGAATACACAGAAGAACTCTACAAGAAAGATCTTAATGTCCCTGATGTCCATGCTGGTGTGGTCACTGACCCTGAGCCAGACATCCTAGAGAGTGAAGTCAAGTGGGCCTTAGGAAGCATTGCTAACAACAAAGCTAGTGGAGATGACAGTATTCCAGCTGAGGTATTTAAAATACTAAAAGACGATGCTGTTAAAGTGCTGCACTCAATATGCCAGCAAGTTTGGAAAACGCAACAGTGGCCACGGGATTGGAAAAGGTCAGTTTACGTTCCAATTCCAAAGAAGGGCAATGCCAAAGAATGCTCAAACTATCGCACAATTGCACTCATTTCACATGCTAGCAAGGTTATGCTCAAAATCCTACAAGCTAGGCTTCAGCAGTACGTGAACCGAGAACTACCGGATGTACAAGCTGGGTTTCGAAGAGGCAGAGGAACTAGAGATCAAATTGCCAACATTCGCTGGATCATGGAGAAAGCACGAGAGTTCCAGAAAAGCATCTACTTCTGCTTCATTGACTATGCAAAAGCCTTTGATGGTGTGGATCACAACAAACTGTGGCAAATTCTTAAAGAGATGGGGATACCAGACCACCTTACCTGTCTCCTGAGAAATCTGTATGCGGGCCAAGAAGCAACAGTTAGAACCGGTCATGGAACAACCGATTGGTTCAAAATAGGGAAAGGAGTACGACAAGGCTGTATACTGTCACCCTGCTTATTTAACCTATATGCAGAGTACATCATGAGAAATGCCAGGCTGGAAGAATCACAAGCCGGAATTAAGATTGCAGGGAGAAACATCAATAACCTCAGATATGCAGACGATACCACCCTAATGGCAGAAAGTGAAGAAGAACTAAAGAGCCTCTTGATGAGGGTGAAAGAGGAGAGTGCGAAAGCTGGCTTGAAACTCAACATTAAAAAAACTAAGATCATGGCATCTGGACCCATCAATCCCTGGCAAATAGAAGGGGTAGAAATGGAAGCAGTAACAGACTTCATTTATTTGGGCTCCAAGATCACCGCAGACGGAGACTGCAGCCATGAAATTAAAAGACGCTTGTTCCTTGGGAGGAAAGCTATGGCAAACCTAGATAGCATATTAAAAAGCAGAGACGTCACCTTGCCGACAAAGATCCGCATAGTCAAAGCTATGGTTTTTCCAGTAGCAATGTATGGCTGTGAGAGCTGGACCATAAAGAAGGCTGAACGCCGAAGAATTGATGCCTTTGAACTGTGGTGCTGGAGAAGGCTCTTAAGAGTCCCCTGGACTGCTAGGAGGTCAAACCAGTCAATCTTAAAGGAAATCAACTCTGATTGCTCATTGGAAGGATTGAGAATGAAGCTCAAGCTCAGATACTTTGGTCACCTAATGCGAAGAGAGGACTCTTTGGAAAAGACCCTGATGCTGGGAAAGATGGAAGGCAAAAGGAGAAGAGGACGGCAGAGGATGAGATGGCTGGATAGCATCACTGAAGCAATGAGCATGAAATTGAGCAAACTCAGGGAGGCAGTGAAAGATAGGAAGGCCTGGCGCAATATGGTTCATGGGGTCACGAAGAGTCGGACACGACTTAACGACTAAACAACAACAACAACAACAGGGGGGAAACCCCAGCCCAATGTTTTTCAGGAGAATGTTATGAAAAGTCTCCTACCCTTCTTAGGAGCATCAGTTCCCTGAAGACAGAAGCCCCCAAGCAATCTTTTCTTTCCAGTCTATCAGACCTGAAGCTGGGGGGGTGGGAGGGGAGATTGCTTCCCCCTCTAATGTAAAAAAGGTAATTGCACTAAATGGGCAATTTAAGTGTTTCTTTTTTAGAATAAAGATCAGCCTTTCAAATGTTTTCTTCTGCAAATTTCTTTTCTTCCAACTGCTCCTGTTAGGAAAAAGTGGTCAGTTCTCTCAGGAAGACCTGAATTGCTGTGCTGCCCCCAAGAGTGCTTTGCATTTCCACCTTTATCAGCAATCTCAGTCTCTGCCTTGCAACAAGAATCCAGCATTGGCCCTCAAGGGGGTCTTCCTGTGTTTTACTTTTAAACTAAAGGGGTTATGAGGAGAGGTTTCCTAGGTTTCATGTTTCTCCCTCAATATGGATATTGTGAACAAAAGGGAAACAATGTTTAGGACAATATTTGATAGAACTTCCATGGATTGGTATGGTCCAGCTGAAAAGAAAAGAAAAGAAATTATTTTTAAAGAACTTTTGGCTCCCGAAGCAATCAAGGCACTTTATAAATTCCTATGTCAATGTACATTCCTTCTTTCCAGGTTGTTAAGTTCTCATTCTAGAAAATTATTAGGAACAAGAAGATATTAGTCCTTAGCAGCTGACGTATATAATAATGTTTTCATAGAATTAGAAATGTGATGAACAGTCCAAGGTTTGCCTCAGGGCTGCTTGCATTCACCCACACCCTTTCACAGCACGAGGGCCTGCAATCTGGGGATGCTTTTCTACAATTATGCTGACCTCCCATGATTTGTCTTCCCTGTGGCAGGAAGAGTCAGCCTAGCAGCTTCATCTTCCACTGCATGATCAGGGAATTCATCCCAACAAGGCTCAAGGATCCCAGGAAGGTGACCAACTGGATCTGGGACTCGGCCACTCTCTGCCCTGTGAGGCAAAGCCAATCTTTGGCGATCTCTTGGGATACTGGCACTGGGCTCTCACAGGGAAGGCCTCCCAAAGCAGCCAGTCCACCTCCCCTCTGGCCACAAATGGTTGAAGGGGAGGAGACCACCATTGGACCAAGCCATCCTGAAGCTCCATCAACGCTTTGTTGACCCCCACCTAGTCTTGCCCAATATCGAAACCTCCCCCAGGAGAGCAGCTTCGCACGCTCCATGTGAGGAAGTCAGACCCCGATGCTTCCTGCTGGTGGTTGCAATGAGGAAGCTGCAGGAGCACACCGAGAGTGCCCAGCAACATCAATGGCAATAAAAAAAACAGACTTGGCACAACTGGGCATAGATGTACGAGGGGAGGATGCAATAGACCCTGGGCACCAAGGAATGCTTCTCCAGCTAGGCCCAGAGAGACCTGAAGGGAGCCTCACAGCAGGAGAGAGAGCGACACAAGTGATCTTGGACAACATCCCCTCCCCTCCTGTGACAAAGGGAACCCCCTGCCCAGAGGAAAGGAAAGGGGGAAAGACAGTTTGAGGCCACAGGAGCAAAAGTGTGGGTGAAGGGAGGCACCGGGCGTTTGAGAGCAGGCAAAATATTCTGCCCTGCTGGAAAAATTGCTTCACATCTCCAAATAGAAGAAGACTGCCCTACAAGAGTGGCGAAGGATGGTCCTTTTGTTCAGTAAACTTCAATAGGAACTCACGAGGAGGTTTGCGGTAACCTCAGGAGGAGTCTTCCAACCTCTTGTGTTGGGGTGTGAATCTGTTTCAAGCAAAGGTCCCTGCGCTGGCCGAAAATGCCTGCCTCTTCCTCCCACCGACCGCTGCATACACGGACATTTCAACTGCCAGATTGTCATCGCTGAACAGCAGTATAACCACTGGGTCTCCATGTCTATGCCTCATCACTGGCAAGGAAGGTTCCCTGTCTACACAAAACCATTGAATGACTCTAAAATTGGTGACTATTTTGACTTTGTGAGTGAGCGGATGCGAATTCAGCAGTCTCTAATAATCAACCAAACCTCTAAATGTGCTTTTATTGTTGTCTACAGTACATACGATGGGCAGGTAAAGCCCCTCAAGTGAAACTCAGGGCATCCTGCGGAGGGCTGGGCACGCTGAGTGCAAGAGAGAGCTCGCAGGGGTGGACTGACCAATAGAAGAGAATGTGTGTGGCTCAGGGTTCAAATGTGGAGAACTTGGGGTCCTCTGAGCTTGGCTCTTTTCCTGAAAACGTTTCATTACCCGGCCAGGTGACATGTTCAGTGCTAGCAAGAAAACAACCAACCTCAGAGAGCCCCAAGGACTCCCCAGGGGTGGACTGCGCTGTATGCAACCGCCTGAGCCATTTTCCTTCTCCTTCCGGGAGACATCTGCTCTTTTAATTTGGTTGATAATTCCAAATTGAGAGAGGGAAATATACAGGATTAAAACATTTGGTTGACAACATTGGCTACAGTCAGGGCTTCTCTGATTTCTCACGGCTTACCTCCTGGTTACCATACTTTGACTGGCTGAAGACAACATTTCTGGGGATGATGGGCTTGGTGGTAATAGGAATATTTGTTTGCTGTTTGGCTCGGGGTTTACCCTCCTGCTCGGGGTGTTGTAGGGGATGCTCTTCTGCTTTCAAAGCAAGATCAACACCTTTCCCCAAGGCAGGGATCCCTAATCTTGATGCAGAATGGCCCAAAATACGAATCTGAGTCATAGGACGATGTATAGCCAAAAGGTTCCCTAAGTGATTGTGCGTAAAATATTCTGTTTTTCCACAAAAAGAAAAAGGAGGGATTGTGAGAAGGAAATCCAATTCTCCCCCACCCCCATCATGTCAGCAGGAAGTCAAAGCTTCCCATTTGTCTCACCCTTCCTTTCTTTATCTGAACAGCAATCAAGGCATATGAACAAATTATAGTAAGAATGGGCTTCCCTGAAAGGATTAAAAATGCAGCAGGAAGAATCGGGAGTCCTGCACCCCAGCCCAAACTAAATAACTAAAGACCTGGCTGGAAGGGCCAACATTCCTTGAAGCCCTAATCAAATCATATGAAGATTTCTTCTCTGAAGGGATCTAGATGCCAGTTAGACCATGCCAGGTAAGGGAACCACAGGAAACCCCAGCGCAGGAGGGCACATGGCCTTAAAAAGCTCCCTTCTAAAGACCAAACCGATTTCACCTCTCTTGGAATCCGGGAATCACCTTCTCCAAGAATTCCTTCCCACCTTTCCAGGAACAAGAGGATCTGCCCTATAAGGGAACTCCTGGGGAAGCCCGAGCATGGCTGCCCCACAGATGATCCCCTTGTGTATCTCGCTCTGGAAAATAAACTCTTCTCTCTCCTTCAAGCAACCGCCGCTGTGTTTATTCGCAACTGGGAGGGGAACCTGGTAAGGTTTCTTTCTAAGGCTGGGATCAATGTAAACGTCACACAAAAAAAAAATTCTCTTATTGGTGTGAACAGCATTGGCCATTTAAAATAACAGTAGATTCAAAAATCCAGTCCAAAATTAAAACGGCCCTTTTACTTTTATTGGTACATTAATTTCCCTTTGGCTGCCAGTTCTGAGGGTCAGGCTAGAAGAAATCATCTTTTCCCAGTTCAGTGTACACAAATACAAAATGCATAGATTTAAACAATTAAATCTAGAATTTACATGGATTCTCACCGAAACAGATCTGTGTATGGGAAATTAAGTCATTCCTCCTCCTGAAGCTCTTTCCACGCTCCACACATTTATATGGTTCCTCCCGTGTGTATCCTTTTATGGGAGCTAAGATCGCTGCTAGTACTAAAGCTCTTTCCACACTTCATCCACTTTTATGGCTTCTCCCCTGTGTGGATCCTCTTATGGACAATTAGTTGACTGCTTGTCCTGAAGCTCTTTCCACACGCCATGCATTTATATGGGTTGTCCCCTGTATGAATCCCGTTATGAGAATTAAGACGCCTACTAGTACGAAAGCTCTTTCCACACTCCATGCACTTATATGGCTGTTCCCCTGTGTGGATTCTTTTATGGGAAGTAAGTTTACTGTTTTGAGTAAAAGCCTTTCTGCACTCAATGCATATATATGGTTTCTCCCCTGTGTGTATCCATTTATGTGAATTCAGCTGACCCTTCTGAGGAAAACCCTTTCCACACTCTGTGCACTTATATGGTTTCTCCCCTGTGTGAATCCCATTGTGAGAAGTAAGTACACTCCTAGTACGAAAGCTCTTTCCACACTCCAAGCATTTATATGGCCTCTCCCCTGTGTGGACTCTTTTATGGGAAGTAAGTTTATTCATTTGGGTAAAAGTCTTTCCGCACTCGATGCATTTATATGGTTTCTCCCCTGTGTGTATCCATTTATGGGAATTCAGCTGACCCTTCTGAGGAAAGCCCTTTCCACACTCTGTGCACTTATATGGTTTCTCTCCTGTGTGGATCCTTTTATGGGAAGTAAGTACACTACTAGTACGAAAGCTCTTTCTACACTCCATGCATTTATATGGTTTCTCCCCTGTGTGGATCTTTTTATGAGATGTAAGTTGACTGCTATTAGTAAAGTGCTTTCCACACTCCATGCATTTATATGGTTTCTCCCGTGTGTGGATCCATTTATGGGAGGTAAGTTGACTGCTAGTAGTAAAGTTCTTTCCACACTCCATGCATTTATATGGCTTCTCCGCTGTGTGGATCCATTTATGGGAGCTTAGGTGACTGCTAGTAGTGAAGTTCTTTCCACACTCCATACATTTATATGGTTTCTCTCCTGTGTGGATCCTGTTATGGGAATTCAGATGGCCCCTGTAAGTAAAGCTCTTTCCACACTCAGTGCATTTATATGGCTTCTCCCCTGTGTGGACCCTTTTATGGTAAGTGAGATCCCTGCTAGTAGTAAAGCTCTTTCCACACTCTGGGCATTTATATGGCTTCTCCCCTGTGTGGATCCATTTATGGGAGGTAAGTTGACTGCTATAAGTAAAGTTCTTTCCACACTCCATACATTTATATGGTTTCTCTCCTGTGTGGATCCTGTTATGTGAATTCAGATGATCCTTCCGAGTAAAGCTCTTCCCACACTCAATGCATTTATATGGCTTCTCCCCTGTGTGGATCCATTTATGGGAGGTAAGTTGACTGCTATTAGAAAAGCTGTTTCCACACTCCAGGCATTTATATGGTTTCTCTCCTGTGTGCATATTTTTATGTCTGACAAGGGATATATTTTGAGGGAAGCTCTTTCCACATTCGATGCATTTATATCGCTTGTCCCCTGTGTGCATCCTATTATGGTAAGTAAGATAACTGCTAGTAGTAAAGTTCTTTCCACACTCCATGCATTTATATGGTTTCTCCCCTGTGTGGATCCTTTTATGGGAATTCAGATTAGACTTCTGAGGAAAGACCTTTCCACACTCCATGCACTTATATGGTTTTTCCCCTGTGTGCAGCCTGTTATGGGAAGTAAGTTGTATTTTAATACGAAAGCTCTTTCCACACTCCATGCACTTATATGGCTTCTCCCCTGTCTGGATCGTTTTATGAGACATAATGGACTCATTTTCACAGGAAACAGTGAAAGTCCAATTGGGTTTTTTTCCATTGTCTCTGCAGATATGATCTTCTCCTTTCGTTTGTGTTGGAGAGTGTTCATTTCCCACTAATTTCTCTTTTAATAATCTTATACTTTTTCCCATGTACCTTTCCTTTATTTTTCCTTGTTGGGCAAGAAAGCCTTGCATCTCAGCATCCATGGAGGATGAGCTTTCCTGATTCCAACTATTTGACTGGCTTCTCTCATGCCTTTCTAGTTGCATCTCCAGTTCCCTGTCCCTTCCACCTCCATGCCTGATCATTTGGAATTTTTCACTGGGATCTTTATTCTGATAGCGATGACCACCTGCAAAGGAAAAGAGAAATGAAAATGATAGCAAGGTTGGGGGAAAAGATCAAACTGTGGAATTTGCATGTTTGCATGGTTACAATGGCATGGTATAGAAACGATAATTTCTATGTTCATGAGCCACAAAAGCTTTGAAAGTATCTAAAGTATCCGCTTTATTTATAATTATCCTTATATAGTTAACCTTACCCAGAGTCAGTGTTGAGTTCAGGAAGACTCCGGGGAAACATCCAAGGAGGCATTAGGAAGAAACGTGACATTTATTGGAGGGGGGTCAATAACAGGAATGACCAGTGAGAACTAAATCAATTTTGAAATTCGTCCTTTTCTTCCTACCCAAACTACCTTCCATTTGCTATTCATTTTTCAAATGACAAAATCACATGGTTGCAGAGAAAAAAATTCTAGAGCTCTTCTCTTAATCCTAAACAGCACGTTTGCAATGGAAAAACAGCGCCATTTTGCCCTTAACCCCAAGGCTCAGGATAGAAATAAAAAGGAAGACAAGCATTAACCCAACAGCCTGAATAAATGAGAATCCTTCAGAGGACAGACAGGGGAGCATTTGGGCCCAAAAAGGTGAAATCAGTGTGATGGAGTTGAGTATCTCCTCAAGCCAAGGAAATAGTTTTTCACTGATATGTTTAAATAGAAACGGAAAAATTCCCCAGATCAGAAATGCATCTAAGCAGAGAGTCATTGACCTCCTCCTTTCCTCGGAGCAGGAGAAGGCCAGATCTTTTCCTTCTCCCTCCCAAGAGATGACATCTGGTTGGAGATTTTCTTAATAAGATGTAGCTGATGGCAGGTAACTAAGTCATCCTAAACTCTCTGATGGGAGAGAGGCAAACCCTTACCCAGAGAGACCATGTTGTGATAATTTTCCAGCATCACTTCCCAATGCAGCGCTTTTTGGTGAGGATCCAGCTGAGACCACTCCTCCTCGGAGAAATACACAGCCACCTCCTCGAAGGACACAAAACCCTCCTGAAGAAAGAAAGAAAAAAGAACAGAACAGGCCCGGAGGATTTGCAAGATCTGTCCTGTTCTTCACAAATTCCGAAAGCAAAGATATGCACCAAGTTAAATGGCTGGGCTTTGTGGGATTCCAACATTTAGGTGAGAAAATGGAAAGAGC
The DNA here is from genome assembly GCA_030867105.1 of Liasis olivaceus. NCBI lineage: Eukaryota > Metazoa > Chordata > Lepidosauria > Squamata > Pythonidae > Liasis > Liasis olivaceus. The sequence goes on along the minus strand of CM061348.1, from coordinate 6,075,555 downwards.
CGAAACTTTTGACTGAAGAAATCTGATTGCTTCTACAGGCCATTCAGTGCCAATCAGTGATAGCAACCCCAATTTCCTTCTGGATCAATCCATCAGCCTTTGCCAAGCTGGATTCCTTGGCCTCCAAATCCAGGCACAAATCAGAGGATTAGAAATGCTTTGCAAGTCAAAAGGGCCTTGATTAGATGCTCTTTCAGAACAATCTCACTTATAGACTTTTCTCTCTGGCCACTTTCATTGGATTTTAATACCCTGTCTTATGTCTCTGATGTGCTGATATTTCTTATCACCGGTTGGAAACAAGGCTTTTTAGAAATTGCAATGTGCCAGTCTGAGTATTTAGTTATTTTTGAGCAGCCTTGCACAATTCCAACTCAAAGAATGAAAAAACGAATGGGTCTCTGTTGAGCTGTTCTTAATAATATTATTCCTACCTCTTGAGAAAGTTTTGAATAAATTAATTATTATAAACTAATAGGAAGTGTAAGTAGCAAAAGGAGAGTTACGTACTGGTCTTTAAAATAAAAAGATATCCTAATAACAATCTTCGGGAGAAAGTACAGACCAATTTGTATCCCAACCAAAGACTTCAGGGCAGGCTGAGCTGACTGAGAGCAACCTAAATCTTTCATTCGCCATTCCATGTTGCTCAAGGACAAGAAACACCCAGGCCCACAAAAGGGGGAAAAATGGAAGGAGAGAGTCCTACGTACACCAGCTTGACTGCCCGAAGGAAAGGGAGAATAGAAATCTAATAGATAAATTTCCTGCTCTTAATTGAGCTGGAGGTTCAGCCCCTGTTTCAGCTGCATCAGAAAGAGCAGACAACTTTGTTCCAGTCTTCCCTGTAAGGGAGAGAGAATTTTAAAGTGCAGAATTAATAAAATAGGAGGAGGGATTCTAGAGAAGAGAAGACATAGAGAAGATGAGAGAGCTGGGATCTCTCTGGTGAATGGGAGGGCCTTCGATTACCTCCTGAGGTGTCCTGACTTGGACCTTCCTGAGAGATCCTCCTGAAAGACAGCTCCTGAAGGGGACTGGATGGATTCCTCCTTCCCTCAGGATCTCTGACGTCCACAGCAAAGGACTTCAAAGAGGAGGCAGGAGAAAAGAAGAAGAATTAACAGACGTCACACAACATGAGGTGGATTCTTCTTCTCTGAACACAACTTCAAAGCCCCCAGTGTCCATCAGGGAGGTTGGAAAGTGAGAAAGGAACGGCTGTCCCAAATCTATCTTCTAGAATGGATAACGGAACAATGTCCTACAATACCTAATGAAACGTCTCCAAATATTGCGAATGCCAGAGAACTCTTCCCAGGACGGGGTTAAGAATTCAAATGCATTGTTTATACCATTCAGACCCCTTCTGGGCTCCCAAAATGAAGGTCTCCCACCTGCAATTCGACCTGCTCCTTCTGCTCCTCCGCCTGGCTCAGGAGGAAGCCTTCTGCCAGGGCCACCGCCTGGGAGCTGGTCTCTGCTGCACACTCCCGCACGCAGCTCTGCATCTGCAGGGCCAGAAGGGCCAGAAGGTACTCCAGAAAAACCAGGTCCAGCATCTACGCCTTTGTGTGCTTTTCTGGTCTCAACCACTGACTGCGAAAGTAGTGGAGACGGCTGCAAAGTCCTCGGGGCCCTCAGCCTCCTGGTATTGGACACTCCTGAAGTTCTGGGGCTGAACGTCTGAACGGGTGGTTTCCTCCTCCAGGATCTTCTGCCCAGTTCTTGCCCAGATCTCCCCACAGCTCCCAGGCTGGACAGCAGAAGGGCCTTCTCCACTTACCTCGCTTGCTACGGGTTGTGTCTCCATTCTTTCTCTCTCCTGTAATGCTACTCCAAAGGGGTCCGAGGAATCTTGTGGCTCTCCAAATCCCTTTTCCTTCGTAGGACTGTTCCTGTAGCCCAGGAATGACCACGGCAGGCCATTCAGCCCTCTTTGCCCAAGAGAGAATTTTGTCTGTATGCGAAGACCTACAAAGGCTTCCAGGTTGTGTGTCTGAGATGGAAAAGAAAAGGTATTCCAAGAATTAGAAAGTGATGGATGTCACCACTGAACAACACTGATCCCCATGGAAGTCACCATCTTTCTGAGCTAGTATAGGATGGCAGTGGCATTGAACAGATACGTCCTGTGTTTATTTGTGCGTTTCTGTGTGTGTGTTGTAAAATATGGGTTTGGCTTCCATCAAGCCCTTGGAATGGCCAATAAATGCATTTTGGAGCATTTTCTGTTTCTTTTTCTAAAAAGGAAGGGCTGGCTTTTTAAAAACCCATATCTACGTTTCCCTACAAACGGGAGTCACACAACAAGTGTGCCAAACCCCAAACCGGTTAACAAACCACCAAAGTTAAGTTCAGATAAAATGCGATGCCAGTGAAATCAACCTGGCTTGGGATGTCCTAGTTCCCTTTTTTCAGGGTTTGCTTTTGAGAGGGAAGGACGAATCCAAAAGTTATTGTTGGCAGTTAAAATTGATTTGAAGTTGCCCCACTCTGCTCTTAGGCAAAAGTGCCCTTTTCTGACCATAGCTCCTGAGCATACCTAGATGCCTACGCTCTTGTTTCTGAAACTACCTCAAACTCGGGAGAGAGAAGGAGGCATCGCCATGGTTACCAAGGGGCTCCAAGCAGCTCCAAGCAGCCCAGGAAAAGGGGAGGGGGAGATCTCTTCGGGGGAGACAAGGTAAGATACAACCAGTTTGGGGTGGCTTGACCTGTCCAAGGTGATACCAGCAGAGATCTCGTAGGAATGCACGACCTCCTGCCCCCCAACCCTTGTTGGCCTGATAAAACCCACACCCCGCGTAGCTCATCACCTATTTACCAGGACCGAGTGATGTATGTAGTATGTCTGTAGCATGCAGTGCTCTGTAGAAGGGGGGTAACAGGAAGCAGGCGGACCGAAAGAGTGTCCCCTCAAAAGTACCTCAGCCGATGGGGAAATGGGGAGAAATGAGTGTCGGGATAGGATCGTAGACAATGTGCTGAAATCTGTAAGAAGGGGGGGCTTCTTATTTGCAAGGAAGCCCACCAGCCTTTGCAAACGCTTCAATAGCCTTTACTTCGATGAGCCCAGAGAGAGACGAGTGAGGGCATTTCTCACACTTTTGAAGAGCCAAGTCACCCCAGGACACCCAGGCGGGTTCAGACAACATGCCCTGAGCCCAAAGAGATCCCCCAACCGCAGGGGCCCAGTTCGCACAAAGCACAGGGCGTGAAGGAAGGAAGCTGAAGAGGAGGATCTCCTGGTCCACTCACCCTCCTAAGACGCGTTGAACTGCAGAGGATCCGGCCCTATTTCAGCCTCATCAGCGCGTGGTGAGAAGCAGCACAATCTCCAGCCCTCCTTCCTCGGAAGGCGTTTCTTCTTTCCTGCTGCAGATTTGCAATGCAAACTCTCCTCCTCCCCTCTCCGCCCTCCCCAGGGGTGCACATGGTGGTCCCCTCTCTTTGCAATGGGAGCCCCCTATTGGATGGTCTGTGCAATGCAGGGCCTCTTGCAAAAAGGGGAGCAAGAGGGTTATGTCCATGGGGTCAGGAGGAAGGGGGCTGTGGTGTCCCCCCATCAGGAAGCCTTCTCCTTCCAGCTGCTTTGGACAACTGTAGAACATCTCCAAGCTTCCATTTTTCAGAGAGGTTCTGGAGAAATTGCGTCCCAGGTAGAGGGAGCAGGTGGAGCAGAGGAGCAGACAGGAAATGGAATTCAGCATTTTTCTTGCTTAAGAGGGTAACACTAATCCTGCCTTGATTCTGCATCCCATAGAAGGTCAGTGGGAAACATCGCAGAGCTCCAACAGGCTCTGTGGTGTCCAGTTCCTGACCCGGCTTGCCTGAAAGGGCTGATGCTCTGCAACTGCAGAGAGCCTCAGAGGAAGGCGACGATTTGGCTCCTTGGCAATCGGTTTCCGGCCGGGATACAGGATGGACATTGCATTGGTTGCACTTATGGACGATGTATGCAGAGACCAGGATTGGGGCAGTGCAGTCCTCCTAGATGTCTCAGTGGCCTTCGGTACCCCTGACCGTGGCCTTCTTCTGCAACGTGTCTGAGGGAATGCCCTGCTTCTAGTGGTTCTCCTCCTTGCAGAGGTCCTGATGGTGGAAGTCCTCCCTCTCCTTCAAGCAAGCGCCTGCCTGTTTATTCCCGGCTTGGAGATGGACCTCATCGGCTTTCTTTCTAACAATTTGGCGAGCCAGGCACGTGCCCGAGACTAACCGGGTCAGCGGACCGAGCCCGGGCAGCTTCACCCGGCCGGCAGCTGACCATTTGTGCGGAGGGTGCCATCCCGGACTCTGCCCGCTTCGACACTGGTAGTAAAAGGAGTTTTGGTTGTGAGGCAAAGAGTTGCTTGAACTCCCGAGAACCTATCTTGTCTCTATGGGGACAGCTGCGGATCGCTCAAGGTTAGTGGAAAAGGCCTCCGGGCTGACAAAGTTCAGGAAGGAAACAGGATTCAGAAATCCTGTTTGCATTCTAAGACCCTTAATGTTTCAATACAGATATATGTGTGTGTGTGTATGTTTAAATACTAAATATGAAATATACGTGTAGGTAATACATTACATCTCCTGGCATAGCTAATACTCTAGCTGAAAACATAAGGCTGCTCTTTTCCTTAACTCCTGCCTTCTGATTTATGTCTTCCTCTCTGCCCCTGGTTGCTCCACAAATTCCTACTGAAGCAAGCTAGGAGGTGAAAAAAAAGGAAAAGACACCACCAAGTATAGCAATGGGCAATAAAATCTGAATAATGACTGGAATTCTATACTTGGTGTTATGCATTCCTGACATGCCACATATTTAATCTCTTTTAAATTACTTTTGTAGAGGCCTCCTCATCTATTTGATTTCTGTGTATTTCTCTTTTGGAACAGACCTTTTCTCCTTTTGATTTCTCTTCTTGACGCATGTGTGCTGCTGTACGGTTTGTGAAGCCAATTCAGAACGTTACCGGGTGAAGCAAAGCCATCCATACTTGAGCCACTGGAGTTCTGTGGGGGTAAGAGACCTAACAGTGTTCCCCCCCCCCCAACAGATCTGGGATTCTGGGCCTTTTAATGGCGCTCTGGGTCAGAGGAGAGGAAATCTCCTCTCCGTGGAAAGGCCCAGGAGAGCTCCAGGGGTCAGGAAGTGGCAACCTTCAGTAGAGGAAGACGGACGTCCGTGTGGACTGCTGTGGACTGCTGGGAGTGGGTCTCCGTGAAGGCGGAAGGGCTGGGCGAGGCTGCAGAAGAGGGAGCGCGGAGGGGCGAGTGGTCTTCTGAAGGGCATCAGAATACGCACCACGGACAGAAGCAAAGAACAGCACATTGTATGTCGTAAGAGGGGTTGTGAGGGTTTAGCGTGTTGGGAGTAGGGAAGATGAAGGTGGATGTCTGTTTACTGGCAATTCTGTCTGAGGGGCCGATCTCAAGGTGGGAAGGCCGTTGATCTGAATGCAGAGTTGCAAAAAGCAGCTATAAGCTCTTTGAACGGCCCACCGGCCACGCTACCACGAATTGGCCCACGAAGGAGTGAAGGAGTGGATGTTCCTCTGTTTCCCTTTGTTTTCTTCCTGGCGCTGGAGAACATCTGGCCAGAAGTGAGGGTAGGGCTAAAGGTCTGAAAGCGCAAATACTATTGTAATGGCAAACATCTTTGCAACATCGTCCAGTATTTTGTAGTTTATACACGCCATGACAGAAGAACTCCAGCTCCATGGGATATGTTTTATTTGAGAAACATCAGGGGGGAAGCCCCAGCCCAATGTTTTTCAGGAGAATGTTATGAAAAGTCTCCTACCCTTCTTAGGAGCATCAGTTCCCTGAAGACAGAAGCCCCCAAGCAATCTTTTCTTTCCAGTCTATCAGACCTGAAGCTGGGGGGGTGGGAGGGGAGATTGCTTCCCCCTCTAATGTAAAAAAGGTAATTGCACTAAATGGGCAATTTAAGTGTTTCTTTTTTAGAATAAAGATCAGCCTTTCAAATGTTTTCTTCTGCAAATTTCTTTTCTTCCAACTGCTCCTGTTAGGAAAAAGTGGTCAGTTCTCTCAGGAAGACCTGAATTGCTGTGCTGCCCCCAAGAGTGCTTTGCATTTCCACCTTTATCAGCAATCTCAGTCTCTGCCTTGCAACAAGAATCCAGCATTGGCCCTCAAGGGGGTCTTCCTGTGTTTTACTTTTAAACTAAAGGGGTTATGAGGAGAGGTTTCCTAGGTTTCATGTTTCTCCCTCAATATGGATATTATGAACAAAAGGGAAACAATGTTTAGGACAATATTTGATAGAGCCTCCATGGACCGGTACGGTCTAGCTAAAAAGAAAAGAAAATTTTTTTAAAGAACTTTTGGCTCCGGAAGCAATCAAGGCACTTCATAAATTCCTATGTCAATGTAGACTCCTTCTTTCCAGGTTGTCAAGTTCTCATTCTAGAAAATTATTAGGAACAAGATGATATTAGTCCTTAGCAGCTGACGTATATAATGATGTTTTCATAGAATTAGAAATGTGATGAACAGTCCAAGGTTTGCCTCAGGGCTGCTTGCATTCACCCACACACTTTCACAGCACGAGGGCCTGCAATCTGGGGATGCTTTTCTACAATTATGCTGACCTCCCATGATTTGTCTTCCCTGTGGCAGGAAGAGTCAGCCTAGCAGCTTCATCTTCCACTGCATGATCAGGGAATTCATCCCAACAAGGCTCAAGGATCCCAGGAAGGTGACCAACTGGATCTGGGACTCGGCCACTCTCTGCCCTGTGAGGCAAAGCCAATCTTTGGCGATCTCTTGGGATACTGGCACTGGGCTTTCACAGGGAAGGCCTCCCAAAGCAGCCAGTCCACCTCCCCTCTGGCCACAAATGGTTGAAGGGGAGGAGACCACCATTGGACCAAGCCATCCTGAAGCTCCATCAACGCTTTGTTGACCCCCACCTAGTCTTGCCCAATATCGAAACCTCCCCCAGGAGAGAAGGTGCACACTCTCCATCTGAGGAGGTCAGACCCTGATGCTTTCCTGCTAGTGGTTGCAATGAGGAAGGTGCAGGAGCAGACCAAGAGCGCCCAGCGACATCAACGTCAATAAAAAACAAAAGACTTGGTGTTACTGGGCATAGATGTCGGGGGGGGGGGATGCAATAGACCCAGGGCACCAAGGAATCCTTCTCCACCTAGGCCCAGAAAGACCTGAAGGGAGCCTCACAGCAGGAGGGAGAGCGACACAACTGATCCTGCACAAAATCCCCTCTCCTCCTGTGACAAAGGGAACCCCCTGCCCAGAGGAAAGGAAAGGGGGAAAGACAGTTTGAGGCCACAGGAGCAAAAGTGTGGGTGAAGGGAGGCACCGGGCGTTTGAGAGCAGGCAAAGTATTCTGCCCTGCCGGAAAAATTGCTTCACATCTCCAAATAGAAGACGACTGCCCTACAAGAGTGGCGAAGGATGGTCCTTTTCTTCAGTAGACTTCAATAGAAACTCACGAGGAGGTTTGCGGTAACCTCAGGAGGAGTCTTCGAAGCTCTCGAGTTCGGGTGTGGATATGTTTCAAGCAAAGGTCCCTGCGCTGGCTGAAAATGCCTGCCTCTTCCTCCCGCTGACCGCTGCATACATGGACATTTCAACTGCCAGATTGTCATCGCTGAACAGCAGTATAACCACTGGGTCTCCATGTCTATGCCTCATGACTGGCAAGGAAGGTTCCCTGTCTACACAAAACCATTGAATGACTCTAAAATTGGTGACTATTTTGACTTTGTAAGGGAGCGGATGCAAATTCAGCAGTCTCTAATAATCAACCAAACCTCTAAATGTGCTTTTATTGTTGCCTACAATACATACGATGGGCAGGTAAAGCCCCTCAAGTGAAAGTCGGGGCATCCTGTGGAGGGCTGGGCACGCCGAGTGCAAGAGAGAGCTCGCAGGGGTGGACTGACCAATAGAAGAGAATATGTGTGGGTCAGGGTTCAAATGTGGAGTCCTTGGGGTCCTCTGAGCCTGGCTGTTTTCTTGAAAACGTTTCATTACCCGGCCAGGTGACATGTTCAGTGCTAGCAAGAAACATTTGCAAGAAAACAACCAAGCTTAGAGAGCCCCAAGGACTCCCCAGGGGTGGACTGCCCTGTATTCAGCCCCCTAAGCATTGTCCTTCTCCCTCCTGGAGATATTTGCTCTTTTAATTCAGTTGATAATTCAATTCAACTCCAGTGCAGTAGGGTGCCTGGCCTCAGACCTCTCCCTTCTGAAGACCCAACCAATTTCACCTCTCTTGGAATCCGGGAATCACCTTTTCCAAGAATTCCTCGAGGGCCGGCGTTCCTCTGCACCTTTCCAGGAACAAGAGGATCTGCCCTATAAGGGAACTCCGGGGGAAACCGAGCATGGCTGCCCCACAAATGATCCTCTTGTGTATCTGGCTCTGGAAAATCAACTCCTCTCCCTCCTTCAAGGAACTGCCTGTGGGTTTATTCCCAGGTGGGAGGGGAACCTTGTAAGGTTTCTTTGTAACGCTGGGATAAAAAATAATAAAAAATAAACATAATAAAAAATAAATTTCTCTTATTGGTGTCCATAGCATTGGCCACTTAAAATAACAGTACATTTAAAAATCCAGTCCAAAATTAAAACGGCCCTTTTATTTTCATTGGTACATTAATTTCCCTTGGGCTGCCAGTTCTGAGGGTCAGGCTAAAAGAAGCATCTTTTTTTAGTTCAGTGTTCACAAATAGAAAATGCATAGATTTCAACAACTGAATCTAGAATTTACATGGATTCTCACCCAGACAGATCCGTGTATGGGAAATTAGGTCATTCCTCCTCCTGAAGCTCTTTCCACACTCCACACATTTATATGGTTCCTCCACTATGTGGATCCCTTTATGGGAATTCAGATGACCCTTCTGAGTAAAACTCTTTCCACACTCTGTACATTTACATGGTTCCTCCCGTTTGGATCCTTTTAAGTGAAGTAAGATCGCTGCTAGTAGTAAAGCTTTTTCCACACTTCATCCACTTTTATGGCTACTCCCGTGTGGATCCTCTTATGGACAATAAGTTGACTGTGTCAGGTTCAGCCGGCGCTGTACGGCTAGGAACTTCCCCAGGTACGCTTTAGTCAGTTTCACTGCTGAGCGCTAGCGCAGAAAGAGGAAGTGCGAAACCTCAAACTAATGAATGGGCCACCTGGCGCCACTTCACTAATCTGGAGCGGATGGGCTGTGTTAACGCCAGAGGGCCGCGGGCGCTATGGACAAAGGAAGGAGCAGCGGAATTGAGGAAGAGCAATGAAGGCAAAGACCAGCCAAGGGCTAACAACAATCAAAGAACAATGGGACTCAGGCTGAACCTGCCATCTGGACAATTAAGGGGGATTATTGGGGCGCTGATAATCCGCAGCATGTAAGGGGAACCAGAGAGGTATAAAGTAACCAATGTAATTGTACCAAGCCAGTTCTGGCTTTGCTTGTAACCGTTGTGTTACGCTTGAGTAAACCTCTTTTGTGAACCACATGTGTCACGGGAATTCCTCTTGACGAACAGCACGAATCTTACAGACTGCTTGTCCTGAAGCTCTTTCCGCACTCCATGCATTCATACGGTTTCTCCCGTGTGCATCCATTTATGGGAATTCAGACGACCCTTCTGAGTAAAGCTCTTTCCACACTCCATGCATTTATATGGTTTCTCCCCTGTGTGGATCCTGTTATGCCTTCTTAGGATTGTACTTTCAGAGAAGCTCTTTCCACACTCCATGCATTTATATGGCTTCTCCGCTGTGTGGATCCATTTATGGGAGTTTAGTTGACTGCTAGTAGTAAAGTTCTTTCCACACTCCATGCATTTATAAGGTTTCTCTCCTGTGTGGATCCTGTTATGGGAATTCAGATGGCCCTTTTGAGTAAAGCTCTTTCCACACTCAGTGCATTTATATGGCTTCTCCCCTGTGTGGACCCTTTTATGGGAAGTGAGATCCCTGCTAGTAGTAAAGCACTTTCCACACTCCAGGCATTTATATGGCTTCTCCCCTGTGTGGATCCTGTTATGTGAGTTCAGATGATCGCTCCGAGTAAAGCTCTTTCCACACCCAGTGCATTTATATGGCTTCTCCCCTGTGTGGATCCTTTTATGTCTCATATGGGATCTATATTCACAGAAGTTCTTTCCACACTCCATGCACTTATATGGCTTCTCCCCTGTCTGGATCGTTTTATGAGACATAAGGGACCCATTTTCACAGGAAATAGTGAAAGTCCAATTGGGTTTTTTTCCATTGTCTCTGCAGATATAATCTTCTCCTTTGGTTTGGGTTGGAGAGCGTTCATTTCCCACTAATTTGCCTTTTAATAGTCTTATACTTTTTCCCATATACCTGTCCTTTACTTTTCCTTGTTGGGCAAGAAAGCCTTGCGTCTCAGCATCCATGAAGGATGAGCTTTCCTGATTCCAAGTCTTTGACTGGTTTCCCTCATGCCTTTCTATTTCTATCTCCAGTTCCTTGTCCCTTCCGCCTCCATGCCTGATCATTTGGAATTTTTCACTGGGATCTTTGTTCTGATAGCGATGACCACCTGCAAAGGAAAAGAGAAATGAAAATGATAGCGAGGTTGGGGGAAAAGATCTAACTGTAGGATATGCATGTTCCCATGGTTACAATCACATGGTATAGAAACAATAATTCCTATGTTCATGAGCCATAAAAGCTTTCAAAACATCTGCAGCATCCGGTTTGTTTATAATTTATCCTTATATAGTCAAACCTTACCCAGAGTCAGTGTTGAGTTCAGGAAGAATCCGGGGAAACATCCAAGCAGGCATTAGGAGAAAACCTAACATTTATTGGAGGGGGGTCAATAACAGGAACGACCAGTGAGAACTAAATCAATTTTGAAATTCGTCCTTTTCTTCCTACCCAAACTACCTTCCATTTGCTATTCATTTTTCAAATGACAAAATCACATGGTTGCAGAGAAAAAAATTCTAGAGCTCTTCTCTTAACCCTAAACAGCATGTGTGCGATGGAAAAACAGCACCATATTGCCCTTAACCCCAAGGCTCAGGATAGAAATCAAAAGGAAGACAATCATTAACCCAACAGCCTGAACAAATGAGAATCCTTCAGAGGACAGACAGGGAAGCATTTGGGCCCAAGAAGCTGAAATCAGTGTGATGGAGTTGAGCATCTGCTCAAGCCAAGGAAATAGGTTTTCATTGATATGTTTAAATAGAAATGGAAAAATTCCCCAGATCAGAAATGCATGTAAGCAGAGAGTCATTGACCTCATCCTTTCCTCGGAGCAGGTGAAGGCCAGATGTTTTCCTTCTCCCTCCCAAGAGATGACATCTGGTTGGAGATTTTCTTAATAAGATGTAGCTGATGGCAGGTAACTAAGTCATCCCAAACTCTCTGATGGGAGAGAAGCAAAACCTTACCCAGAGAGACCACGTTGAGATAATTTTCCAGCATGACTTCCCAATGCAATGCTTTCTGGTGAGGATCCAACTGAGACCACTCCTCCTCGGAGAAATACACAGCCACCTCCTCAAAGGACACAAAACCCTCCTGAAGAAAGAAAAAAAAAGAACAGAAGAGGCCCGGAGGATTTGCAAGATCTGTCCTGTTCTTCACAAATTCCGAAAGCAAAGATATGCACCAAGTTAAATGGCTGGGCTTTGTGGGATTCCACGGTTTAGGTGAGAAAATGGAAAGAGCCGAAACTTTTGACTGAAGAAAGATTTGAGGCAGGGCTGTTCAACTCGATTGCTTCTACAGGACTTTCAGTGCCATTCAGTGATAGCAACCCCAATTTCCTTCTGGATCGATCCATCAGTTGATTCATTCACCCATCTTGAAAGGACTCTCACCTTCTTGAGAGAAGGAACTGGCGGATGGGCTTCAGAAACCCCACCTATCAGTGTCTCCAATCCGTCCTGTGCTTGCAGAAGGAAATGGGGGGCAGGAGGATTCTTTCTAACATTTCAGCAAAGGGCTTACGGTGTCCCCAGAAGGACCAATCGTGCCCACCTCAACAACTCCATGAAAGTGCTGGGAGAGCACAGCCAGGGATTTGGGTGGGGGGCCATCAATATCCAGAGGCACACAAGCCGGGTTCGTCTCCTCCTCAGACTGCAAGAAAGGTGCTAGTAGTCTGAGCCATTGGCTGAATGGAGACAAGAAAGCGGAGGCAATTTTCTGGGAAGGACATTTCGCAGCCGTTGCCAAGCTGGATTCCTTGGCCTCCAAATCGAGGCACAAATCAAAGGATTAGAAATTACTTTGCAAGTCAAAAGGGCCTTGATTAGATGCTCTTTCAGAACAATTTCACTTATAGACTTTTCTCTCTGGCCACTTTCATTGGATTTTAATAGTCTGTCTTATGTCTCTGATGTGCTGATATTTCTTATCACTGGTTGGAAAGAAGACTTTTTAAAAATGGCAATGTGCCAGTCTGAGTATTTAGTTATTTTTGAGCAGCCTTGCACAATTCCAACTCAAAGAATGAGAAAACGAATGGGTCTCTGTTTAGCGGTTCCTAATAATATTACTCCTATCTCTTCAGAAAGTTTTGAATAAATTCATTATTATAAACTAATAGTAGGAAGAGTAAGTAGAAAAAGGAGAGTTACGTAGTGGTCTTTAAAAAAAAAGATATCCTAATAACAATCTCCGGGAGAAAGTACAGACCAATTTGTATCCCAACCAAAGACTTCAGGGCAGGCTGAGCTGACTGAGAGCAACCTGAATCTTCCATTCGCCATTCCATGTTGCTCAAGGACAAGAAAACAGCCAGGCCCACAAAAGGGGGAAAACTGGAAGGAGAGAATAGAAATCTAATAGATAAATTTCCTGCTCTTACTTGAGCTGGAGGTTCAGCCCCTGCTTCAGCTCCACCAGAAAGAGCAGACAACTTTGTTCCAGTCTTTCCTGTAAGGGAGAGAAAATTTTAAAGTGCAGAATTAATAAAATAGGAGGAGGCATTCTAGAGAAGAGAAGACATAGAGAAGATGAGACAGCTGGGATCTCTCTGGGGAATGGGAGGGCCTTCGATTACCTCCTGAGGTGTCCTGACTTGGATCTTCCTGAGAGATCCTCCTGAAAGACAGCTCCTGAGGGGGACTGGATGGATTCCTCCTTCCCTCAGGATCTCTCATGTCCACAGCAAAGGACTTCAAAGAGGAGGCAGGAGAAAAGAAGAATTAACAGACGTCACACAACATGAGGTGGATTCTTCTTCTCTGAACACAACTTCAAAGCCCCCAGTGTCCATCAGGGAGGTTGGAAAGTGAGAAAGGAACGGCTGTCCCAAATCTATCTTCTAGAATGGATAACGGAACAATGTCCTACAATAACTAATGAAACGTCTCCACATATTGCGAATGCCAGAGAACTCTTCCCAGGACTGGGTTAAGAATTCAAACGCATTGTTTATACCATTCAGACCCCTTCTGGGCTTCCAAAATGAAGGTCTCCCACCTGCAACTCGACCTGCTCTTTCTGCTCCTCCGCCTGGCTCAGTTGGAAGACTTCCACCAGGGCCACTGCCTGGGAGCTGGTCTCTGCTCCACACTCCCGCACCCAGCTCTCCATCTGCAGGGGCAGAAGGGTCAGGAAGTGCTCCAGAACAACCAGGTCCAGCATCTGCGCTTTTGTGTGCTTTTCTGGTTTCAACCATCGACAACAAAAGTAGTGGAGATGGCTGCAAAGTCCTCGGGGCCCTCAGCCTCCTGGTATTGGACGCTCCTGAAGTTCTGGGGCTGAACGTCTGAACGCGTGGTTTCCTCCTCCAGGATCTTCTGCCCAGTTCTTGCCCAGATATCCCCACAGCTCCCAGGCTGGACAGCAGAAGGGCCTTCTCCACTTACCTCACTTGCTACGGGTTGTGTCTCCATTCTTTCTCTGTGCTGTAACGCTACTCCAAAGGGGTCCGAGGAATCTTGTGGCTCTCCAAATGCCTTTTCCTTCGTAGGACTGTTCCTGTAGCCGAGGAATGACCACGGCAGGCCATTCAGCCCTCTTTGCCCAAGAGAGAATTTTGTCTGTATGCGAAGACCTACAAAAGGCTTCCAGGTTGTGTGTCTGAGATGGAAAAGAAAAGATACTCCAAGAATTAGAAAGTGATGGATTTCACCACTGAACAACACTCATCCCCATGGAGGGCACCATTTTTCTGAGCTGGTATAGGACTGGGGTGGCATTGAGGAGATAGGAACTGAGGGCCGGGCTGCTGATTGGCATACCTGAATCTTACCTCTTGAGGGCTGCATCCTACTCAGCTGCAAGAGGATGATACAAGGGAAAGGTTTGGCTGTTGTGGGTACTTGGCAAGGACGGTGCTCTGGGGAGGGGAAGGTAAGGTTTTGAGATGTTCAAAAACCACAACTGTGAGACCACTGGCTGACCTAGTTGTCACCTAAAAGTTAATTAACGTACTAAAACACACAACCCTAAGGTGGAGATTTTAGAAAACAGAGAACATGCTAAGCTCATTATGGGATGGTAGCATGCAACATGGAACCAAGTACGCTTCCCCAACAATGTGACAAAATGCCAGCGATTCAATTTTTCCTATAGCTACTTGCTCATCCGTGAAATGCAGGACATTTGACAGAAAGCTTCGCTGGAGGCTCCTCTCCTTGGAGAGACGGGACCTCTTTGCCGAAGCGCTTCAACAGAGTGACCAGGAGACTTCCCCCGACTGGCTGCTGTTGCCTGCCGGGAAACGAATCTGCCAGCCTTGTGGCCAACAGTCCTGTGTTTATGTGCTTGTGTGTGTGTAGTGTGTGTGTGTGTGTGTGTGTGTGTGTGTGGTGCAAAATAGGGGACTGACTTCCATCAAGGACTTGGAATGCCCAATAAATGCATTTTGGAGAATTTTTTATTTTTTTCTCAGAAGGAAGGGCTGGCTTTTCAAAAACCTGTATCTACACTTCTCTACAAGTGGGATTCACACAACATGCCAAACCCCAAACAGGTTAACAAACCCCCAAAGTCCAGTTCAGCTAAAATGAAATGCCAGTAAAGTGAGCCTGGCTTGGGATGTCCCATTTCCCTTTCTTCAGGGTTTGCTTCTGAAGAGCCAAGTCACATCGCAACACCCAGGTGGGTTCAGACAACAACCCAAACAGCCCAAACAGATCACTCAAGCACAGGGGCCACATTCACACAAAGCACAGGGCTTGAAGAACATGTTAGGTCATGAGATTAAGAGAAGAAATATAAATATCAACCTTTATATCTATTTAAAATACACAAAAGAGAAAACTTATACCATAATTCCAATTTCAGCTCTTGGATCAAGCTTCCCCCTTTTTTCTTTTGGAACATAAGAAAATGCTTTAGCACCAAAGGTTTTTATATGCTTTAAACTTGGTTTCCTTCCAAACCATAGTTCAAAAGGGGTTTTACCTGTCACTTTACTAGGAATTCTATTATGCAAATAAGCCGCTGTAACTACCGCTTCGGCCCATAAAGAGTCAGGTAGTCCAGCTTGCATCAACGTAGATCTAGACATCCCCTGTAACGTTCAATTCAACTTCTCAGAACATCCATTCTGTTGTGGAGAGTAAGATATGGTTACTTTATGTTCTATGCCCTCCTGTTCCATAAACCCCTTAAAATCTGCATTACAATATTCTCCACCTCCATCAGTACGTAGTGTTAAGGGTGCCTTACCAAATCGGTTCTTAATTCTGGCTACATAGCACTTAAACCTTTCAAGGGTCTCATCCTTGTTTTTAAGTATATATACATAACTATATTCGCTCTTAAATTCAGTAAAGGTAAGAAAATATCTGTTCTTACCTGCAGATAATGGCATAGGATCCACTAGATCTTAATGAACCTCTTCCAAAAAATCCTTATCTTGTGCATTGGATTGTCCTGAATAACTAGGAGCCATTCCCTTTGCTTTTATACAGATTTCGCACCTTTCTTTTGCTTTATCACATTTAACAGCATTAATTCCACTTTCTGTCAATAATTTTTCAATACTTTGCATATTCCTATGAGCTAACTTCACATGCCATGAATAAAGACAAGTTTTATGATCACAGATATCTTGCCTAGTTTGACATATAGGCCTCCCCTCATTTGTTATCATTAACATCAATGATATAAATGAAATCCATCTTTTTCATCAACTTTAAGCACCAGACCAATCCTGTCATTAATAATTTTTCCTGTATTAGATTTAAGTATTACAGCATAACCATTCTTCACCACCCTTTTAGTACCAAGCAAATTATTTGAGGCTTCAGGAACAAAAGCAACATTTGTTAATGTAAGGTTCACTACCTCACCTGTAGAAGTAAAAACTCTTAAAGGTACAGTTCCAATTCCAAGAACAATTAGCCTTTGTTGATTTTCCATATCAAGTTCACCGAAACTTTCTCTAAACCGACAAATATGGAAAAAACTACTACTATCAGGGAGAAAATGCCTTCTATCGTTTACACCTTGATAATCAGATATTTGAAACAATTATCATTGCAAGCATTCATACCATTATTAAACCTTTGATTATATCTCTTATTTGGTCTACCATTTAATGGTTTAAAGTCTCTGTGGCTATTAAAATGCCCTTGTTTACTGAAAGACATTCTTTCTGTAGGAACATTTACTCCTCTAGCCTTGACCTTCTACCCCTTTAAATCTACAATACTTAGCAATATGCCCAATCTTCGAGCACACATAACATCTCCTTTCCTTAAGATCAGGTCTTGTTCTTAATACTGACATTTCTCCAGGTGTGGTATCCGTTACCCTTTTAAGGCCAGAGTCTCTCAAATAAGCAATTGCATAATCTAAATCCACTTTTGCAATAGACTCAAGCATAGCCTTTTGGTTTGCAAAGGATTGGGGTAGACTAAGTAATATACCGGGGTGAACCTCAGAGTCAGATATCTCTGCTCCTGCAGACTGAAGCTCTGAAACAAGCTTTAACATTCCATCTAAGTGCTCATCAATACTAGTTCCTTCTTTCATCCTCATACTATACAACCTTTCTTTCAAAAATATCACGTTCTTATTTGATCTAATAAAATATTTTCCCTTAAGAGCATTATATAAACCTTTAGCTGTTTTATATTTAGTTACTAATGGACTTTCATGGTCTTCTATACAGGCATATAATATCATTCAGACTTTTGCTTCTTTCGTTTTATGCTCCTTTTGCTCTGATTGGCTTTCAGGCATATCTTTATCTATGATGTCCAAACAGTCCTGTACTTGAAGGGAAACTCTTAACCTTGCATCCCACATTTGAAAGTTATTCCTATTCAACTTTGGAGTTACAAATCGGCTGTTGTTATTACTTACACCCTGTTGGAAACCTTGAGTAGATACAATACCTCCATCTCTTTACAGACATTTTAAAAGCACTCTATGCAAACTCCTCTGCTAAATTCTCCTTTAGTTTAAAAGGTTTACTATCAATATTTCACTTACATAAATCACCTTGTCTCTTCAAAAATTTCTTACCATTAAAAAGAAAAAAAAAAGGAAAAAGGCCTCTTTGCTTTGCTGTCTGGATCAAAAGGAAAAACGCCAAACTTAATAATCACTTTTAATGTCTCCTCTTAAAAAGGTTGATCAGCTTCTCAAGCCCAACCATCCTCTGCTACCAATTAGTTGGGAAATGAGATGAAGAGGAGACAAGGAATATAAAGATCAACCTTCATCTCTATTCAAAATATACAAAAGAGAAAACTTGAGCATAAAATAGATCTTCAGCAATACAAAAGTGACAACAAAGGATATAAATAATATAATCCAAATAGACCAAGACAGCAGGGAAGAAGCAGAGAGCCTAAAAAGGTAAAATCAGAGAAGCAGGAGAACAAGTAGGAAGAAGAAGACTTCTCTTATACAGAGTTTGCCACCTGAGTCAATTATGTTCACAGCCAAAAACAATCTCTTGCTAACTCCATAGTTAATTCTGTTAAAGCTGTAGATCTTGCAAATGTCCAACACAACGAAACTTAAGAGGAGGTTCTGGTTCACTCACCCTCCTAAGACGTGTTGAACTGCAGAGGATCCAGCCCTGTTTCAGCCTCATCAGCGCCTGGTGAGAATGCAGGCACAATCTAGGGCACCTCCTGCCTTGCAAAGCTTTTCTTCTTTCCTGCAGGTGATTTGCAATGCAAACTCTCCCCCCCCCAGCTGAAGTGCATGGTGTTGCCCTCTTTGCAGAGGGAGTCCCCTGGTGGATGCACTGTGCACCGCAGGACCTCATGCAAAGAGGGGAGGAAGGGGGTTATTTCCATGGGGTCAGGAGGAAGGGGCTGTGGTGTCCCCTTTGATCTGGAAGCCTTCTCCATCCAGCTGCTTTCGACAACTATAGAATATCTCCAAGCTTCCATTTTTAAGAGAGATTCTGGAGAAAGTTGTATCCTCATTTAGAGGGAGCAGATGGAGCAAAGGAGCAGACAGGAAATGGAATTCAGCATTTTTCTTGCTTAAGAGAGTAAAACTAATCCTGCCTTGATTCTGTATCCCATAAAAGAGGTCAGTGGGAAACTCTGACAGGCTTTCAGGCTGCTGTCCTTGTGCCCCACAAGAACATCGCAGAGCTCCAACAGGCTCTGTGGTGTCCAGTTCCTGACCTGGCTTGCCTGAAAGGGCTGATGCTCTGCAATTGCACAGAGCCTTAGAGGAAGCAGACGATTTGGCTCCTTGGCAATCGGTTTCCGGCCGGGATACAGGATGGACATTGCATTGGTTGTACTTATGGATGATGTATGGAGAGACCAGGATTGGGGGAGTGCAATCCTCCTTGATCTGTATGTTTAAATACTAAATATGAAATATATGTGTAGGTAATACATTAAATCTTCTGGCATAGCTAATACTCTAGCTGAAAACTTAAGGCTGCTCTTTTCCTTAACTCTGCCCTTCTGATTTATGATTTTATTTAACTCTGCCCTTTGAACGGCCCACCGGAAACGCTACCACGAATTGGCCCAGGAAAAAGTGAAGGAGTGCATGTTCCTCTGTTTCCCTTTTTTCCCTTCCTGGTGCAGGAGAACATCTGGCCAGAAGTGAGGGTAGGGCTAAAGGTCTGAAAGCTCAAATACTATTCTCATGGCAAACAAGTGTGCAACACGCTCCAGTATAAATGCTATTACAAAATAACTCCAGCTCCATGGCATATGTTTTATTTGAGAAACATCAGGGGGGAAACCCCAGCCCAATGTTTTTCAGGAGAATGTTATGAAAAGTCTCCTACCCTTCTTATGGCTTTGGAGCATTCGTTCCCTGAAGACAGAAGCCCCTGTAAGGTTCGCTAGCCTGGATTCTATAATTTCCAATGAGACTCCAGACCGAGGTTTTTCCAAAGAAAGTTCAGCTTTTATTGTTGGCCAAGAGAAAAGCAGGGTGGACCACTCTCTGTCTGACTGGCAGCAAGGAGACAGAGAACAGCCACACCACATAACAGATTACAGGAGCTTTTATAGTATTTTAGAATAGCAGAACTTAGTAATGGATAATTTTTGCAGCCAATCAAAGGAACTTAAACAGAATACATTATTCCCCGCCTTTGTTTGTTTCCATTAACTCCAGAATACATTATTCTCCTCCCGTTTGCTTATATTAATTCAAATGAGTTCCCTCTCATGAAACCCCTGACTCTTATTCCTTATAAGTCCCTGTAGACCCCTGTTCTGGGTCCTTCTTCCCTTTTTCAGGCCAAGGTCCGGCCAAGAGGAGGGGGAATGGGGGAAAACTGCAGACAGTTCCTCTTTTCAGGACCTTTGTTACGATCAAGTGAGACATTTGGCCACATTTCTCCCCTCTTCCTTTTATCAGTATAACTTTTACTTTGCTCAGCATCTTGTAACTTTCACGAGTTCTCCTACTTGCAAAAAGCAGCGTTTCAGACTGACCTTTTGACCACACAGTCACTGTCAGCAAAAGCTTTGGGGTACAGAAGCAAAACAAGCAGTTAGCATTTAACCATTCCTTACACACCTTTATCAGCAGTGGCCCTCAAGGGGGTCTTCCTGTGTTTTACTTTTAAACTAAAGGAGTTATGAGAAGAGGTTTACGAGGTTTCATCTTTGTCCCTGAATATGGATATTATGAACAAGAGGGAAACGGTGTTTAGGACAATATTTGATAGAACTTCCATGGACTGTTATGGTCTATCTGAAAACAAATGAAAAAATGTTTTAAGAACTTTGGGTCTGGAAGCAATCAAGGCACTTTATAAATTCCAATGTCAATGTAGATTCCTTCTCACCAGCTTCTCAAGATCTCATTCTAGGAAATTATCAGGAATGAGAAGGTATTAAAGTCTTCAGCAGTTGAAGTATATAATGATCTTTTAATCGAAGCAGAAATGTCATGAGCAGTCCATGTTTTGTCTCAGGGCTGCTGGCACTCACCCACACCCGTTCACAGCAGGAGGGCCTGCAATCTGGGGGTGCATTTCTAGAGTTATGCTGACCTCCCATGATTTGTCTTCCTGTGGCAGGAAGAGTCAGCCTAGCAGCTTCATCTTCCACTGCATGATCAGGGAATTCATCCCAACAAGGCTCAAGGATCCCAGGAAGGTGACCAACTGGATCTGGGACTCGGCCACTCTCTGCCCTGTGAGGCAAAGCCAATCTTTGGCGATCTCTTGGGATACTGGCACTGGGCTTTCACAGGGAAGGCCTCCCAAAGCAGCCAGTCCACCTCCCCTCTGGCCACAAATGGTTGAAGGGGAGGAGACCACCACTGGACCAAGCCATCCTGAAGCTCCATCAACGCTTTGTTGACCCCCACCTAGTCTTGCCCAATATCGAAACCTCCCCCAGGAGAGAAGCTTCGCACGCTCCATGTGAGGAAGTCAGACCCTGATGCTTTCCTGCTGGTGGTCGTGTAAGGTTCGTAACCCTGAATCTCAGAGAAATCCAATGCCAAGAATTCAGGAGGAAGCTCTTAGAAAGGAACAGCTTTTTATTCGGCCGAGTAAAGGGACCTGGGTGGTCAATAACCCAACGCATAGGCAGCAACTATGCCAGGGTTTTGCCACCCCACCGGAAATGCAAGCTCAGTTTTTATAGTTTACAGGGACAAAGCAGTTTCAACAGCAGTTTGAATAGCAGTTTCAACCGGTTTAGCTGTAGACCTTTTCCTGGAGACCCTCAAGGTATCCTGCGTACCTGTCCCTCCCGCTTTGAGCTAATGGTGTCTTTCTAGCGAGGCTGCAAAGACAACCCCCCCTTCAGCTGTTTTGCTCAGGGTTTACCCTCCTGCTTGGGGTGTTGTAGGGGATGCTCTTCTGTTCTCAAAGCAAGATCAACACCCTTTCCCCAAGGCAGGGATCCCTAATCTTGATGCAGAATGGCCAAAAATACGAATCTGAGTCACAGGATGATGTATAGCTACAAGATTCCCTGATTCTGCATAAAATATTCTGTTTTTGCGCAAAAAGAAAAAGGAGGGATTGTGAGAAGGAAATCCAATTCTCCCCCACCCCCATCATGTCAGCAGGAAGTCAAAGCTTTCCATTTGTCTGACCCCACCATTGTTTATCTGAACAGCAATAAAGTCATATGACTAAACAATAGTAAGAAGGGGTCACCTAAAAAGGTTAAGACCTAACATAAAGAATTGGGAGTCCTCCACCCCAGCCCAAAATTATATAACTGAAATCCTGGCAGGAAGGGCCAACATTCCTTGAAGCCTTAATCAAATCATATGAAGATTTCTTCTCTGAAGGGATCTAGATGCCAGTTAGACCATGCCAGATAAGGGAACCACAGGAAACCCCAGTGCAGGAGGGCGCCTGACCTCAACACGCTCCTTACTAAAGATCCAACCGATTTCACCTCTCTTGGAATCCGGGAATTACCTTCTCCAAGAATTCCTCGAGGTTCCTTTGCACCTTTCTAGGAACAAGGGAACTCCTGGGGAAACCCGAGCATGGCTGCCCCACAGATGATCCTCTTGTGTATCTGGCTCTGGAAAATCAGCTCTTCTCTCTCCTTCAAGCAACCGCCACCGTGTTTATTCGCAGCTGGGAGAGGAACCTTGTAAGCTTTCATTCTAACACTGGGATAAATCTAAACATAATAAAAATAAATTTCTCTTATTGGTGTGCATAGCATTGGCCATTTAAAATAACAGTACATTCAAAAATCCAGTCCAAAATTAAAATGGCCCTTTTATTTTTATTGGTACATTAATTTCCCTTAGGCTGCCAGTTCTGAGGGTCAGGCTAAAAGAAATCATCTTTTCCCAGTTCAGTGTACACAAATAGAAAATGCATAGATTTAAACAACTAAATCTAAAATTTACATGGATTCTCACCGAAACAGATCTGTGTTTGGGAAATTAGGTCATTCCTCCTCCTGAAGCTCTTTCCACGCTCCACACATTTATATGGTTCCTCCCCTGTGTGGACCCTTTTATGGGAAGCAAGATCGCTGCTAGTACTAAAGCTCTTTCCACACTTCATCCACTTTTATGGCTTCTCCCGTTTGGATTCTTTTATGGGAAGTAACTTCAATGTTTTGAGCAAATGTCTTTCCACACTCCATGCATTTTTATTGCTTCTCCCCTGTGTGGATCATTTTATGGGAATTCAGATGACCCTTCTGAATAAAAGTCTTTCCACACTCCGTGCATTTATATGGTTTCTCCCCTGTGTGGATCATTTTATGGACAATAAGATGACTGCTTCTTCTGAAGCTCTTTCCACACTCCATGCATTCATGTGGTTTCTCCCCTGGGTGGGTTCTTTTATGGGAAGTAAGATTACTGTTTTGAGTAAAAGTCTTTCCACACTCCAGGCATTTATATGGTTTCTCTCCTGTGTGGATCCTATTATGTAAATTCAGATGATCCCTCCGAGTAAAGCTCTTTCCACACTCCATACATTTATATGGTTTCTCCCCTGTGTGGACGCTTTTATGGGAATTAAGATCCCTGCTAGTAGTAAAGCTCTTTCCACAATCCAGGGATTTCTTTCGTTTTTCTCCTGTGTGCATATTTTATGTCTGACAAGGGATGCATTTTGAGAGAAGCTCTTTCCATACTCCATGCATTTATATGGCCTCTCCCCTGTGTGGATCCTTTTATGGGAAGTAAGATGACTGCTTCTTCTGAAGCTCTTTCCACACTCAATGCATTCATGTGGTTTTTCCCCTGTGTGGATCCTGTTATGGGAAGTAAGTTGTATCTTAGTACAAAAGCTCTTTCCACACTCCATGCACTTAGAAGGAGATTCCCCTACAAGAGTGGCGAAGGATTGTCCTTTTCTTCAGTGGACTTCAGTAGGAACTCACGAGGAGGTTTGCGGTAACCTCAGGAGGAGTCTTCCAAGCTCCTGACTTGGGATGTCCTAGTTCCCTTTCTTCAGGGTTTGCTTTTAAGAGCCAAGTCACATCACAACACCCAGGCGGGTTCAGACAACATGCGCTAAGCCCAAACAGATCCCCCAACCACAGGGGCCGGGTTCACACAAAGCACAGGGCTTGAAGGAAGGAAGCTGAAGAGGCTGTCCTGGTTCACTCACCCTCCTAAGACGTGTCGAACTGCAGAGGATCCAACTCTAATTCAGCCTCAGCAGCACATGGTGAGAATGCAGACACAATCTCAGGCACCTCCTTCCTTGCAAGGCTTTTCTTCTTTCTCTGCAATGCAAACTCTCCCTCTCCCAGGGCCTGATCTGGATCTCTTCCCTGCAAGACTTTCCTGCAGCCTTTTTACCTTCTGCGAAGCTCAATGGGTTAAAGATAGAGATTACAGCTTCCTAGAGTGGTAAGATGTAGTGGTATCACTCTTTTTCCCACCCTCCTCTGGAAAGGCACCTGTGGCAGTTGCCCTCCAGTGGCCCTACGCTAAAGCACGTGGTGTTAGCTACTCTTTGCAGTTGGGGCCCCCTGGTGGATGATGGGTACAATGCAGGACCTCATGCAAAGAGGGGACGAAGGCTGTTATTTCCATGGGGTGAGGAGGAAGGAGCTGTAGTGTGTCCCCCCCTACCCCCGCCCCCCCTACCCCCGATCAGGAAGCCTTCTCCATCCAGCTGCTTTCAAGAACTTTAGAACATCTCCAAGCCTCCGTTTTTAAGAGAGTTTCTGGAGAAAGTTGCGTCCCGGGTAGAGGGGGCAGATATAGCAAAGCAGCAGACAGGAAATGGAATTCAGCATTTTTCTTGCTTAAGACAGTAAAAGTAATCCTGCCTTGATTCTGCATCCCATAAAAGAGGTCAGCGGAAACTCTGACAGGCTTTCAAGCTGCTGTCCTTGTGCCCCACGACAACATCGCAGAGCTCCAACAGGCTCTGTGGTGTCCAGTTCCTGACCTGGCTTGCCTGAAAGGGCTGATGCTCTGAAACTGCAGAGAGCCTCAGAGGAAGCCGACGATTTGGCTCCTTGGCAATCGGTTTCCGGCCGGGATACAGGATGGTGTAAGGTTCACGGCTACGCAGAAAACTTGAAATCAATCAGCAGCACAAAATAAAAGACTTCAAGCAGGGACTTCTCTAAGCAGCGTTTTACTTGGCCAAGCAGAAGTCTGGGTGCCCACACCATGCACCGAGAGAGAGCAGGGTGGCACGCCCTTGGAGACAAAACCACAGCCTTTTATAGTATTTTTAAAAAGGCAGAACTTATTACCATTATAATGAAGATGAAGATGCCAGTCAAAGAAACTTCAGCAGAATACATTATTCCCCGCCGTTGTTTGCTTACATTGATTTAAAGGAGTCCCCCCAACTCTTATACCTTGTCATTCCCTGCAGACCCGTGTTCTGGGTCCTCCCTCTTTATCAGGCCTCAGACTTAGTCTCTTCAGGAGGAGTTTTCCCTGTTATCTGAGCTAGCTCGTCTGTGGTCAGTTGCTTCCTCTTGCAATTTTGCTAAGTGCTGTTCGTACTGAAGCTTGGCTATAGAGAACTCTGCACATGATCTAAAGCTATGACTTAGCCATAACAATGTTTTGGAAGATAACGAGCTGCACTTCTTCCCATGGGAAAATCCTAGCAACATGCGTGTCATCGATTAGGGAAGATGGGGAATGAGCAGCCCAAGGTCTCCCCCCTGGAAAGGATGCTCCTCGCCTGGGACGGGGGTTATTACCTGTACAGCCGGGGATGAGGAAGAGTTGTGCACGAGGTTTGTGTCTGGGACGGGCTCGGGTGACCGACACAGCTGGTAGACCAATTTGGCCTGCAATGGGGACCTTCGACTCCACCATATTAAAATCTTTGCGATCGAAACTAAAACCTTCCCATCTGCCCTGTTGGTTCTGCTGGGCAGGACTTTCTATTCCTGAGCGTAACTTTTAATTCCTCCACGCCCAGTGCCCCCCCAGCCCATCCTGAGTTGCATGCCTCGGACGGAAGACTGCAAGGAATTTGAATGGCGCTTTTCTGAAAGAATCCCGTAGCTGGCCAAGCAGAAGATAATTACATTTTGTTTATACCCACGTGCCTTTCTACCCGTCTGACCTGGAAATTTGGACGGAAAACGCTCTCCCTTTCCAAAGGACCCACAGATGGTCACTAGGAGCCTGCGGGCCATTACTGAAAGCCATACCCATCTTGGGCAGACCTGATGCAGATCCTGGAGATCTTCCTTAACAGAGACGAGAATTACCGTATTTTTCCGACAATAAGACTCCCCCATGTACAAGACGACCCCCATTTTTCCAACCCCAAATTAAGAAATCAATATTTTAAAGATAGTGCAGAACACATTTTTATTTAGTAATTAGTTAACATTTACCTGATACACTCGGTGGGAGGAGGTCCAAACCGTCTCTCTGCAGCTCTATTTCCAGGCTCTTTTGCATAACTGATTACATTCAAGCACAGGGAAACTGCCGATAGCTTCTCTCTGCAAACAGCCTTCTCTAATTGGTTTGTTCAGCATCAGCTGACATCAGTTACATCAGGCTCGTGATTGGAGGAAGTCTGTTTGGGAGACAAGCTATTTCACTCGTGATTGGAGGCTAGCAATAGGAGGAAGCCTGCCTGCAGAGACAAAGTATGGGCAGTTTTGCCACCACACGGTTCTCTCCTCGCTGACTTCCTTGAATAAGACGCCCTTCAATTTTTAGGGTAAGGATTTTAAAAAAAGTATCGTCTTATAGTCGGAAAAATACGGTAATTACCTAATTAGGTAATTACCTAATTAGTTCCCACCCTCCAACAGATCTGAGATTCTAGTGCCTTTTCAGGAACGAGGAGATATTAAACTCCTTTGCAGTTAAAGTATATAAAATTGTTTTCATCTTAGAAATGTGATGAGCAGTCCACGTTCTGCCTCAGGGCTGCGTGCATTCACCCGCACCCTTTCACAGCAGGAGGGCCTGCAATCTAGGGATGCATTTCTACAATTATGCCAACCTCCCATGATTTGTCTTCCCTTTGGCAGTAAGAATCAGCCTAGCAGCTTCATCTTACACTACATGATCAGGGAATTCATCCTAACGTGGCTCAAGGATCCCTACGAAGGTGACCAACTGGATCTGGGACTCGGCCACTCTCTGCCCTGTGAGGCAAAGCCAATCTTTGAAGATCTCTTGGGATACTGGTACTGGGCTCTCACACGGAAGGCCTCCGAAAGCAACCAGTCCACCTCCTCTCTGACCACAAATGGTTGAAGGGGAGGAGACCATTATTGGACCAAGCCATCCTGGAGCTCCATCAACGCTTTGTTGACCCCCACCCAGTCTATGCCCAATATCAAAACCTCCCCCAGGAGAGAAGGTCCGTGTGCTCCATCTGTGGATGTCAGACCCTGATGCTTTCCTGCTGATGGTTGTAATGAGGAAGGTGCAGGAACAGACCAAGTGCCCAGCGACATCAATCTCAATAAAAAACAAAAGACTTGGCACTACTGGGCACAGATGAAAGGCGGGGGGGGATATGCGATAGACCCTGGGCACCAAGGAATGCTTCTCCACCTAGGCCCAGAGAGATCTGAAGGGAGCCTCACAGCAGGAGGGAGAGCGACACAACTGATCCTGCACAAAATCCCCTCCCCTCCTTTGACAAAGGGAACCCCCTGTGCAGAGGAAAGGAAAGGGGGAGACAGTTTGCGGCCACAGGAGCAAAAGTGTGGATGAAGGGAGGCACCGGGCGTTTGAGAGAGGCAAAGTATTCTGCCCTGGTGGAAAAATATGCTTCACATCTCCAGATAGAAGAAGACTCCCTGAGAAGAGTTGCGAATGATTGTCCCGTTGTTCAGTGGACTTCAATAGGAACTCATGAGGAGGTTTGCGGTAACCTCACGAGGAGTCTTCCAACCTCTTGAGTTGGGGTGTGGATCTGTTTCAAGCAAATGTCCCTGCGCTGGCTGAAAATGCCTGCCTCTTCCTCCCGCCGACCGCTGCATACATGGACATTTCAACTGCCAGATTGTCATAGCTGAACAGCAGTGTAAGTATTGGGTCTACACGTCTGTGCCTCATCACTGGCAAGGAAGGTTCCCTGTCTACACAAAGCCATTGAATGACTCTAAAACTGGTGGCTATTTTGACTTTGTGAGAGAGCGGATGCGAACTCAGCAGTCTCTAATAATCAACCAAACCTCTAAATGTGCTTTTATTGTTGTCTACAATATATACGATGGGCAGGTAAAGCCCCTCAAGTGAAACTCGGGGAATCCTGCGGAGGGCTGGGCACGCTGAGTGCAAGAGAGAGCTCGCGGGGGTGGACTGACCAATAGAAGAGAATATGTGTGGCTCAGGGTTCAATTGTGGAGAACTTGGGGTCCTCTGAGCCTGGCTGTTTTCTTGAAAACGTTTCATTACCCGGCCAGGTGACATGTTCAGTGCTAGCAAGAAACGTTAGCAAGAAAACAACAAGCTCAGAGAGCACCAAGGACTCCCCAGGGGTGGACTGCCCTGTATTCACCCGCCTGAGCCATTGTCCTTCTCCCTCCAGGAGACATTTGCTCTTTTAATTCGGTTGATAATTCCAAATTGAGAGAGGGAAGCAGAGAGGATTTCAAAACTTTGGTTCACAACATTGGCTACAGTCAGGGCTTCTCTGATTTCTCACGGCTTACCTCCTGGTTACCATACTTTGCCTGGCTGAAGACATTTCTGCGAATGATGGGCTTGGTGGTAATAGGAATATTTGTTTGCTGTTTTGCTCAGAGTTTACCCTCCTGCTCGGGGTGTTGTAGGGGATGCTCTTCTGCTTTCAAAACAAGATCAACGCCCTTTCCCCAAGGCAGGGATCCCTAATCTTGATGCAGAATGGCCAAAAATACGAATCTGAGTCACAGGATGATGGATAGCCAAAAGACTCCCTAACCGATTGTGCGTAAAATATTGTTTTTGCACAAAAAGAAAAAGGCGGGATTGTGAGAAGGAAATTCAATTCTCCCCCACCCCCATCATGTCAGCAGGAAGTCAAAGCTTCCCATTTGTCTCACCCTTCCTTTCTTTATCTGAACAGCAATCAAGGCATATTATCAAATTATAGTAAGAATGGGCTTACCTAAAAGGATTAAAAATGTAGCAGGAAGAATCGGGAGTCCTCTACTCCAGCCCAAAATTAAATAACAAAGACCTGGCACGAAGGCCCAACATTCCTTGAAGCCTTAATCAAATTGCAAGAAGATTTCTTCTCTGAAGGGATGTAGGTGCCCATTAGACCATGCCAGGCAAGGGAACCACAGGAAACCCCAGTGCAGGAGGGCGCCTGACCTCAAAACGCTCCCTTCTAAAGACCCAACCAATTTCCCCTCTCTTGGAATCTATGAATCATATTTTTCCAAGAATTCCTGAAGGTGGGATTCCTTCCCACCTTTCCAGGAAGAAGAGGATCTGCCCTAGAAAGGAACTCCTGGGGAACCCAAGCAAGGCTGCCCCACAGATGATCCTCTTCTGTATCTGACTCTCAGAAAATCAACTCTTCTCTCTCCTTCAAGGAACCGCCTGCGTGTTTATTACCAGCTGGGAGACGAACCTTGTAAGCTTTCATTGTAACCTTGTAAGCCTCAGACCGCTCCCTTCTAAAGACCCACCCAGTTTCACTGGAGAGCCTCTCTCTTGGAATCCCGGCTAATCACCTTTTCCAAGAATTCTTACAGGGTGGGCGTTCCTTCGCACCTTTCCAAGAACAATAGGATCTTGTGATGGAATGGTTTGATGAAGGCAGGGCTCAGGGAGATAAGCATTTCCTTAGCCCCCAGCAGGAGCGTGGGAAGGTTAAGAAGATGAGACCGGCACCACCCTAAGGAATTCACGGTGTTTTTGCTTGCTGGCGTGGGAAGTTTAGATTCAGTCTGGAGAGATTCTGTCTTGGAGGTGGAAGCTAATAAACGCAACAGAACTGTATCTGTACTGTCTCGTGGAGTTCTTTGGGCTGCCCTATGAAAGGAACTCCTGGAGAAACCAAGCACGGCTGCCCCACAGCTGATCCTCTTGTGTATCCGGCTCTCAGAAAATCAACTCTTCTCTCTCTGCCTGCGTGTTTATTCCTGGATAGGAGACGAACCATGCCTTCTGGCACTGGGAGAAAGGTAAACTTAATAAAAAATAAATTTCTCTTATTGGTGTGCAATAGCATTGGCCACCTAAAATGACAGTACATTAAAAAATCCAGCTCATAATTAAAACAGCCTTTTTATTTTCATTGGTAAATTAATTTCCCTTGGGCTGCCAGTTGCGAGGGTCATACTCAAAGAAATCTTCTTTGCCGGGTCAGTGTACACAAATAGAAAATGAACAGATTTAACCAACTGAATCTAGAATTTACATGGATTCTCACCCAAACAGATCTGTGTAGGGGAAAGTAGGTCACTCCTCCTCCTGAAGCTCTTTCCATGCTCGACACATTTATGGATTCTCCCCTGTGTGGATCCTGTTATGGGAAGTAAGTTCACTCCTAGTACGAAAGCTCTTTCCACACTCTATGCATTTATATGGCTTCTCCCCTGTATGGATCCTTTTATGGGAAGTAAGATGACTGCTTTGAGTAAAGCTCTTTCCACACTCTGTGCATTTATATGGTTTCTCCCCTGTGTGGATCCATTTATGGGAAGTAAGATGACTGCTTTGAGTAAAGCTCTTTCCACACTCTGTGCATTTATATAGTTTCTCCCCTGTGTGGATCCTGTTATGGGAACTAAGACTACTGCTTTTAGTAAAGCTCTTTCCACACTCCATGCACTTATATGGCTTCTCCCCTGTGTGGAGCCTTTTATGGGAATTAAGGGTATAACGATGACTGAAGCTCTTTCCACAGTCCATGCATTTATACGGTTTCTCCCCTGTGTGGATCCTTTTATGGGAAGTAAGTTCACTCCAAGTACGAAAGCTCTTTCCACACTCTGTGCACTTATATGGCTTCTCCCCTGTGTGGATTGTATTATGGTAAGTAAGGGAATTACTATGACTGAAGCTCTTTCCACACTCCATGCATTTATATAGTTTCTCCCCTGTGTGGATCCTTTCATGGGAACTAAGATAACCGCTTTTAGTAAAGCTCTTTCCACACTCCATGCATTTATATGGTTTCTCCCCTTTGTGAAGCCTTTTATGGGAAGTAAGACTACTGCTTTTAGTAAAGCTCTTTCCACACTCCATGCATTTATATAGTTTCTCCCCTGTGTGGATCCTTTTATGGGAACTAAGATAACTGCCGTCAGTAAAGCTCTTTCCACACTCCACGCATTTATATGGTTTCTCCCCTGTGTGGATCCTTTTATGGGAAGTAAGATGACTGCCGTTAGTAAAGCTCTTTCCACACTCCATGCATTTATATGGTTTCTCCCCTGTGTGGATCCTTTTATGGGAATTAAGATTACTCCCGTTATTAAAGCTCTTTCCACACTGCATGCATTTATATGGTTTCTCCCCTGTGTGGATCCTTGTATGGGAATTAAGATTACTCCCGTTATTAAAGCTCTTTCCACACTGCATGCATTTATATGGCTTCTCCCCTGTGTGGATCCTATTATGGTAAGTAAGGGAATAACTATTACTGAACCTCTTTCCACACTCCATGCATTTATATAGTTTCTGCCCTGTATGCATCCTTTTATGGGAAGTAATTTGACTCCTAGTACGAAAGCTCTTTCCACACTCCATGCACTTATATGGCTTCTCCCCTGTGTGGATCCTATTATGGTAAGTAAGGGAATCACTATGACTGAAGCTCTTTCCACAGTCCATGCATTTATATAGTTTCTCCCCTGTGTGGATCCTTTTATGGGAAGTAAGATGACTCCTTTTAGTAAAGCTCTTTGCACACTCTATACATTTATATGGTTTCTCCCCTGTGTGGATCCTTTTATGGGAAGTAAGACTACTGCTTTTAGTAAAGCTCTTTCCACACTCCATGCATTTATATGGTTTCTCCCCTGTGTGGATCCTTTTATGGGAAGTAAGATTACTGCTTTTAGTAAAGCTCTTTCCACACTCCATGCATTTATATGGTTTCTCCCCTGTGTGGATCCTTCTATGGGAAGTAAGATGACTGCTTTGAGTAAAGCTCTTTCCACACTCCATGCATTTGTATGGTTTCTCCTTTGTGTGGATCCTGTTATGGTAAGTAAGGGAATTACTATGACTGAAGCTCTTTCCACAGTCCATGCATTTATATAGTTTCTCCCCTGTGTGGATCCTTTTATGGGAAGTAAGATGACTGCTTTGAGTAAAGCTCTTTCCACACTCTGTGCATTTATATGGTTTCTCCCCTGTGTGGAGCCTTTTATGGGAAGTAAGATTACTGCTTTTAGTAAAGCTCTTTCCACACTCCATGCATTTATATGGTTTCTCCCCTGTGTGGATTATTTTATGAGACGTAAGGGACCCATTTTCACAGGAAAGAGTGAAAGTGTGATTTTTTCCATTGTCTCTGGAGATATAATCTTCTCCTTTGGTTTGGGTTGGAGAGTGTTCATTTCCCACTAATTTGTCTTTTAACAGTCTTACTCTTTTTCCCATGTACCTTTCCTTTATTTTTCCTTGTTGGGCAAGAAAGCCTTGCGTCTCAGCATCCATGGAGGATGAGCTTTCCTGATTCCAAGTCTTTGACTGGTTTCCCTCATGCCTTTCTAGTTGCATCTCTAGTTCCTTGTCCATTCTTCCTCCATGCCTGATCACTTTGATTTTTTCACTAGAATCTTTATTCTTATAGCCATGGTCACCTTCAAAGGAAAAGAGAAATGAAAATGATAGCAAGGTTGGGGGAAAGATCAAACTGTAGGAATTGCATGTTTGCGTCCTTACAATGGCATGGTATAGAAATGATAATTTCTATATTCATAAGCCATAAAAACTTTGAAAACATCTACAGCATCCGGTTTGTTTATAATTATCCTTCTATAGTCAAACCTTACCCAGAGTCAGTGTTGAGTTCAGGAAGAATCCGGGGAAACATCCAAGGAGGCATTAGGAGAAAACCTAACATATATTGGAGGGGGGTCAATAACAGGAACGACCAGTGAGAACTAAATCAATTTTGAAAATTGTCCTATTCTTCCTACCCAAACTACCTTCCATTTGCTATTCATTTTTCTCTTGCCAAAATCACATGGTTGCAGAGAAAAAAATTCTAGAGTTCTTTTATTAACTGTAAACAGCACGTTTGCAATGGCAAAACAGCACCATTTTGCCCTTCACCCCAAGGCTCCGGATAGAAATGAAAAGGAAGAAACGTCATTAACCCAACAGCCTGAATAAATGAGAATCCTTCATAGGACAGATAGGGAAGCAACTGGGCGCAAAAAGCTGAAATCAGTGTGATGGAGTTGAGCATCTCCTGAAGCCAAGGAGTGAGTTTCTCACTGATACTTTTAAATAGAAATTGAAAAATTCACCTCATAAGAAATGCATGTAAGCAGACAGGCACTGACGTCCTTCCTTCCTCAGAGCAGGAGAAGGCCAGATCTTTTCCTTCTCCCACCCAAGAGTGGACATCTGGTTGCCGATTTTTTTAATAAGATATAGCTGATGGCATCTAACAACAAAATGTCTTCCCAAACTCTCTGATGGGAGAGAGGCAAACCCTTACCCAGAGAGGCCACGTTGCGATAATTTTCCAGCATCACTTCCCAATGCAGCACTTCTTGGTGAGGATCCAGCTGAGACCGCTCCTCCTCAGAGAAGTACACAGCCACCTCCAGAAGGACACAAGACCCTCCTGAAGAAAGAAAGAAAAAAGAACAGAACAGGCCCGGAGGATTTGCAAGATCTGTCCTATTCTCCACAAATTCCCAAAGCAAAGATATGCACCAAGTTAAATGGCTGGGCTTTGTGGGATTCCAAGGTTTAGGTAGAAAATGGAAAGAGCCAAAACCTTTGACTGAAGAAATATTTGAGGCAGGCCTGTTCAACTCGATTCCTTCTACAGGACGTTCAGTGCCATTCAGTGATAGCAACCCCAATTTCCTTCTGGATCGATCCATCAGTTGATCCATTCACCCATCTTGAAAGGACTCTCACCTTCTTGAGAGAAGGAACTGGCAGACGGGCTTCAGCAACCCCACCTATCAGTGTCTCCAATGCTTCCTGTGCTTGCAGAAGGAAACGGGGGGCAGGGGGATTCTTTCTAGCATTTCAGCAAAGGGCTTATGGTGTCCCCAGAAGGAGCAGTCGTGCCCATGCTCAACAGCATTTCAGAACATTTTTACTTCCAGACTTTTCTCTCTTCAACCCGTCCCACCCGATCGCACAGAGAGGGCATGCTTCGGACCCCCTCAGTAAAAGAACTCCACCTAGCGGGGTCCAGAAGGCGGGCCTTCTCTGCTGTAGCCCCGCCCTTCGGAACATTCTGCCCCCGGAGGTGCGATTGGCCGCCTCACTCCTGGCCTTCCGAAGGGCCTTGGAGACCTGGTTCTGCCACTTGGCCTGGGGTGGGGAGGGAATACTTCAAGCAGGGGGATGGCGAGCCCCGTAGTGGCCAGCTCTCCGCAGCCTGATTTTCCATCTGTTAGGATCTTCCTTTTTTGAGTATTGTTTTAAATTTTGGATGTTTTATGTGTTTTAGATGTATTTATACTTTTAATGTTTTTTGTAAGTAGCCCAGAGTCCCCTATTGTGGGGGAGATGGGCGGGGGAGACATCCAATAAAATAAAATGAAATAAAAATAAATCTCAGGGAGAAAGTACAAACCAACCACAGACTTCAGGGCAGGCTGAGCTGACTGAGAGGAACCTGAATCTTCCATTCGCCATTCCGTGTTGCTCAAGGACAAGAAACACCCAGGCCCACAAAAGGGGGAAAAATGGAAGGAGAGAGTCCTATGTACACCAGCTTGACTGCCTGAAG
This sequence comes from Liasis olivaceus, assembly GCA_030867105.1. NCBI lineage: Eukaryota > Metazoa > Chordata > Lepidosauria > Squamata > Pythonidae > Liasis > Liasis olivaceus. The sequence continues at coordinate 6,041,356 of CM061348.1, read as the reverse complement.
GAATGGGAGAATACAATCTAATAGATAAATTTCCTCCTCTTACTTGAGCTGGAGGTTCAGCCACTGTTTCAGCTCCACCATAAAGAGCGGACAACTTCGTTCGAGTCTTCCCTGTGAGGGAGACAGAGTTTTAAAGTGCAGAATTAACAAAATAGGAGGAGGCATTCTAGAGAAGCGAAGACATAGATTAGATGAGACAGCTGGGATCTCTCTGGGGAATGGGAGGGCCTTCGCTTACCTCCTGAGGTGTCCTGACTTGGATCTTCCTGAGAGATCCTGCTGAAAGACAGCTCGTGAGGGGGACTGGAGGGATTCCTCCTTCCGTCAGGATCTCTGATGTCCACAGTGAAGGACTTGAAATAGGAGGCAGGAGAAAAGAAGAATTAGCAGACGTCACACAACATGAGGTGGATTCTTGTTCTCTGAACACAACTTCAAAGCCCCCAGTGTCCATCAGGGTGGCTGGAAAGTGAGAAAGGAACGGCTGACCCAAATCTATCTTCTAGAATGGATAACGGAACAATGTCCTACAAGAATCATTGAAACATCTCCACATATTAGGAATGTCAGAAAACTCTCTTGAAGAGGGGTCAGGAATTCAAATGCATTGTTTATTCCGCTCAGACCCCTTCTGGGCTCCCAGAATAAAGGTCTCCCACCTGCAACTCGACCTGCTCCTTCTGCTCCTCTGCCCGGCTCAGGAGGAAGCCTTCCAGCAGGGCCACCGCCTGGGAGCTGGTCTCTGCTCCACACTCCCGCACTCAGCTCTGCCTCTGCAAGGGCAGAAGGTCCAGGAAGTGCTCCAGAACAACCAAGTCCAGCATCTGCACTTTTGTGTGCTTTTCTGGTCTCAACCACTGACTACGAAAGTAGTGGAGACGACTGCAAAGCCCCCGGGGCCCTCAGCCTCCTGGTATTGGATGCTCCTGAAGTTCTGGGGCTGAACGTCTGAACGGGTGGTTTCCTCCTCCAGGATCTTCTGCCCACTTCTTGCCCAGATCTCCCCACAGCTCCCAGGCTGGACAGCAGAAGGGCCTTCTCCAGTTCCCTCACTTGCTACGGGTTGTGTCTCCATTCTTTCTCTGTCTGTAAGGCAACTCCAAAGGGGTCGAAGGAATCTTCTGGCACTCCTAATGCCTTTTCATTCATTGGACTGTTCCTGTAGCCCAGGAATGAGCGCAGCAGGCCAGTCAGCCCTCTTTGTCCAAGAGAGAATTTTGTCTGTACGCGAGGACCCAGAAAAGGCTTCCAGGTTGTGTGTCTGAGATGGGAAAGAAAAAACATTCCAAGAATTAGAAAGTGATGGATTTGTCAGGATTTTCTCATGGGAAGAAAGTCATCCCATTCCCTGTACAACAATTGTTTCGTCTACTGTGTGGGAAGTTAATGTAAACAAAGTATCTTGTGACTGTGATATGCTTTTGACTGCCACCTATTGTAATGTGTATGCTAGTTATTCAGTGGGGGGGGTACATGCTGGCAATATAACGGGAGGGCTAGATGCACAGCCTGTCAGTCGTTTATAGTTTTATCTATCATGTAGGTTTTTATAGGTTATGTAGTTGTAACTAGTAACCAAGTAGTGTACCTCTTCTCTGAGAGTGTTTTTTAGCTAGAGACTTTGTTGTGGATAAGTCTTGGATGCTAAGATGAGAAGAAGTCTTTGTTATTTCCTGTATTTTGTATGCAACTTGTATTTTATGAAGTTTTGCATTTTTATCAATAAAAACCAGTTAGTCTATATTTTCTGACTGGATTTTCTTTGGAGAGCAAAATATGGACATTGCATTTTGCAAGCTCTCATGCTGATGTGTATTTTTCCTGAGAGCAGAAACTTTGAGAGCTTTGCTGCGCTCTGCACAACAGGTTATGGGCCCAGGGCTAAGTTTCAGAGCCCAGAGGGGACCCAGGATCCAGAATCAGGACCAAGTGCCCAGGACTGAGGACTGAGGTCAGTGGTTCCGGAATGGATTCCAGGCGTGAGGTTCCAGGAATGATGTCCAAGGCGTGAATCCAGGAGTGCTGGAAGCAAGGACTGAAATTCCTGAGTGAAGGGTGATTTATGGATTTATTACACTGCCTGTGACTGTTTCATTTGAGGTTTGGATTCTTTCTCTGTGGTTGAGTGCTTGTTTTAAGTGAAATATGGCAGCAGCTCCACCTGCAGCAGTGAGTCTTCCGTTTGAAAGGTTGAATTCAAAGAATTACCAAACGTGGAATATAAAGATAAAATCTTTTTTCATGAGAGAGGGGCTTTGGCGTTATGTAAACAACCCACCCCCAGTGGCACCCACGAATGCAGAGCAAGCTTTGATGGACCGTGCATATGGTAATTTGATTTTGGGACTTGAGTCTTCAGAATTGGTGCATGTTCATGGTTTGGAAACTACTAACGCATGCTGGGTGGCTTTGCGTGAGATCTATGCGAGGCAAACTTCATCTGCTATCGTAAGTTTGACAAAGCAGTTGTATAACCTTAAATTGGAGCCAGGAGCTAATGTAATTGAGCACCTGAATAAGATGAAAACTTTGTTTGCTGAGCTGGCAGATCGTAATCTGATCCTTCCTGAGCAACAAAGAGCATGTATAATTCTTTCGAGTCTGGATGATTCGTTTGATATGCTCGTAGAAGCCGTACAGTCTTTACAGCCAGTAGATTTGACTGTTGAATATCTAACAAGCAGATTGCAAGAAATACAATGCACACGTGATATGCAGACTAATTCTAAGAAAAGACATGATAACATAAAGCAGCTACCTTCTCCAGCTGGCACAGAATGTGCATATTTGGTGAGAAAATGTTTTCGTTGTGATTCTACCAAGCACCTTATAAAAGACTGTCCTGTGAAAAATCAGCCTGCTGAGAGTTCCAGAAGGTTCGTCCGTCGTGGAAAAGCACCAATAAAGAAAGAAGGGAGTACTAGACTGGTGTCTGCTTTGATTTCTAACAGAGACAAACGTTATGCTGATAAGTGGTTACTGGACTCTGGTTGTAGTGAAATCATTGTAAACAATGAGCAGTTATTATTGACTAAATGTAAACCTAATATTCAACAGGTTAATTTGGCTGATGGTTCTGTAGCCAAAGTAACCATGCAAGGTGAAGTGTTCATTCCTTGTTTGGGAGAAGTGGTTTCTGATGTACTCTGTGTTCCTACACTTGATTTTTCTCTTCTCAGTGTCCCTGTATTAACTAGCATTGGGTATTCTGTTATGTTCCAAGGTTCTGAATGCTATGTTACAAAAGAGGGGGCTGAGTGTGCAAGAGGGAGAATGGTTAATCAATTGTATGAAATGCTTCCTAAACAAGATGTGTTAATTGGAAGTTGTGCTGGTAATGTGTCTTTGCATGATAAATGCATCCATCATTATCATAGAGTACTAGGTCATCCTGGATGGAAGTGTTTGTCACAAATGGCCAAAGTGTGTCCAGAACTGAGATTCAAGAAGTGTTCTAAGTTTCTTGATTGTACTGTGTGTAAGCAATCTAAGATAAAATCTGCCCCGTTGCCAGAAAAAGCAGCAGGATTTCTACAAGACCATTTGCTCTTGTGCACGCTGACTTAGCTGGTCCGTCTCCTCCGAGTGAGGGGGGAGCAAGATTCATGTTTGTTTTAGTGGATGATAAAACACGTTTCACATTTTGTTATTTGTTGAAACAGAAGTGTGAAGCATTCTCTCGTTTCAAAGAATTTGTGTCTATGGTTGAAAAAAGACATGGATATAAAGTGGGGAGTTTGCAGACTGACAGAGGGGGTGAATTTATGAGTCTTGAGTTTAAAAATTGGCTACGTAAGAAAGGCATTTTCCACAGATTAACAAATGTGGGCATGTCTGCTGAGAATGGGAGTGCTGAGCGCTAGATCGGCGTTCTGAAGGTAATTAAGGATAGTTTACTGTTAGATGCCCAGGTGCCATCCCGATTCTGGGGAGAAGCGATTTTAACAGCAGTATTTCTTACTAATAGACACTGGAATTCAGCTGTGAATGAAGTTCCGTATGGTAAACATCCGTGCTTAAAGCATTTGCGTACATTTGGAACTTTTGCTTATGTACAAATTCCTAAGTCTCAAAGAAGGAAAAACCAACCAAAAACACAGCGTTTGAGATTTGTTGGTTATTCGTATAAATCAAAAGCTTATCGGTTTTATCTGGACCGAGGCCAAGTTGTTATTTCCAGAAGTGCTAACTTTGAAGAGCCTTCTGAGTGGCAAAGGCTGCATGCAAATTCAGAGGGTTTTTTTGCAGTCACACACAGATTTAGCTAGAGAGCAAACACCACCTGTTGCACCCTCCTCTCCGCAGATAAAGCAAGAAGCAGAGGCTTTAGCTGAAGTAGAAAAGAAACAGGAGAAAGTAGAGGAAATACAAGAGAGTATTGAGATTCCACGTAGATCAACACGAATAACAAAAGGTGTTCCACCAGAAAAATTTATTATTCAACAAGTCAGGGTGTGTCAAATAACTTGTGAGCCACTAAATTTTCAGGAAATGTTATCCTTGCCAATTGATGAGCAAGATAAATGGAACGAAGCTATGGATACTGAGTTCAATGCATTAGTAAATAAGAATGTTTTTGAGATTGTTGATTTACCTGCATCAGGAAAAACCATAGGTTCCAGATGGGTGTTTAGAAAAAAGCTTTTACCTGATAATACTGTTCAGTATAAAGCTAGACTGGTTGCACAAGGTTATTCACAAGAACAGTTTGTGAATTATAATCTTACATTTGCACCTACAGTTAGGCCTGAGTCATTGCGTGTAATGTTGGCCTTAGCTGCACAAAGAAATATGGTTGTTCATCATTTTGATGTAGATACAGCTTATTTAAATGCTGAGCTTCATGAAACTGTGTATATGAAGCAACCTCCAGGTTACACATGTGAGGATTCCCAGAAAGTATACAGATTGCGTAAAGCACTGTATGGATTGAAACAAGCTGGGAGATGTTGGCATCAATGTTTAGATAAAGCTTTGTTGGAAATTGGTTTCAAGAAATCAATAGCTGATCAATGTGTGTATACCAAAGGAACTGGGAAAGACTATACAGTACTTCTGACTTATGTTGATGATTTCTGTCTTGCTACTAGTTCTTTAAACTTGGTAAAAGAGTTTGCCAAGCAAATGGAGCAATATTTTAAATTGAAAGATCTAGGTATGTTAAGATACTACCTTGGGATTGAAGTGCATAGAGCTGAAAATGGAGAAATCTATCTAAGTCAAAAGAAAAAGATAGAACAGTTGTTAACACACATGGGAATGTCAGATGCAAAACCTGTAAAAACTCCAATGACTTGTCATTTTTTGAAAAATGAAACATGTGAAAAGTTATGTAAAACATCTGCAATGTACCATTCTGTGATTGGTTCTGTACTGCACCTAGCACAATGGACACGTCCTGATGTATCTTATGTTGTTGGGATTCTGAGCTGTAAGGTGGCTAATCCTACAGAACATGACTGGCTAGGATTGAAAAGATTAATGAGATATTTAAAAGGTACAATAGACCTTTGTCTTAAAATGTCAACTAGTGGGTTAGAAAAACCTATAATTTTTGTTGATAGTTCATTTGCAGAAGAAAGTGACAGAAAGTCCATAACTGGGTTTGTTTGTAAATTTGGTGAATCTACAATTGCGTGGAAAGCAAAGAAGCAAACCTCCATTGCCCTGTCTACTGCAGAAGCAGAATTTGCAGCTTTATCAGAAGCAATCTGTGAATTAAGATGGTTTCATCAATTATTCACTGATTTAAACATTCAAGTGTCATTGCCTTATATAGTGTATGAAGATTCTCAAGCCTGTATAGGGTTAGCTAAAACAGAAAACATTAGAGCTCGTACAAAGTATGTTGATGTAAAGTATAAAAATGTGAGACAAGCTACGTTAGAACATTTCATTGATCTTGTGTATTGTGCATCTGAAGCAAATCTTGCAGATGTATTTACCAAACCATTGCCTATTGCACAACATGAAGCAATGTTAGCAAACCTTGGATTAGAGCAAATGTAAATTGTTTTTGTATTGCTGTAATCAGTTGCTTGTACTATCCTGTAACAGGTATTGTTGTGTCGCGAACGGGCTGAGAGGGGTGTCAGGATTTTCTCATGGGAAGAAAGTCATCCCGTTCCCTGTACAACAATTGTTTCGTCTACTGTGTGGGAAGTTAATGTAAACAAAGCATCTTGTGACTGTGTTATGCTTTTGACTGCCACCTATTGTAATGTGTATGCGAGTTATTCAGTGGGGGGGGGTACATGCTGGCAATATAACGGGAGGGCTAGATGCCCAGCCTGTCAGTCGTTTATAGTTTTATCTATCATGTCGGTTTTTATAGGTTATGTAGTTGTAACTAGTAACCAAGTAGTGTACCTCTTCTCTGAGAGTGTTTTTTAGCTAGAGACTTTGTTGTGGATAAGTCTTGGATGCTAAGATGAGAAGAAGTCTTTGTTATTTCCTGTATTTTGTATGCAACTTGTATTTTATGAAGTTTTGCATTTTTATCAATAAAAACCAGTTAGTCTATATTTTCTGACTGGATTTTCTTTGGAGAGCAAGATATGGACATTGCATTTTGGAAGCTCTCATGCTGATGTGTATTTTTCCTGAGAGCAGAAACTTCGAGGGCTTTGCTGCGCTCTGCACAACAGGATGTCACCACTGAACAACACTCATCCCCATGGAAGGCACCACCTTTCTGAGCTGGTAGAGGATGGCAGTGGCATTGAACAGATACGTCCTGTTTTTGCTTGTGTGTTTCTGTGTGTCTGTGTAAAATATGGGATTGGCTTCCATCAAGCCCTTGGAATGCCCAATAAATGCATCTTGGAGCATTTTCTGTTTCTTTTTCTAAGAAGGAAGGGCTGGCTTTTTAAAAACCCATATCTACGTTTCCCTACAAACGGGAGTCACACCACATGTATGCCAAACCCCAAACAGGTTAACAAACCACCAAAGTCCGGTTCAGATAAAATGCGATGCCAGTGAAATGAGCCTGGCTTGGGATGTCCCATTTCCCTTTCTTCGGGGTTTCCTTTTGAAGAGCCAAGTCACACCAGGACACCCAGGCGGGTTCAGACAACGTGCCCGAAGCCCAACACGTCCCCCAACCGCACGGGCTGAGTTCGCACAAAGCTCAGGGCGTGAAGGAAGGAAGCTGAAGAGGCTGTCCTGGTTCACTCACCCTCCTAAGACGTTGAACTGCAGAGGATCCAACTCTAATTCAGCCTGATCAGCACGTAGTGAGAAGCAGCACAATCTCCAGCCCTCCTTCCTTGCAGGGCTTTTCTTCTTCCCTGCTGGAGAGTTTCAATGCAAACTCTCCCCCTCCCAGGATCTCTTCCCTGCAAGACTTTCCTGCAGCCTTTTACCTCCTGTGAAGCCCAGAGGGTTAAAGAGAGAGAGTGCGACGTCCTAGAGAGGCGAGATGTAGTGATGTCACTCCATTTCCCACCCACCTCTGGGAAGCCACCTGTGGCTACCGCCCTCCAGTGGCCCAACACTGAGGCGCAAGCTGTTCCCCCCTCTTTGTAGAGGGGGCCCCCTGGTGGGGCCCGGGTGCACTGCAGGGCTCTTGCAAAGAAGGGAGAAAGGGGGTTATTTCCATGGGGTCAGGAGGAAGGGGGCTGTGGTGTTGTTAGCAAAATTTGAGAGTTTCTGACTCTCCCCAATTAGGATTCAGTCCGGCAGAAGATCAAACACGAAAGTACCAGCTGAGATTTTAAAGTTTTATTGAAAGCTTCCCAATAGAGTCAGCTGCCCCCCCTTAAGGCAGAGGAGACCCCCCCCACGGCCAAAGAAGACAATTTTATACATGTTTCTTACAAAGAGATACAGCAATTAACAAATGATTGGTTGAAATTGGCATAAGTTTTGGATCCTTCTTATGACTGGGGAAATTTATCTTCCTGATGACCTATTGGATACTTGTCAGAGTTCAGGGCACCCCCCTTTGTCTTTATGGCCTCGACCCTTATGGAGACAGGATGTCTGAATGGGAGAAATGTGTGAACATTCATGGATGTCTGTGTCTGTGCTATCCCTTTGGTTTTCAAATGTAAGGAAGTGAATATGATGGAAACTAAGAGCCCTTTTTCATAAGGTTTCAGTCCCCCTTTTTTAAATTCTTAATATTTTAAACCAAGAATTTAAACCTTGTAAGGAAAGGTTTTCTGTACCAAGACAAGGTACTTGTTTTTCTGCAGAGAACTTGGTCGTGTACAGGTGCTACATGTAGAAATAAAGATGGGGAAGCAGTAAAGACATGTGCAGATTAATAAACCACGAACAATTACAACTACTAAGCCAATAAAAAGAGAGCGCAACCATGAAAAATTAGGCAGCCAGGAGGTTAACCAAGACCAGTCCCACCTAGAATTATTCCAGTCTTCAACATACTCTTCTCTATCTTTTCGTATTTCTGCCACAATGTGAGCAATCTGTTTATGGTCCACCAGGAGTCCTTTTGTCTGGTCATGGAACATGCAACATGACTGATTAATATACACGCAAACACCACCCTGACTCTTCAAGGTCATATCTAGGGCCGTCCTATTCTGGAGGACCACTTCCTTAAGGGAGACGACTTCATCTTGCAAGTGTTCCTCCAGATTCAATGTAATATTCTCCCATTTTTCCAATGCCATAGAAGTGTTGTAAAGAAAGGAGGCAAGTTTATGTATATCTTTGTAATTCTGAGCAACTCCCACCGCAGGGAAGAGACTCCTGCCAATGAAGGTACCCGTAGACCATTCTAGGTGTTCTGCTATCCTTTCCCGGTGGAAAGTATGCCTAGTAGAGTATCGAATAGCTTCTACTGGCACCATATGAAGGCCACGGGGCCATAACCACCCTATAGTGCAAGTCACTGACCAGGCAGGTGGCATTTCCTTAAATCCCTCATTGCCACATAACCACCAGACTCCTGAACCTAAACGGATCGGTCGTTTAGATGTTAAAACCTGTAGAATAATCTTGAGAGTAGGAAGAAAGGTGCCTGAGTTAAAGGAGTCCTGGGGAAAAAGGTTTTCTAGCCATTGAGTAAAAGAACCGTCAAATATAGGAACTGACTTGTTAAACAGCAACCATCCAGGACTATCCCATGTAACCTTATACACACACCCCTCTCAGTCCCCAACAAAATCATTGCCCCCCCTCTTCTGAAAACAAAAGGGGGCATCAGGTATGGGGTGGAGAAACTGGAAAGGTTTGGGATCCGCATAGGCTGAGTTAAAACTCTGAACTGAGTTATTATACCCTCTGTCCAAGCCTAGGGGTATTGGCAAAACAACTGACCCTTGCTGGCTCTGAGTAGGGAAATAACTGCAAATCCAGCAAGCAGGAGGGTTGGTTTCATTAATAACCAAATTATGAAGTTGTATCAAAGTATTATGTGACCAGTCAGCGATTACTACCTGAGAAATGAAGAACAGAAATGACAAACAGAAAAGAAAGAGCGACATGCTGAATTTTCCAAATACCTCCCCTTCTGTTCTCTGTTCCATCCACCGGATCCTCCGGAAATCGGGAAGGGCAAGGAGTGTCCTTACAAATCCTTACGAGTCAAATATGCTTTGAACCTTCGTTGCCCACAAACGTATTCAGTGTCTTTAGTGTCCCTTTGAGAAAACCGGCTTGCGGCCGTCCAGTCCTTGAACTTTCCACTGGGTTTTTGGTTTCTGTTGCTGATGGTGTGATGGGACGATGCTGTCACGCGGCGGAGGGGCAGCCTTTGCGTGCCGGTAATGCACCCACGCTTGAATCCCCTCAACCCTCAGGCCGGACGGGGTCGTCAGGAGCACCTGGAGTGGCCCTTTCCACTTTTCGGACAGATGGTCAGAGCCTTTAGACACGCCTTCACATATACCCAATCCCCGGGCTGAAATGGATGCAGAGGCTCAGATAAGGATTGGAGTTGTTTCTCCAATAGCACCCGTTCATTTTCCTGCAACAAAACAGAGATCCCCATTAAATACCCCTTCAAATCAGCTCCCCCCTTTTTGAGACTTTCTTTCTCCTTGTGTCCTGGCAGGGAACTGACTCTATATGGACCTCCATGGAGGGCTTCAAAGGGCTTATTGCCAATTTTCCTCTGGGCAGGATTCGAATTCGTAGCAATGCCTGTGGGAGCAAATCCACCCAGCCTAGTTTAGTTTCTTGTGACAATTTCCTGAGGTGTGCCTTTATTGTCTGGTTCAGTCTCTCAACCTGCCCCGATGCCTCTGGCCGACGGGAGGCACGTATCTTCCAGGGGATGTCAAGAAATTTTGCCACCTCCTGAACCCCTGTAGCCGCAAAATGTGGCCCATTATCTGAATTTAACCCCTCCCAAGGGATCCCATGTCCTGGTATGATTTCCCTTAAAAGAGTCTTTACCACCTCTTTGGCCTGGTTGGTCCTGCAAGGGAACGCTTCAGGCCACCCCGTTAGAGAGTCCGCAAACACCAGACAATACCGATATCCTTTATGTCTGGGCTATTCAGTGAAGTCCACCTGCCATTTCGAACCAGGAAGGTGGCCCCTGGGTCCTTTTCTGATTCCTGTATTTGGGTTATTCTTGCAGCAGGTCAAGCACAATTCCCAAACCTCCTGAGCCCTCCTGAGTGATTCCCTCAATGGAAGCCCAGGGTTGCAGACGCCGAGAGAGTGCCGATGGGCTGGCCTGTGTTCGCTGGTGCATTTGCTGCAATAGCGACCTGGAGAGGGCATGCGGTATTAGCAGCTGACCATCCTTCGTTCTGAGCCAGCCGAGTCCTCCCAAGTTGCCCCAGCCCCCAGTGCTCTTCGCTTTTCCTTCCTGGAATATCTAGGATTCGAAGGCAGCTCCGCAGATGGATCTGGCACCCAATTAACCACCATGATCGCCTCTGCCTGAGGTTCTGTCACCTTCCTAGCAGCTTCATCGGTAGTCGGTTCCCATTCCTTTCCGTCTGCTGAAGCGCCTTTCCACGTGCTTTCACCTGCATCACAGCCGCCTTGAGGGGCAGGTGCACAGCCTCTAAGAGGGCCTGAACCTCCTTTAGGTTTTTAATCTCCTCCCCTTCCACTGTTCTAAACCCTCTATTCTTCCACATCCCTCCAAAGGCATGAAGTACTCCAAAGTACCTCCATACCTGGAGTCAGTAACAATGTTCTCTCTCAAAGGGAGCGTTCTTGCCCCTCTCTCGTCCCCCTCCTCCTCCTGTCCCTTCTTTCCCTTAAGGGCCGTTTTACTTCTGGTGACTGCCGGAGAACTAGCCCCTGGTCCTTGCTCTCCTTCTCCTCCCTCCTTCACAGCTCTTTCCTCCGTGGAGAAAGCGAAATCTTCCGGGGTAGGTGGAAAATCTTCCTTGTCCATACGACTGGAAGAACCCCCCCCCCCCGTCTCCCTGACGGGTAACTGGGTCACCTTGGGGAGGAGGAGGAGAAGACTGTTGAGCCCCCCTGCCTGAGGCACTCGGCTCTCCTCTTGCCCCGGCTCCGTCCCTTTGGTGGGCCGCTAAAGCAGCCTGAGCCGGGGGTGCAGTTGGGATTGTGGGGTATGCTGGCAAAATGCTTTCAAGAGACCCATAAAGGATCTTTTTCGGCTCCTCAGAGCCTGCATCCCCATATGGATTATGCAGTTTCAGAGGTTTTGGCTGAACTATTAGCACAGTCCCATCACTGGGGTAGCGTTTTGGGTTCATCATTATTGAGGCAAAGCATCCTGCATATGGCAAATCTCCTCTTTCTATTTTGCCTGGAGTTAGTCTGCACCAATCAATCAGCGCCCCAATGTTTTCTGCCTCCAGACTTCCCTCCTCCGGCCACGGAGGGAGAATTTCCTTTTGAGATGGCCAATCTTTGTCACAAAGATAAATTAATCTTCCTTTTGTCATTCCGGACCGGGAACCTCCCAGAGCTCGCCAACTTTCATTACACACCCAAGAGGCGTCCCCTGTGAGGGTGGGGCTTGCTGGCACAGCTGCCCGTGCCAGAAGTCTTCCGTACACCTAGCGCTAGGATTTCTTCCCTGGTCCGGCTTGCTTTCACTCACACACACACCCCGTCACTCGCTGCGAGGTGGGACACGCTACTGGCGAACGGAGCACACCGGCTTTCAACTCTGGCAGTCGTTGGTCTCCGACCTCGCGCAAAATTGGGGCGTCTATACCCCGTTCACTGAGCACTCCTGGTCACCCCGGGAGACAAGACAATAGACACACACCCCGTTCCTTTCAACCGGACCGCCGGTTTTTCCTTCCCCCTTTGGGGATCCCTTAGGGGTCACCGGGCCCAAAGGGCCTCCCCCCTCAGGAGCACTTAACTGGAAAAACCTGCTCAGAGTACCCGAATGTACTCACCTGTTCTGGCGCAGCTCAAGGGAAGTCCCCAGGCAGGCCTCCCCCCTTTCAGGATCAACGGACACTTAGCAAGATCCCGGACGAGCCCCCATTTCTGTTAGCAAAATTTGAGAGTTTCTGGTTTTCAAATGTAAGGAAATGAATATGATGGAAACTAAGAGCCCTTTTTCATAAGGTTTCAGTGTCCCCCCTGATCAGGAAGCCTTCTCCATCCAGCTGCTTTCAAGAACTTTAGAACATCTCCAAGCCTCCATTTTTAAGAGAGTTTCTGGAGAAAGTTGCGTCCCGGGTAGAGGGGGCAGATATAGCAAAGCAGCAGACAGGAAATGGAATCCAGCATTTTTCTTGCTTAAGAGAGTAAAACTAATCCTGCCTCGATTCTGCATCCCATAAAAGAGGTCAGCGGAAACTCTGACAGGCTTTCAAGCTGCTGTCCTTGTGCCCCACGAGAACATCGCAGAGCTCCAACAGGCTCTGTGGTGTCCAGTTCCTGACCTGGCTTGCCTGAAAGGGCTGACGCTCTGCAACGGCAGAGAGCCTCAGAGGAAGCCGACGATTTGGCTCCTTGGCAATCGGTTTCCTGCCGGGATACAGGATGGTGTAAGGTTCACGGCTACGCAGAAAACTTGAAATCAATCAGCAGCACAAAATAAAAGACTTCAAGCAGGGACTTCTCTAAGCAGCATTTTACTTGGCCAAGCAGAAGTCTGGGTGCCCACACCATGCACCAAGAGAGAGCAGGGTGGCACGCCCTTGGAGACAAAACCACAGCCTTTTATAGTATTTTTAAAAAGGCAGAACTTATTACCATTATAATGAAGATGAAGATGCCAGTCAAAGAAACTTCAGCAGAATACATTATTCCCCGCCGTTGTTTGCTTACATTGATTTAAAGGAGTCCCCCCAACTCTTATACCTTGTCATTCCCTGCAGACCCGTGTTCTGGGTCCTCCCTCTTTATCAGGCCTCAGACTTAGTCTCTTCAGGAGGAGTTTTCCCTGTTATCTGAGCTAGCTCGTCTGTGGTCAGTTGCTTCCTCTTGCAATTTTGCTAAGTGCTGTTCGTACTGAAGCTTGGCTATAGAGAACTCTGCACATGATCTAAAGCTATGACTTAGCCATAACAATATGTTTTGGAAGATAACGAGCTGCACTCCTTCCCATGGGAAAATCCTAGCAACACGCGTGTCATCGATTAGGGAAGATGGGGAATGAGCAGCCCAAGGTCTCCCCCCTGGAAAGGATGCTCCTCGCCTGGGACGGGGGTTATTACCTGTACAGCCGGGGATGAGGAAGAGTTGTGCACGAGGTTTGTGTCTGGGACGGGCTCGGGTGACCGACACAGCTGGTAGACCAATTTGGCCTGCAATGGGGACCTTCGACTCCGTCATATTAAAATCTTTGCGATCGAAACTAAAACCTTCCCATCTGCCCTGTTGGTTCTGCTGGGCAGGACTTTCTATTCCTGAGCGTAACTTTTAATTCCTCCACGCCCAGTGCCCCCCCAGCCCATCCTGAGTTGCATGCCTCGGACGGAAGACTGCAAGGAAATTGAATGGCGCCTTTCTGAAAGAATCCCGTAGCTGGCCAAGCAGAAGATAATTACATTTTGTTTTTACCCACGTGCCTTTCTACCCGTCTGACCTGGAAATTTGGACGGAAGACGCTCTCCCTTTCCAAAGGACCCACAGATGGTCACTAGGAGCCTGCGGGCCGTTACTGAAAGCTATACCCATCTTGGGCAGACCTGATGCAGATCCTGGAGATCTTCCTTACCAGAGACGAGAAATACCGTATTTTTCCGACAATAAGACGCCCCCATGTACAAGACGACCCCCATTTTTCCAACCCCAAATTAAGAAATCAATATTTTAAAGATAGTGCAGAACACATTTTTATTTAGTAATTAGTTAACATTTACCTGATACACTCGGTGGGAGGAGGTCCAAACCGTCTCTCTGCAGCTCTATTTCCAGGCTCTTTTGCATAACTGATTACATTCAAGCACAGGGAAACTGCCGATAGCTTCTCTCTGCAAACAGCCTTCTCTAATTGGTTTGTTCAGCATCAGCTGACATCAGTTACATCAGGCTCGTGATTGGAGGAAGTCTGTTTGGGAGACAAGCTATTTCACTCGTGATTGGAGGCTAGCAATAGGAGGAAGCCTGCCTGCAGAGACAAAGTATGGGCAGTTTTGCCACTGCACAGTTCTCTCCTCGCTGACTTCCTTGAATAAGACGCCCTTCAATTTTTAGGGTAAGGATTTTAGAAAAAAGTATCGTCTTATAGTCGGAAAAATATGGTAATTACCTAATTAGGTAATTACCTAATTAGTTCCCACCCTCCAACAGATCTGAGATTCTAGTGCCTTTTCAGGAACGAGGAGATATTAAACTCCTTTGCAGTTGAAGTATATAAAAAAGTTTTCATCTTAGAAATGTGATGAGCAGTCCATGTTTTGTCTCAGGGCTGCTGGCATTCACTCACACCCATTCACAGCACGAGGGCCTGCAATCTGGGGATGCATTTCTACAATTATGCCAACCTCCCATGATTTGTCTTCCCTGTGGCAGTAAGAATCAGCCTAGCAGCTTCATCCTACACTGCATGATCAGGGAATTCATCCTAACACGGCTCAAGGATCCCTACGAAGGTGACCAACTGGATCTGGGACTCGGCCACTCTCTGCCCTGTGAGGCAAAGCCAATCTTTGAAGATCTCTTGGGATACTGGTACTGGGCTCTCACACGGAAGGCCTCCGAAAGCAGCCAGTCCACCTCCTCTCTGGCCACAAATGGTTGAAGGGGAGGAGACCATTATTGGACCAAACCATCCTGAAGCTCCATCAACGCTTTGTTGACCCCCACCCAGTCTATGCCCAATATCAAAACCTCCCCCAGGAGAGAAGCTTCGCACGCTCCATCTGTGGATGTCAGACCCTGATGCTTTCCTGCTGGTGGTTGCAATGAGGAAGGTGCAGGAACAGACGAAGTGCCCAGCGACATCAATGTCAATAAAAAACAAAAGACTTGGTGTTACTGGGCATAGATGTGCGGGGGGGGGGGGGGGAGGGATGCAATAGGCCCTGGGCACCAAGGAGTGCTTCTCCACCTAGGCCCAGAAAGACCTGAAGGGAGCCTCACAGCAGGAGGGAGAGCGACACAACTGATCCTGCACAACATCCCCTCCCCTCCTGTGACAAAGGGAACCCCCTGCCCAGAGGAAAGGAAAGGGGGAAAGACAGTTTGAGGCCACAGGAGCAAAAGTGTGGGTGAAGGGAGGCACCGGGCGTTTGAGAACAGGGAAAGTATTCTGCCCTGCCGGAAAAATTGCTTCACATCTCCAGATAGAAGAAGACTCCCTGAGAAGAGTTGCGAATGATTGTCCCGTTGTTCAGTGGACTTCAATAGGAACTCACCAGGATTGCGGTCACCTCACGAGGAGTCTTCCAAGCTCCTGACTTGGGGCATGGATCTCTTTCAAGCAAAGGTCCCTGCGCTGGCTGAAAATACCTGCATCTTCCTCCCGCTGACCGCTGCATACACGGACATTTCAACTGCCAGATTGTCATCGCTGAACAGCAGTATAACCACTGGGTCTCCATGTCTATGCCTCATGACTGGCAAGGAAGGTTCCCTGTCTACACAAAACCATTGAATGACTCTAAAATTGGTCACTATCTTGACTTTGTGAGGGAGCGGATGCGAATTCAGCAGTCTCTAATAATCAACCAAACCTCTAAATGTGCTTTTATTGTTGTCTACAGTACATACGATGGGCAGGTAAAGCCCCTCAAGTGAAACTCAGGGCATCCTGCGGAGGGCTGGGCACGCTGAGTGCAAGAGAGAGCTTGCGGTGGTGGACTGACCAATAGAAGAGAATATGTGTGGCTCAGGGTTCAAATGTGGAGAACTTGGGGTCCTCTGAGCCTGGCTGTTTTCTTGAAAATGTTTCATTGCCCGGCCAGGTGACATGTTCAGTGCAAGCAAGAAACGTTTGCAAGAAAACAACCAAGCTCAGAGAGCCCCAAGGACTCCCCAGGGGTGGACTGCCCTGTATTCAACCCCTGAGCCATTGTCCTTCTCCCTCCGGGAGACATTTGCTATTTTAATTCGGTTGATAATTCCAAATTGAGAGAGGGAAGCAGAGAGGATTTCAAAACTTTGGTTGACAACATTGGCTACAGTCATGGCTTCTCTGATTTCTCACGGCTTACCTCCTGGTTACCATAATTTGCCTGGCTGAAGACAACATTTCTGGGGATGATGGGCTTGGTGGTAATAGGAATATTTGTTTGCTGTTTTGCTCAGGGTTTACCCTTCTGCTCGGGGTGTTGTAGGGGATGCTCTTCTGCTCTCAAAGCAAGATCAACACCCTTTCCCCAAGGCAGGGATCCCTAATCTTGATGCAGAATGGCCAAAAATACGAATCTGAGTCACAGGATGATGTATAGCCAAAAGATTCCCTAACTGATTGTGAGTAAAATATTCTGTTTTTGCACAAAAAGAAAAAGGCGGGATTGTGAGAAGGAAATTCAATTCTCCCGCACCCCCATGATGTCAGCAGGAAGTCAAAGCTTCCCATTTGTCTCACCCTTCCTTTCTTTATCTGAACAGCAACCAAGTCATATGATCAAATTATACTAAGAATGGGCTTACCTAAAAAGGTTAAGACCTAACAGAAAGAATTGGGAGTCCTCCACCCCAGCCCAAAATTAAATAACAAAGACCTGGCACGAAGGCCCAACATTCCTTGAAGCCTTAATCAAATTGTAAGAAGATTTCTTCTCTGAAGGGATGTAGGTGCCCATTAGACCATGCCAGGCAAGGGAACCACAGGAAACCCCAGTGCAGGAGGGCGCCTGACCTCAAAACGCTCCCTTCTAAAGACCCAACCAATTTCACCTCTCTTGGAATCTATGAATCACATTTTTCCAAGAATTCCTGAAGGCGGGATTCCTTCCCACCTTTCCAGGAAGAAGAGGATCTGCCCTAGAAAGGAACTCCTGGGGAAACCCAAGCAAGGCTGCCCCACAGATGATCCTCTTCTGTATCTGACTCTCAGAAAATCAACTCTTCTCTCTCCTTCAAGGAACCGCCTGCGTGTTTATTACCAGCTGGGAGACGAACCTTGTAAGCTTTCATTGTAACCTTGTAAGCCTCAGACCGCTCCCTTCTAAAGACCCACCCAGTTTCACTGGAGAGCCTCTCTCTTGGAATCCCAGCTAATCACCTTTTCCAAGAATTCTTACAGGGTGGGCGTTCCTTCGCACCTTTCCAAGAACAATAGGATCTTGTGATGGAATGGTCTGATGAAGGCAGGGCTCAGGGAGATAAGCATTTCCTTAGCCCCCGGGAGGAGCGTGGGAAGGTTAAGAAGATGAGACCGGCACCACCCTAAGGAATTCACGGTGTTTTTGCTTGCTGGCGTGGGAAGTTTAGATTCAGTCTGGAGAGATTCTGTCTTGGAGGTGGAAGCTAATAAACGCAACAGAACTGTATCTGTACTGTCTCGTGGAGTTCTTTGGGCTGCCCTATGAAAGGAACTCCTGGAGAAACCAAGCACGGCTGCCCCACAGCTGATCCTCTTGTGTATCCGGCTCTCAGAAAATCAACTCTTCTCTCTCTGCCTGCGTGTTTATTCCTGGATAGGAGACGAACCATGCCTTCTGGCACTGGGAGAAAGGTAAACTTAATAAAAAATAAATTTCTCTTATTGGTGTGCCAATAGCATTGGCCACCTAAAATGACAGTACATTAAAAAATCCAGCTCATAATTAAAACAGCCTTTTTATTTTCATTGGTAAATTAATTTCCCTTGGGCTGGCAGTTGCGGGGGTCATACTGAAAGAAATCTTCTTTGCCGGGTCAGTGTACACAAATAGAAAATGAATAGATTTAACCAACTGAATCTAGAATTTACATGGATTCTCACCCAAACAGATCTGTGTAGGGGAAAATAGGTCACTCCTCCTCCTGAAGCTCTTTCCATGCCGGACACATTTATGGATTCTCCCCTGTGTGGATCCTGTTATGGGAAGTAAGTTCACTCCTAGTACGAAAGCTCTTTCCACACTCTATGCATTTATATGGCTTCTCCCCTGTATGGATCCTTTTATGGGAAGTAAGATGACTGCTTTGAGTAAAGCTCTTTCCACACTCTGTGCATTTATATGGTTTCTCCCCTGTGTGGATCCATTTATGGGAAGTAAGATGACTGCTTTGAGTAAAGCTCTTTCCACACTCTGTGCATTTATATAGTTTCTCCCCTGTGTGGATCCTGTTATGGGAACTAAGACTACTGCTTTTAGTAAAGCTCTTTCCACACTCCATGCACTTATATGGCTTCTCCCCTGTGTGGAGCCTTTTATGGGAATTAAGGGTATAACGATGACTGAAGCTCTTTCCACAGTCCATGCATTTATATGGTTTCTCCCCTGTGTGGATCCTTTTATGGGAAGTAAGTTCACTCCAAGTACGAAAGCTCTTTCCACACTCTGTGCACTTATATGGCTTCTCCCCTGTGTGGATTGTATTATGGTAAGTAAGGGAATTACTATGACTGAAGCTCTTTCCACACTCCATGCATTTATATAGTTTCTCCCCTGTGTGGATCCTTTCATGGGAACTAAGATAACCGCTTTTAGTAAAGCTCTTTCCACACTCCATGCATTTATATGGTTTCTCCCCTTTGTGAAGCCTTTTATGGGAAGTAAGACTACTGCTTTTAGTAAAGCTCTTTCCACACTCCATGCATTTATATAGTTTCTCCCCTGTGTGGATCTTTTTATGGGAACTAAGATAACTGCCGTCAGTAAAGCTCTTTCCACACTCCACGCATTTATATGGTTTCTCCCCTGTGTGGATCCTTTTATGGGAAGTAAGATGACTGCCGTTAGTAAAGCTTTTTCCACACTCCATGCATTTATATGGTTTCTCCCCTGTGTGGATCCTTTTATGGGAATTAAGATTACTCCCGTTATTAAAGCTCTTTCCACACTGCATGCATTTATATGGTTTCTCCCCTGTGTGGATCCTTGTATGGGAATTAAGATTACTGCTGTTATTAAAGCTCTTTCCACACTCTATGCACTTATATGGCTTCTCCCCTGTGTGGATCCTATTATGGTAAGTAAGGGAATAACTATTACTGAAGCTCTTTCCACACTCCATGCATTTATATAGTTTCTGCCCTGTATGCATCCTTTTATGGGAAGTAATTTGACTCCTAGTACGAAAGCTCTTTCCACACTCCGTGCACTTATATGGCTTCTCCCCTGTGTGGATCCTATTATGATAAGTAAGGGAATCACTATGACTGAAGCTCTTTCCACAGTCCATGCATTTATATAGTTTCTCCCCTGTGTGGATCCTTTTATGGGAAGTAAGATGACTGCTTTTAGTAAAGCTCTTTGCACACTCTATACATTTATATGGTTTCTCCCCTGTGTGGATCCTTTTATGGGAAGTAAGACTACTGCATTTACTAAAGCTCTTTCCACACTCCATGCATTTATATGGTTTCTCCCCTGTGTGGATCCTTTTATGGGAAGTAAGACTACTGCTTTTAGTAAAGCTCTTTCCACACTCCATGCATTTATATGGTTTCTCCCCTGTGTGGATCCTTTTATGGGAAGTAAGATTACTGCTTTGAGTAAAGCTCTTTCCACACGCCATGCATTTATATGGTTTCTCCCCTGTGTGGATCCTATTATGGTAAGTAAGGGAATTACTATGACTGAAGCTCTTTCCACAGTCCATGCATTTATATAGTTTCTCCCCTGTGTGGATCCTTTTATGGGAAGTAAGATGACTGCTTTGAGTAAAGCTCTTTCCACACTCTGTGCATTTATATGGTTTCTCCCCTGTGTGGAGCCTTTTATGGGAAGTAAGATTACTGCTTTTAGTAAAGCTCTTTCCACACTCCATGCACTTATATGGCTTCTCCCCTGTGTGGATTATTTTATGAGACGTAAGGGACCCATTTTCACAGGAAACAGTGAAAGTCCAATTGGGTGTTTTTCCATTGTCTCTGCAGATATAATCTTCTCCTTTGGTTTGGGTTGGAGAGTGTTCATTTCCCACTAATTTGCCTTTTAATAGTCTTATACTTTTTCCCATATACCTGTCCTTTACTTTTCCTTGTTGGGCAAGAAAGCCTTGCGTCTCAGCATCCATGAAGGATGAGCTTTCCTGATTCCAAGTCTTTGACTGGTTTCCCTCATGCCTTTCTAGTTGCATCTCCAGTCCCTTGTCCCTTCCGCCTCCATGCCTGATCATTTGGAATTTTTCACTGGGATCTTTAATCTCACAGCGATGACCACCTGCAAAGGAAAAGAGAAATGCAAATGATAGCAAGGTTGGGGGAAAAGATCAAATTGTAGGATTTCCATGTTTGCATGGTTACAATGGCATGGTATAGAAACGATAATTTCTATATTCGTAAGCCATAAAAACTTTGAAAACATCTACAGCATCCGGATACTTTAGGATTATCATTCTATAGTCAAACCTTAGCCGGAGTCAGTGCTGAGTTCAGGAAGAATCCGGGGAAACATCCAAGGAGGCATTAGGAGAAAACCTAACATTTATTGGAGGAGTGGGGGGTCAATGACAGGAGAGACCAGTGAGAACTGAATCAATTTTGAAAATTGTCCTATTCTTCCTACCCAAACTACCTTCCATTTGCTATTCATTTTTCTCTTGCCAAAATCACATGGTTGCAGAGAAAAAAATTCTAGAGTTCTTTTATTAACTGTAAACAGCACGTTTGCAATGCCAAAACAGCACCATTTTGCCCTTCACCCCAAGGCTCCGGATAGAAATGAAAAGAAAGAAACGTCATTAACCCAACAGCCTGAATAAATGAGAATCCTTCATAGGACAGATAGGGAAGCATCTGGGCGCAAAAAGGTGAAATCAGTGTGATGGAGTTGAGCATCTCCTTAAGCCAAGGAGTGAGTTTCTCACTGATACCTTTCAATAGAAATTGAAAAATTCCCCAGATAAGAAATGCATGTAAGCAGACAGGCACCGACGTCCTTCCTTCCTCAGAGCAGGAGAAGGCCAGATCTTTTCCTTCTCCCACCCAAGAGTGGACATCTGGTTGCCGATTTTTTTAATAAGATATAGCTGATGGCATCTAACAACAAAATGTCTTCCCAAACTCTCTGATGGGAGAGAGGCAAACCCTTACCCAGAGAGGCCACGTTGCGATAATTTTCCAGCATCACTTCCCAATGCAGCACTTCTTGGTGAGGATCCAGCTGAGACCACTCCTCCTCAGAGAAGTACACAGCCACCTCCAGAAGGACACAAGACCCTCCTGAAGAAAGAAAGAAAAAAGAACAGAACAGGCCCGGAGGATTTGCAAGATCTGTCCTATTCTCCACAAATTCCCAAAGCAAAGATATGCACCAAGTTAAATGGCTGGGCTTTGTGGGATTCCAAGGTTTAGGTAGAAAATGGAAAGAGCCAAAACCTTTGACTGAAGAAATATTTGAGGCAGGCCTGTTCAACTCGATTCCTTCTACAGGACGTTCAGTGCCATTCAGTGATAGCAACCCCAATTTCCTTCTGGATCGATCCATCAGTTGATCCATTCACCCATCTTGAAAGGACTCTCACCTTCTTGAGAGAAGGAACTGGCAGACGGGCTTCAGCAACCCCACCTATCAGTGTCTCCAATGCTTCCTGTGCTTGCAGAAGGAAACGGGGGGCAGGGGGATTCTTTCTAGCATTTCAGCAAAGGGCTTATGGTGTCCCCAGAAGGAGCAGTCGTGCCCATGCTCAACAGCATTTCAGAACATTTTTACTTCCAGACTTTTCTCTCTTCAACCCGTCCCACCCGATCGCACAGAGAGGGCATGCTTCGGACCCCCTCAGTAAAAGAACTCCACCTAGCGGGGTCCAGAAGGCGGGCCTTCTCTGCTGTAGCCCCGCCCTTCGGAACATTCTGCCCCCGGAGGTGCGATTGGCCGCCTCACTCCTGGCCTTCCGAAGGGCCTTGGAGACCTGGTTCTGCCACTTGGCCTGGGGTGGGGAGGGAATACTTCAAGCAGGGGGATGGCGAGCCCCGTAGTGGCCAGCTCTCCGCAGCCTGATTTTCCATCTGTTAGGATCTTCCTTTTTTGAGTATTGTTTTAAATTTTGGATGTTTTATGTGTTTTAGATGTATTTATACTTTTAATGTTTTTTGTAAGTAGCCCAGAGTCCCCTATTGTGGGGGAGATGGGCGGGGGAGACATCCAATAAAATAAAATGAAATAAAAATAAATCTCAGGGAGAAAGTACAAACCAACCACAGACTTCAGGGCAGGCTGAGCTGACTGAGAGGAACCTGAATCTTCCATTCGCCATTCCGTGTTGCTCAAGGACAAGAAACATCCAGGCCCACAAAAGGGGGAAAAATGGAAGGAGAGAGTCCTATGTACACCAGCTTGACTGCCTGAAGGAATGGGAGAATACAATCTAATAGATAAATTTCCTCCTCTTACTTGAGCTGGAGGTTCAGCCACTGTTTCAGCTCCACCATAAAGAGCAGACAACTTCATTCGAGTCTTCCCTGTGAGGGAGACAGAGTTTTAAAGTGCAGAATTAACAAAATAGGAGGAGGCATTCTAGAGAAGCGAAGACATAGATTAGATGAGACAGCTGGGATCTCTCTGGGGAATGGGAGGGCCTTCGCTTACCTCCTGAGGTGTCCTGACTTGGATCTTCCTGAGAGATCCTGCTGAAAGACAGCTCGTGAGGGGGACTGGAGGGATTCCTCCTTCCATCAGGATCTCTGATGTCCACAGTGAAGGACTTGAAATAGTAGGCAGGAGAAAAGAAGAATTAGCAGACATCACACAACATGAGGTGGATTCTTGTTCTCTGAACACAACTTCAAAGCCCCCAGTGTCCATCAGGGTGGCTGGAAAGTGAGAAAGGAATGGCTGTCCCAAATCTATCTTCTAGAATGGATAACGGAACAATGTCCTACAAGAATCATTGAAACATTTCCACATATTAGGAATGCCAGAAAACTCTCTTGAAGAGGGGTCAGGAATTCAAATGCATTGTTTATTCCGCTCAGACCCCTTCTGGGCTCCCAGAATAAAGGTCTCCCACCTGCAACTCGACCTGCTCCTTCTGCTCCTCTGCCCGGCTCAGGAGGAAGCCTTCCAGCAGGGCCACCGCCTGGGAGCTGGTCTCTGCTCCACACTCCCGCACTCAGCTCTGCCTCTGCAAGGGCAGAAGGTCCAGGAAGTGCTCCAGAACAACCAGGTCCAGCATCTGCACTTTTGTGTGCTTTTCTGGTCTCAACCACTGACTACGAAAGTAGTGGAGACGACTGCAAAGCCCCCGGGGCCCTCAGCCTCCTGGTATTGGATGCTCCTGAAGTTCTGGGGCTGAACGTCTGAACGGGTGGTTTCCTCCTCCAGGATCTTCTGCCCACTTCTTGCCCAGATCTCCCCACAGCTCCCAGGCTGGACAGCAGAAGGGCCTTCTCCAGTTCCCTCACTTGCTACGGGTTGTGTCTCCATTCTTTCTCTGTCTGTAAGGCAACTCCAAAGGGGTCGAAGGAATCTTCTGGCACTCCTAATGCCTTTTCATTCATTGGACTGTTCCTGTAGCCCAGGAATGAGCGCAGCAGGCCAGTCAGCCCTCTTTGTCCAAGAGAGAATTTTGTCTGTACGCGAGGACCCAGAAAAGGCTTCCAGGTTGTGTGTCTGAGATGGGAAAGAAAAGACATTCCAAGAATTAGAAAGTGATGGATTTGTCAGGATTTTCTCATGGGAAGAAAGTCATCCCATTCCCTGTACAACAATTGTTTCGTCTACTGTGTGGGAAGTTAATGTAAACAAAGTATCTTGTGACTGTGATATGCTTTTGACTGCCACCTATTGTAATGTGTATGCTAGTTATTCAGTGGGGGGGGGGGGGGTACATGCTGGCAATATAACGGGAGGGCTAGATGCACAGCCTGTCAGTCGTTTATAGTTTTATCTATCATGTAGGTTTTTATAGGTTATGTAGTTGTAACTAGTAACCAAGTAGTGTACCTCTTCTCTGAGAGTGTTTTTTAGCTAGAGACTTTGTTGTGGATAAGTCTTGGATGCTAAGATGAGAAGAAGTCTTTGTTATTTCCTGTATTTTGTATGCAACTTGTATTTTATGAAGTTTTGCATTTTTATCAACAAAAACCAGTTAGTCTATATTTTCTGACTGGATTTTCTTTGGAGAGCAAAATATGGACATTGCATTTTGCAAGCTCTCATGCTGATGTGTATTTTTCCTGAGAGCAGAAACTTTGAGAGCTTTGCTGCGCTCTGCACAACAGGTTATGGGCCCAGGGCTAAGTTTCAGAGCCCAGAGGGGACCCAGGATCCAGAATCAGGACCAAATGCCCAGGACTGAGGACTGAGGTCAGTGGTTCCGGAATGGATTCCAGGCGTGAGGTTCCAGGAATGATGTCCAAGGCATGAATCCAGGAGTGCTGGAAGCAAGGACTGAAATTCCTGAGTGAAGGGTGATTTATGGATTTATTACACTGCCTGTGACTGTTTCGTTTGAGGTTTGGATTCTTTCTCTGTGGTTGAGTGCTTGTTTTAAATGAAATATGGCAGCAGCTCCACCTGCAGCAGTGAGCCTTCCGTTTGAAAGGTTGAATTCAAAGAATTACCAAACGTGGAATATAAAGATAAAATCTTTTTTCATGAGAGAGGGGCTTTGGCGTTATGTAGACAACGCACCTCCGGCGGCACCCACGGATGCAGAGCAAGCTTTGATGGACCGTGCATATGGTAATTTGATTTTGGGACTTGAGTCCTCAGAATTGGTGCATGTTCGTGGTTTGGAAACTGCTAACGCATGCTGGGTGGCTTTGCGTGAGATCTATGCGAGGCAAACTTCATCTGCTATCGTAAGTTTGACAAAGCAGTTGTATAACCTTAAATTGGAGCCAGGAGCTAATGTAATTGAGCACCTGAATAAGATGAAAACTTTGTTTGCTGAGCTGGCAGATCGTAATCTGATCCTTCCTGAGCAACAAAGAGCATGTATAATTCTTTCGAGTCTGGATGATTCGTTTGATATGCTCGTAGAATCTGTACAGACTTTACCACCTGCCGATTTGACTGTTGACTATCTAACCAATAGATTGCAAGAGATACAATGTGCACGTGATATGCAGACTAATTCTAAGAAAAAACTTGATCATGTAAAGCAGCGACCTTCTCCAGCTGACACAGAATGTGCGTATTTGGTAAGAAAATGTTTTCGTTGTAATTCTACCAAGCACCTTATAAAAGACTGTCCTGTGAAAAATCAGCCTGCTGAGAGTTCCAGAAGGTTCATCCGCCGTGGAAAAGCACCAATTAAGAAACAAGGGAGTACTAGACTGGTGTCTGCTTTGATTTCTAACAGAGACAAACGTTATGCTGATAAGTGGTTACTGGACTCTGGTTGTAGTGAAATCATTGTAAACAATGAGCAGTTATTATTGACTAAATGTAAACCTAATATTCAACAGGTTAATTTGGCTGATGGTTCTGTAGCCAAAGTAACCATGCAAGGTGAAGTGTTCATTCCTTGTTTGGGAGAAGTGGTTTCTGATGTACTCTGTGTTCCTACACTTGATTTTTCTCTTCTCAGTGTCCCTGTATTAACTAGCATTGGGTATTCTGTTATGTTCCAAGGTTCTGAATGCTATGTTACAAAAGAGGGGGCTGAGTGTGCAAGAGGGAGAATGGTTAATCAATTGTATGAAATGCTTCCTAAACAAGATGTGTTAATTGGAAGTTGTGCTGGTAATGTGTCTTTGCATGATAAATGCATCCATCATTATCATAGAGTACTAGGTCATCCTGGATGGAAGTGTTTGTCACAAATGGCCAAAGTGTGTCCAGAACTGAGATTCAAGAAGTGTTCTAAGTTTCTTGATTGTACTGTGTGTAAGCAATCTAAGATAAAATCTGCCCCGTTGCCAGAAAAAGCAGCAGGATTTCTACAAGACCATTTGCTCTTGTGCACGCTGACTTAGCTGGTCCGTCTCCTCCGAGTGAGGGGGGAGCAAGATTCATGTTTGTTTTAGTGGATGATAAAACACGTTTCACATTTTGTTATTTGTTGAAACAGAAGTGTGAAGCATTCTCTCGTTTCAAAGAATTTGTGTCTATGGTTGAAAAAAGACATGGATATAAAGTGGGGAGTTTGCAGACTGACAGAGGGGGTGAATTTATGAGTCTTGAGTTTAAAAATTGGCTACGTAAGAAAGGCATTTTCCACAGATTAACAAATGTGGGCATGTCTGCTGAGAATGGGAGTGCTGAGCGCAAGATCGGCGTTCTGAAGGTAATTAAGGATAGTTTACTGTTAGATGCCCAGGTGCCATCCCGATTCTGGGGAGAAGCGATTTTAACAGCAGTATTTCTTACTAATAGACACTGGAATTCAGCTGTGAATGAAGTTCCGTATGGTAAACATCCGTGCTTAAAGCATTTGCGTACATTTGGAACTTTTGCTTATGTACAAATTCCTAAGTCTCAAAGAAGGAAAAACCAACCAAAAACACAGCGTTTGAGATTTGTTGGTTATTCGTATAAATCAAAAGCTTATCGGTTTTATCTGGACCGAGGCCAAGTTGTTATTTCCAGAAGTGCTAACTTTGAAGAGCCTTCTGAGTGGCAAAGGCTGCATGCAAATTCAGAGGGTTTTTTTGCAGTCACACACAGATTTAGCTAGAGAGCAAACACCACCTGTTGCACCCTCCTCTCCGCAGATAAAGCAAGAAGCAGAGGCTTTAGCTGAAGTAGAAAAGAAACAGGAGAAAGTAGAGGAAATACAAGAGAGTATTGAGATTCCACGTAGATCAACACGAATAACAAAAGGTGTTCCACCAGAAAAATTTATTATTCAACAAGTCAAGGTGTGTCAAATAACTTGTGAGCCACTAAATTTTCAGGAAATGTTATCCTTGCCAATTGATGAGCAAGATAAATGGAACGAAGCTATGGATACTGAGTTCAATGCATTAGTAAATAAGAATGTTTTTGAGATTGTTGATTTACCTGCATCAGGAAAAACCATAGGTTCCAGATGGGTGTTTAGAAAAAAGCTTTTACCTGATAATACTGTTCAGTATAAAGCTAGACTGGTTGCACAAGGTTATTCACAAGAACAGTTTGTGAATTATAATCTTACATTTGCACCTACAGTTAGGCCTGAGTCATTGCGTGTAATGTTGGCCTTAGCTGCACAAAGAAATATGGTTGTTCATCATTTTGATGTAGATACAGCTTATTTAAATGCTGAGCTTCATGAAACTGTGTATATGAAGCAACCTCCAGGTTACACATGTGAGGATTCCCAGAAAGTATACAGATTGCGTAAAGCACTGTATGGATTGAAACAAGCTGGGAGATATTGGCATCAATGTTTAGATAAAGCTTTGTTGGAAATTGGTTTCAAGAAATCAATAGCTGATCAATGTGTGTATACCAAAGGAACTGGGAAAGACTATACAGTACTTCTGACTTATGTTGATGATTTCTGTCTTGCTACTAGTTCTTTAAACTTGGTAAAAGAGTTTGCCAAGCAAATGGAGCAATATTTTAAATTGAAAGATCTAGGTATGTTAAGATACTACCTTGGGATTGAAGTGCATAGAGCTGAAAATGGAGAAATCTATCTAAGTCAAAAGAAAAAGATAGAACAGTTGTTAACACACATGGGAATGTCAGATGCAAAACCTGTAAAAACTCCAATGACTTGTCATTTTTTGAAAAATGAAACATGTGAAAAGTTATGTAAAACATCTGCAATGTACCATTCTGTGATTGGTTCTGTACTGCACCTAGCACAATGGACACGTCCTGATGTATCTTATGTTGTTGGGATTCTGAGCTGTAAGGTGGCTAATCCTACAGAACATGACTGGCTAGGATTGAAAAGATTAATGAGATATTTAAAAGGTACAATAGACCTTTGTCTTAAAATGTCAACTAGTGGGTTAGAAAAACCTATAATTTTTGTTGATAGTTCATTTGCAGAAGAAAGTGACAGAAAGTCCATAACTGGGTTTGTTTGTAAATTTGGTGAATCTACAATTGCGTGGAAAGCAAAGAAGCAAACCTCCATTGCCCTGTCTACTGCAGAAGCAGAATTTGCAGCTTTATCAGAAGCAATCTGTGAATTAAGATGGTTTCATCAATTATTCACTGATTTAAACATTCAAGTGTCATTGCCTTATATAGTGTATGAAGATTCTCAAGCCTGTATAGGGTTAGCTAAAACAGAAAACATTAGAGCTCGTACAAAGTATGTTGATGTAAAGTATAAAAATGTGAGACAAGCTACGTTAGAACATTTCATTGATCTTGTGTATTGTGCATCTGAAGCAAATCTTGCAGATGTATTTACCAAACCATTGCCTATTGCACAACATGAAGCAATGTTAGCAAACCTTGGATTAGAGCAAATGTAAATTGTTTTTGTATTGCTGTAATCAGTTGCTTGTACTATCCTGTAACAGGTATTGTTGTGTCGCGAACGGGCTGAGAGGGGTGTCAGGATTTTCTCATGGGAAGAAAGTCATCCCGTTCCCTGTACAACAATTGTTTCGTCTACTGTGTGGGAAGTTAATGTAAACAAAGCATCTTGTGACTGTGTTATGCTTTTGACTGCCACCTATTGTAATGTGTATGCTAGTTATTCAGTGGGGGGGGGGTACATGCTGGCAATATAACGGGAGGGCTAGATGCCCAGCCTGTCAGTCGTTTATAGTTTTATCTATCATGTCGGTTTTTATAGGTTATGTAGTTGTAACTAGTAACCAAGTAGTGTACCTCTTCTCTGAGAGTGTTTTTTAGCTAGAGACTTTGTTGTGGATAAGTCTTGGATGCTAAGATGAGAAGAAGTCTTTCTTATTTCCTGTATTTTGTATGCAACTTGTATTTTATGAAGTTTTGCATTTTTATCAATAAAAACCTGTTAGTCTATATTTTCTGACTGGATTTTCTTTGGAGAGCAAGATATGGACATTGCATTTTGGAAGCTCTCATGCTGATGTGTATTTTTCCTGAGAGCAGAAACTTCAAGAACTTTGCTGCGCTCTGCACAACAGGATGTCACCACTGAACAACACTCATCCCCATGGAAGGCACCACCTTTCTGAGCTGGTAGAGGATGGCAGTGGCATTGAACAGATACGTCCTGTTTTTGCTTGTGTGTTTCTGTGTGTCTGTGTAAAATATGGGATTGGCTTCCATCAAGCCCTTGGAATGCCCAATAAATGCATCTTGGAGCATTTTCTGTTTCTCTTTCTAAGAAGGGCGGGCTGGCTTTTTAAAAACCCATATCTACGTTTCCCTACAAACGGGAGTCACACAACATGTACGCCAAACCCCAAACAGGTTAACAAACCACCAAAGTCCGGTTCAGATAAAATGCGATGCCAGTGAAATGAGCCTGGCTTGGGATGTCCTCGTTCCCTTTCTTCGGGGTTTGCTTTTAAGAGCCAAGTCACCCCAGGACACCCAGGCGGGTTCAGACAACGTGCCCGAAGCCCAAACAGATCCCCCAACCGCAGGGGCCGAGTTCGCACAAAGCTCAGGGCGTGAAGGAAGGAAGCTGAAGAGGCTGTCCTGGTTCACTCACCCTCCTAAGACGTTGAACTGCAGAGGATCCAACCCAATTTCAGCCTCAGCAGCACGTGGAGAGAATGCAGACACAATCTCGGGCACCTCCTTCCTTGCAGGGCTTTTCTTCTTTCCTGCTGGAGAGTTTCAATGCAAACTTTTCCTCTCCCAGGATCTCTTCCCTGCAAGACTTTCCTGCAGACTTTTACCTCCTGCGAAGCTCAGAGGGTTAAAGAGAGAGAGTGCGACGTCCTAGAGAGGCGAGACGTAGTGATGTCACTCCATTTCCCACCCACCTCTGGGAAGCCACCTGTGGCTACCGCCCTGCAGTGGCCCAACACTGAGGCGCAAGCTGTTCCCCCCTCTTTGTAGAGGGAGCCCCCTGGTGGGGCCCGGGTGCACTGCAGGGCTCTTGCAAAGAAGGGAGAAAGGGGGTTATTTCCATGGGGTCAGGAGGAAGGGGGCTGTGGTGTTGTTAGCAAAATTTGAGAGTTTCTGACTCTCCCCAATTAGGATTCAGTCCGGCAGAAGATCAAACACGAAAGTACCAGCTGAGATTTTAAAGTTTTATTGAAAGCTTCCCAATAGAGTCAGCTGCCCCCCCCTTAAGGCAGAGGAGACCCCCCCCCACGCCCAAAGAAGACAATTTTATACATGTTTCTTACAAAGAGATACAGCAATTAACAAATGATTGGTTGAAATTGGCATAAGTTTTGGATCCTTCTTATGACTGGGGAAATTTATCTTCCTGATGACCTATTGGATACTTGTCAGAGTTCAGGGCACCCCCGTTTGTCTTTATGGCCTCGACCCTTATGGAGACAGGATGTCTGAATGGGAGAAATGTGTGAACATTCATGGATGTCTGTGTCTGTGCTATCCCTTTGGTTTTCAAATGTAAGGAAGTGAATATGATGGAAACTAAGAGCCCTTTTTCATAAGCTTTCAGTGTCCCCCCCATCAGGAAGCCTTCTCCATCCAGCTGCTTTCAAGAACTTTAGAACATCTCCAAGCCTCCATTTTTAAGAGAGTTTCTGGAGAAAGTTGCGTCCCGGGTAGAGGGGGCAGATATAGCAAAGCAGCAGACAGGAAATGGAATTCAGCATTTTTCTTGCTTAAGACAGTAAAACTAATCCTGCCTTGATTCTGCATCCCATAAAAGAGGTCAGTGGGAAACTCTGACAGGCTTTCAAGCTGCTGTCCTTGTGCCCCACGACAACATCGCAGAGCTCCAACAGGCTCTGTGTTGTCCAGTTCCTGACCTGGCTTGCCTGAAAGGGCTGACGCTCTGCAACTGCAGAGAGCCTCAGAGGAAGCCGACGATTTGGCTCCATGGCAAT
This sequence comes from Liasis olivaceus, assembly GCA_030867105.1. Lineage (NCBI taxonomy): Eukaryota > Metazoa > Chordata > Lepidosauria > Squamata > Pythonidae > Liasis > Liasis olivaceus. The sequence goes on along the minus strand of CM061348.1, from coordinate 6,010,080 downwards.
CGCTTTCCGGCCGGGATACAGGATGGACATTGCATTGGTTGCACTTATGGATGATGTATGGGGAGACCAGGATTGGGGCA
>CM061348.1:0-2500 GCA_030867105.1 Liasis olivaceus | reverse complement strand
GGGTTAGGGTTAGGGTTAGGGTTAGGGTTAGGGTTAGGGTTAGGGTTAGGGTTAGGGTTAGGGTTAGGGTTAGGGTTAGGGTTAGGGTTAGGGTTAGGGTTAGGGTTAGGGTTAGGGTTAGGGTTAGGGTTAGGGTTAGGGTTAGGGTTAGGGTTAGGGTTAGGGTTAGGGTTAGGGTTAGGGTTAGGGTTAGGGTTAGGGTTAGGGTTAGGGTTAGGGTTAGGGTTAGGGTTAGGGTTAGGGTTAGGGTTAGGGTTAGGGTTAGGGTTAGGGTTAGGGTTAGGGTTAGGGTTAGGGTTAGGGTTAGGGTTAGGGTTAGGGTTAGGGTTAGGGTTAGGGTTAGGGTTAGGGTTAGGGTTAGGGTTAGGGTTAGGGTTAGGGTTAGGGTTAGGGTTAGGGTTAGGGTTAGGGTTAGGGTTAGGGTTAGGGTTAGGGTTAGGGTTAGGGTTAGGGTTAGGGTTAGGGTTAGGGTTAGGGTTAGGGTTAGGGTTAGGGTTAGGGTTAGGGTTAGGGTTAGGGTTAGGGTTAGGGTTAGGGTTAGGGTTAGGGTTAGGGTTAGGGTTAGGGTTAGGGTTAGGGTTAGGGTTAGGGTTAGGGTTAGGGTTAGGGTTAGGGTTAGGGTTAGGGTTAGGGTTAGGGTTAGGGTTAGGGTTAGGGTTAGGGTTAGGGTTAGGGTTAGGGTTAGGGTTAGGGTTAGGGTTAGGGTTAGGGTTAGGGTTAGGGTTAGGGTTAGGGTTAGGGTTAGGGTTAGGGTTAGGGTTAGGGTTAGGGTTAGGGTTAGGGTTAGGGTTAGGGTTAGGGTTAGGGTTAGGGTTAGGGTTAGGGTTAGGGTTAGGGTTAGGGTTAGGGTTAGGGTTAGGGTAGGGTTAGGGTTAGGGTTAGGGTTAGGGTTAGGGTTAGGGTTAGGGTTAGGGTTAGGGTTAGGGTTAGGGTTAGGGTTAGGGTTAGGGTTAGGGTTAGGGTTAGGGTTAGGGTTAGGGTTAGGGTTAGGGTTAGGGTTAGGGTTAGGGTTAGGGTTAGGGTTAGGGTTAGGGTTAGGGTTAGGGTTAGGGTTAGGGTTAGGGTTAGGGTTAGGGTTAGGGTTAGGGTTAGGGTTAGGGTTAGGGTTAGGGTTAGGGTTAGGGTTAGGGTTAGGGTTAGGGTTAGGGTTAGGGTTAGGGTTAGGGTTAGGGTTAGGGTTAGGGTTAGGGTTAGGGTTAGGGTTAGGGTTAGGGTTAGGGTTAGGGTTAGGGTTAGGGTTAGGGTTAGGGTTAGGGTTAGGGTTAGGGTTAGGGTTAGGGTTAGGGTTAGGGTTAGGGTTAGGGTTAGGGTTAGGGTTAGGGTTAGGGTTAGGGTTAGGGTTAGGGTTAGGGTTAGGGTTAGGGTTAGGGTTAGGGTTAGGGTTAGGGTTAGGGTTAGGGTTAGGGTTAGGGTTAGGGTTAGGGTTAGGGTTAGGGTTAGGGTTAGGGTTAGGGTTAGGGTTAGGGTTAGGGTTAGGGTTAGGGTTAGGGTTAGGGTTAGGGTTAGGGTTAGGGTTAGGGTTAGGGTTAGGGTTAGGGTTAGGGTTAGGGTTAGGGTTAGGGTTAGGGTTAGGGTTAGGGTTAGGGTTAGGGTTAGGGTTAGGGTTAGGGTTAGGGTTAGGGTTAGGGTTAGGGTTAGGGTTAGGGTTAGGGTTAGGGTTAGGGTTAGGGTTAGGGTTAGGGTTAGGGTTAGGGTTAGGGTTAGGGTTAGGGTTAGGGTTAGGGTTAGGGTTAGGGTTAGGGTTAGGGTTAGGGTTAGGGTTAGGGTTAGGGTTAGGGTTAGGGTTAGGGTTAGGGTTAGGGTTAGGGTTAGGGTTAGGGTTAGGGTTAGGGTTAGGGTTAGGGTTAGGGTTAGGGTTAGGGTTAGGGTTAGGGTTAGGGTTAGGGTTAGGGTTAGGGTTAGGGTTAGGGTTAGGGTTAGGGTTAGGGTTAGGGTTAGGGTTAGGGTTAGGGTTAGGGTTAGGGTTAGGGTTAGGGTTAGGGTTAGGGTTAGGGTTAGGGTTAGGGTTAGGGTTAGGGTTAGGGTTAGGGTTAGGGTTAGGGTTAGGGTTAGGGTTAGGGTTAGGGTTAGGGTTAGGGTTAGGGTTAGGGTTAGGGTTAGGGTTAGGGTTAGGGTTAGGGTTAGGGTTAGGGTTAGGGTTAGGGTTAGGGTTAGGGTTAGGGTTAGGGTTAGGGTTAGGGTTAGGGTTAGGGTTAGGGTTAGGGTTAGGGTTAGGGTTAGGGTTAGGGTTAGGGTTAGGGTTAGGGTTAGGGTTAGGGTTAGGGTTAGGGTTAGGGTTAGGGTTAGGGTTAGGGTTAGGGTTAGGGTTAGGGTTAGGGTTAGGGTTAGGGTTAGGGTTAGGGTTAGGGTTAGGGTTAGGGTTAGGGTTAGGGTTAGGGTTAGGGTTAGGGTTAGGGTTAGGGTTAGGGTTAGGGTTAGGGTTAGGGTTAGGGTTAGGGTTAGGGTTAGGGTTAGGGTTAGGGTTAGGGTTAGGGTTAGGGTTAGGGTTAGGGTTAGGGTT